>SJYT01022288.1:130921-326362 GCA_006410635.1 Cephalophus harveyi | reverse complement strand
ACACCACCCTTATGGCAGAAAGTGAAGAGGAACTAAAGGGCCTCTTGATGAAAGTGAAAGAGGAGAGTGAAAAAGCTGGCTTAAAACTTAACATTAAAGAACTAAGACCACGGTCCCATTAGTTAGTTAGTTCAGTCACTCAGTCATGTTCAGCTCTTTGTGATCCCATGAACAGCAGCACGCCGGGCCTCCCTGTCCATCACCAACTCCCGGAGTTCACTCAAACTCATGTCCACCAGGTTGGTGATGCCATCCAGCCATCTCATCCTCTGTCGTCCCCTTCTCCTCCTGCCCTCAATCCCTCCCATCATCACAGTCTTTTCTAATGAGTCAACTCTTTGCATGAGGTGGCCAAAGTATTGGAATTTCAGCTTTAGCATCAGTCCTTCCAAAGAACATTCAGGACTGATCTCTTTTAGAATGGACTGATTGGATCTTGCAGTCGAAGGGACTCTCAAGAGTCTTCCCCAACATCACAGTTCAAAAGCATCAATTATTCGGTGCTCAGCTTTCCTCACAGTCAAACTCTTACATCCATATGTGACCACTGGAAAACCATAGCCTTGACTGGACGGACCTTTGTTGGCAAAGTAATGTCTCTGCTTTTGAATATGCTATATAGGTTGGTCATAACTTTCCTTCCAAGGAATAAGTAGTTCAAAAGCATCAATTATTCGGTGCTCAGCTTTCCTCACAGTCAAACTCTTACATCCATATGTGACCACTGGAAAACCATAGCCTTGACTGGACGGACCTTTGTTGGCAAAGTAATGTCTCTGCTTTTGAATATGCTATATAGGTTGGTCATAACTTTCCTTCCAAGGAATAAGCATTTTTTAATTTCATGGCTGCAATCACCATCTGCAGTGATTTTGGAGCCCCCCAAAATAAAGTCTGACACTGTTTCCACTGTTTCCCCATCTATTTCCCATGAAGTGATGGGACCAGATACCATGATCATACTTTTCTGAATGTAGAGCTTTAAGCCAACTATTCACTCTCCTCTTTCACTTTCATCAAGAGGCTTTTTAGTTTCTCTTTACTTTCTACCATAAGAGTGGTGTCATCTACATATCTGAGGTTATTGATATTTCTCCCAGCAATCTTGATTCCAGCTTGTGCTTCATTCAGTCCAGCATTTCTCATGATGTACTCTGCATATAAGTTAAACAAGCAGGGTGACAGTATACAGTCTTGATGTACTCCTTTCCCTATTTGGAACCAGTCTGTTGTTCCATGTCCAATTTTAACTGTTGCTTCCTGACCTGCATACAGGTTTCTCAGGAGGCAGGTCAGGTGGTCTGTTGTTCCCATCCCTTTTAGAATTTTCCACAGTTTGTTGTGATCCACACAGTCAAAGGCTTTAGCATAGTCAATAAAGCAGAAATAGATGTTTTTCTGGAACTCTCTTGCTTTTCTGATGATCCAACAGATGTTGGCAGTTTGATCTCTGGTTCCTCTGCCTTTTCTAAATCCAGCTTGAACATCTGAAAAGTTTACTAAATTTAATGTAATTAAAATTGAGTTCCTCCTTTTAAAAGTTATCATAATGAAAGAAAATCTACAGAGCTGAAGATAAACTGGCATTATATTATACACAGTAGATGACTCATCTAGATTATTTAAGTCTAACAAATCAATAAAAGAAAGACAAGACAATCTAATTAATAAATAGGATAATTCTTAGACCATATCTTCCAATAGGAATATATCCATATCACCAATAAGCATTAAGAAAGATGCTTAAATTTTTTAGGCATCAGAGAAATATAAACTAAAACATGATGAGATACTACTACATATCTACTAGAATGGCAAAAATTTTAAAATCTGATGCCAGTAGTTGGTGAAAATGTAGAACAACTGGAACTTCTGTATACTGCTGGTGGGAGTTTACATTTGGAAAACCACTTTGGAAAACAGGATATATAATCTATGACTCTGCAATTTCTCTCCTACACTTATTTCCAAGATAAATGCTTATACATGTGTTCCAGAAGACATGTACCAGAATGCTGAGAGTATCCTTGCCTGTAACAGCCTCAAGCAACTCAAATGCTACCAATGGAAAGGATAAATGAATTTGGATATATTTCTATTAGGGAGCTGTGCAACAATGATAAAACTGTGATACCTCAGAAAAGTCTCACAAACCATTGAATGAAATATATCAAACACATAAGAGCAAATGCATGTGCACTTTGTATGATTATTTAAAGCTCAAAAACAGTGAAAACTTAATGTGTGGTGATGGAAGTTAAATGAGCAGTTCCCTTATAAGTGGTAGTTACTGAGACTTGGCTCAGAGGATTCTGCATGAATGCTAAGTCATTTCAGTTGTATCCAACTCTTTGTGACCCCACAGTCAATAGCCTGCCAGGCTCCTCTATCCTTTGGATTCTCCAGGCAAGAATACTGGAGTGGATTGCCATGCTCTCCTCCAGGAGATCTTCCTGATCCAGTGATCAAACTTGAGTCTTTTCCAACTCCTGCACTGGCAGGTAGGTTCTTTCCCACTAGCGCCCTGGGAAGCCTGGTGCTATTCTATATGCTGATCTGTGCGGTTGGATAGGTAAGCATCCATCTGTAAAAATTATTTGAGATATATATTTAAGATTTGTGAATTTTTTGTATGTAAAACTTAAAAACTTCTGAAAAGACTATATAGGCTGATACCTTGTGTTAGCCACATCTGCAAGGATAGTCTTGACCTCCTAACTTCTTTTAGTAATGGAAAATGGCTTAGTATTTCTGTAAATAAACAAATGAGCTTGGCTAATGGATGGTTTGACAATGCATCATATATTAAGATTCTACTAAATCTATTTTATTAAAATATTTATCAGAGAAATTAGCAGACATATTTAGTGCAATGCACATTTTTTTCAATAATAAAGGGGACAATTGTTTTTAGTACATGAATTGCACACTTACTTCCCGTACTCCTATCAAGAATAGATTACTTCACATTTCTTTCTTTTCAAACTCTACAGGAAAATTCAATGATCACGACTCTACTCTAAAATGATGCTTTTTGTCAGCTATGGTTTAGTGACTATCAGTTTGCCTTGGTGTCACAGTACACACTCATCCCAACATCTGAGCTCCGTGTCATGGTGACCCAAAGGACCAAATGTCTTCACTCTTGCCTAAGTTGCACTTTGGCTGTACATCTGCTACCTTTATTTTGTTCAGGGAAGGCAGCCATCCAAATAATTAAATAATTGTATAATTGGTATTTGTGAATACTGTTTCCTGTAGGAAGTAAATAGGAAGAAGTGAAGTGGGAGGGGAGGTAAGTTTTGGCCGACTTTAGGAGGGAACAAAATCCCAAAGCATATTTTTCCTTTCCAACCACAATTTGCTTAATTACCTCCCCTTCATTCTAGAACCTCAATCTCATTTAAACTTCCTGGATTTTGCAACAAGTCTCATCTAATCAGAATGGTTTCTGATTTAAACTGCCTTACCTGTAGCCATTCAGGCTACTGTAGGCATTGCTCCAGTGTCCCAAGAGAGAAAAGACTTAACACAGCAGAAAAGGCAGGGTCAGAAGAATGCAACCTTTAATCCTTTCACACCCACCATAAGAAAAGACTGAGCAGTCAGGGATTTATGGCTTCTTCCGTGTGAGTCAATTTAGCAGCTACTGTGTAGAATGAACTAAATTCTAAGACTTCCTTATACCACAATACATGATATTTATTTAAAAATTCTAAGCTTTTGTTTTAGTAAATATGTATTTTGCTAGATGAATGTAAGATAACACGTTATGGAGAATACTGCAGAATAGTCAGCAAAACAATTCAGGATATTGTTCTTATTCTCATCCATCCTTCAGAACGACACACACAGCAGTTGCACAGGGAAATTATTTTCTCAGATGTAATGCTGTGATCAAAAGCATTCCATCACAGGCTACACCTCATTGCTTTTGTCGGTGAAACTGAAATTGAGCTGTAGGGATAAAAATTTCTGTCTCTGATTCTAAGGCTAAACCTGCTACCCACTCTTTTTCACCAAGAAGACTATTGATACGGCTGCCTTGAGCTTTCTTTTCTTCCCTTTGATGTAATTAAACACATACAATGGAAGAGGCTTAAATTGAGCTTTGATGTATCAGACAACCTTTAAAATCAGCAGCTCCTCATTTTCCTCCAAGGGCCAATTTCAGTGTTATCTATCATGGAGTAGAACTAGGGCTTATGAGCAAGTTAAATCCACCTCCGAGAAAAGAAAGTTGCATTTTTGCATATATGTGTTCTGACTTTACATTTTCTACCTCTCTGTTGGGTAGGAAGAAAGACCACAGAAGAAAAGATAGGGGGAAATATGGTTAATCTTTTTGAAGATAAAAAAATGAACTAATAAAAACAATACAGTCGTCTGCATTTTACACCCAGAGATTAAGGTACTTGCTGGTCACACAGCTAACAGATGGTGGAGCAGGCCTGCAAACTCGGGCAGCAGATTATCTTGTCAGGCAGGACTCCCTTACTGAACTGCTTCTGCAAAAGAAAAAAGAGATGGCTAGGTGGTAACAGGATCAATGGTGATTTTAAAAATATGAGGACAAGTGACATATTTGGAGATGAAGAGAAAGAGTTAAAGATGATGGAAAATTGGAAAGGGGAATAGAGAATTCATGGAGTAACATTCCCAGAAAACTAGAGAAAAAGAATTAGAAGCAGGTGCGATCCAAAAGGACATCTTCCCCTGGAAAAGGAAGGGTGGGGGACGGGAGAAGAAGGGAAGAAACGCACGAAGACAGAAGTGTTTGGAGTCAAGAGAAATCGCCACACAAGGGTTTTCTTAGAAGGCTCAGAATTTTACAATAAGGAAGGAGAGTGTGATCCTTTGAGGGATAGGAGAGGGTGGGCTTGAGGGTGACAGAGGGGCAGAGCAGAGAAATGCATCTGGGGTGGAGAGAGAGACAAAGTCCTTGAGAGAGACGTGCTGGAGAACTGAATTTCTGTGGGTATAAATTGTTATTTTTTAAAAATCTGAAATCTGAGTGATTTAACATCTTGAGATTAAGTTAAATGACAGAGTTCTTGTGTGTGCGAAAACCAAACCTATATGCAGTCCACAGGTTTAGACACAACCCAGCTTGCATGAGCTTAAATAAGCATCCATATTAGGGTACTGCAAAGCTTTTACTGGAAGAATAAACTTTATTTTAGTTAGAAGACTTTCCAAACACGGAAAATATGAGTATCAAAATTCTAAATCAGAATTTCCATCTATACACAGTGAAAAAAAGGAAGAGGAAGACAAACTAGAAACGCTTTCTTTAAACAAGAATATCTCATATAAATATTTCCTCTCTGATCCCTTCCCCCCAAATAAAAGTCTTTAAAAATTAAATATGTATATATAATTAAATAATTACAGGAGATAGCACCATCTGAAGACGAAAAAGTTACAGGTAAATGTTTGACTGACATAACACTATCTTCTCAACATTCTAATTCAGAATTTTTAACTGAAACAAAATATTTTGCACAAAATACCTGACACTTTTTAACGCGCTCGTGCTTGCTGTACTTGGACTTTTTCGGTTGCATTTTTAGAAGTTTCCCTGGCCCCCGCCGCAGGTGAAGAAAGACCACAGCCGCGGGAGCTGCCGGGCGACCTCCACTGCGGTCCCAGGCACGAAGGCAGATGCCCAGGTGGCTCCCAAGCCCTGGAGAGCATGCAACTCACCCCACCCAGGTATCCCAACCGCTGCAGAAAATGGGCCCCGCCGCACCCCCCCAACTTCCGGTGTGGAGAGGCCAGCCCACCAGAGGAGGCTGGCAGCGGCTTCAGGCTTCCGGGGGGCGGGGCCCGGCGTGCCTTCTGCTCTCCCAGCAGGCAGCGCAGCCGCAGCCAGCCGGGAGAGCAGAAGGGAGTGGGGCTGCAGCCGGGAGAGCAGAAGGGAGTGGGGCTGAGCCCGGCAGGGAGGAGGGTGCATCCTGGAGCAGAAAACCCTGGTGCTGCAGTTGGCCACCAGCACTCCCTGGCCATGCACGCCCCTCTTCCGCCTGCGGAGCCCACCACCGTCCAGCTGAGCGCCCTGGGCTACTGCCCCCGAGCCCGCTGAGGGGTAGGGAGCCTGGGCCCTGTGCCTCCCCACGGTGACCAGCTACGGATGGACGAGTCCCTGTCCGTCACCTTTGAGCAAAGGCCTCTGCCGCCACCCGCCATCTTGAGTGAACCTGGGCTGAACCTCAAACTCTGGGGCTCACGGGTGGAGCCCCGGGCCTCCCTGCGTGACGTGGCCCGGGGCCTGGTGTCACCGTGAGTCAGAGCACCGGCAGGCAGTACCCATGAGGCTGACACCCGTGTCCCCTGGCAGCTCCAGGGACAGCTCCTGGTCCCAGGAGCTAATGGGTGCTCTGGGGGCCCAGGAGACACCAGCCACGTCTGTCAGCAAGTCGCGGCTCTCTCTGTCTGACTCGGAGCTCTTACGTGAGACTGCGGACTCAGATGAGGACACAGAGGGCTTTGGGGGTCCCTTGCCACGACCCACTCAGGACTCCTCAAGATCTCCCCACTGTTGCCCGTCCTGCCTGGTATCTGCACGATGGACCCTGATATGCTGCTTCGGCCTCGGCGGTACACAGAAGCCTTTCCCACGCTAACCCTGGCATTGCTGCCTTGAAAGCCACTCCTGTAACTGCTGACAAAACCAAGGGGCTGGTCAGTGGGGACTGAGTCAGTTGGCTCCTCAGGCCCAGAACCAGCCCAATGACGAAGGAAGCCAGGCACCTCGTCCAGAAAATCCTCAGTCCCCAAGATGGACCACTCCACGTGCATCTGGTAAGTACCCCGGGGGCTGGAGTCCTGCAGTGGGCCCCTTGCTCAGGTCCTCCTGTTCCCTCCTTGCCGTGTGGTCTCAGCCACACCCCACACCCACTCTGAGCCTCACTTCTCTTCAGAATGGAAACTCTGGCCTCTCTGTTGAAGCGTTTGCAATTCCAAGGTGCTGGAGCAATGGAAACATCATGTGAACACATCCATCATGGTGAATTTGCAGTAGCCAGGGTAAGCAAAAAGAAACAAGTGAAATTAATTTTAATAGTATATACTATGAACTCTATTTGTGCTGGGGTTCTCAAGACCACCCCTAGACTCAGAGATTAGCTTGGAGGACTGGGTGTGCTGTCATACGCATGGCTGAATTTATTAAATAAAAGGATACAGACCAGAATCTGCAAAGGGAAAAGGCTCGGGGAGAAGCCCCAGGGAGACAAGCACAAGCCTCTGGAGCCTTCTCTCAGTGGAGTCACATACCACGTTCTTGATTCCCTGGCAACAGGAAACACCCTCTACCAGGGAAGTTCCTTAGAATCTCAGGGCCCAGGGATTCTACTGGGGCTAATCCTGCAGGCACCCTCTGCCTCACACATACACTGAAAAGGGTTCCTGATTCTAGTTCTTGGATACCAGCTGGGTGACTTACAATTCTTGTCAGTTCTCACACTATCTACCCGGAGATAGAATCATATTCTACAGGTAAAGGACGCCATTCCCCAAGCAGCCTCCACTTGAGGTGCCAATCACAAGTCCAGGTGGTTATCTGTGCTTCTGATGGTCTGTGAATCGGAGGTTACCATGACTACCTCTGTGGATTTTTGAATAATTTGCTGGAGCAGCTGATAGTACTCAGGAAAACCCATTTACTCACTAAATTACTGATTTGTTATAAAAGGATACTAAAGGATACAAATCAGCAACCAGATGAAGAGATACATAGGGCGAGGCCTGGGACAATAGTGCTTCTGTCCTCAAGGAATCTGGGGCTCTGCAAAGTGGCACGCAAAAGTGTTGTGGTTCCCTGATGTGGAAGCTGTCTAAAAAAGGGTCAAAAAGTTGTCCTTTGGGGCTTATATGGAGGCTTCATTATACAGTCATGTCTGACTAAATCATTGGCCAATGGCAGTTGATTCAACCTCAAGTCCTTTCTCCCCTCCCCAGAAATCAGGGACAGGACTGAAAATTCCAACCCTCTGATCACAAGATTTGCACTGGTCATAGCTAGCACCCTCTGCCAACAACACAAGAGAAGACTCTACACATGGTCAATACCAAAATCAGATTGATTACATTCTTTGCAGCCAAAGATGGAGAAGTTCTATAAAGTCATCAAAAACAAGACTGGGAGCTGGCTATGGCACAGACCATGAACTCCTTATTGGCAAATTTAGACTTAAAGTGAAGAAACTAGGGAAAACCACTAAGCAATTCAGGTATGACCTAAATCAAATCCCTTATGATTATACTGTGGAAGTGACAAATAGAATCAAGGGATTAGATCTGATAGAGAGAGTGCCTGAAGAACTATGGACAGAGGTTTGTGACATTGTACAGAAGGCAGGTATCAAACCATCCCCAAGGAAAAGACAGGCAAAAAGGCAAAATGGTTGTTTGAAGAGGCCTTACAAATAGCTGTGAATAGAAGAGATGTGAAAGGCAAAGAAGAAAAGGAAAGATATACCCATTTGAATGCAGAGTTCCAAAGAATAGCAAGGAGAGTTAAGAAAGTATTTCTCAGCGATCAATGCAAAGAAATAGAGGAAAACAACAGAATGGGAAAGACTAGAGATCCCTTCAAGAAAATTAGAGATACCAAGGGAACATTTCAGGGAAAGGTGGGTACAATAAAGGACAGAAATGGTATGGACCCAACAGAAGCAGAAGATATTAAGAAGAGGTGGCAAGACTATACAGAAAAACTGTACAAAAAAGTTCTTCATGACCCAAATAATCACAATGGTGTGATCACTCACCTAGTGCCAGACATCCTGGAATCCAAAGTTAAATGGACCTTAAGAAGCTTCACTATGAACAAAGCTAGTGGAGGTGATGGAATTCCTGTTGAGCTATTTCAATTCCTAAAAGATGATACTGTGAAAATGCTGCACTCAACATACCAGCAAATTTGGAAAACTCAGCAGTGGCCATAGGACTGGAAAAGGTCAGTTTTCATTCCAATCCCAAAGAAAGGCAATGACAAAGAATGCTCAAACTATTGCACAATTGCACTCATCTCACACGCTTGTAAAGTGATGCTCAAAATTTTCCAAGTCAGGCTTCAACAGTATGTGAACTGTGAACTTTGAGATGTTCAAGCTGGTTTTAGAAAAGGCAGAGGAACCAGAGATCAAATTGCCGACATCCGCTGGATCATGAGAAAAGCAAGAGAGTTCCAGAAAAAAAACATTTATTTCTGCTTCATTGACTATGCCAAAGCCTTTGTGTGGATCACAACAAACTGGAAAATTCTTATAAAGATGGGAATACCAGACCACCTGACCTGCCTCTTGAGAAACCTGTATGCAGGTCAGGAAGCAACAAAGATGATTCACCGACTACAGCCATCATGGAGAACAGTGTGGCGGTTCTTCAGAAAGCTAAAAATAAAGCTACCGTGTGCTCCAGCAATCTCACTCCTGGGCATGTACCCAGAGAAAATCATGGTCCAAAAGGATACATGCACCTCAGTGTTCACTGCAGCACTGTTTACAATAGCTAAGACATGGAAGCAGCCCAAATGTCCAGCGACAGAGGAACAGATAAGATGTGGTAAATATATACAGTGGAATATTACTCGGCCATTAAAAAGAATGAAATAATGCCATTTGCAGCAACATGGATGGACCTAGAGACTGCCAATACTAAGCGAAGTAAATCAGTTAGAACTGGACATGGAAAAACAGACTGGTTCCAAATAGGGAAAGGAGTACATCAAGGCTGTATATTGTCACCCTGGTTGTTTAACTTCTATGCAGAATACATTGGAGAAGGTAATGGCACCCCACTCCAGTACTTTTGTCTGGAAAATCCCATGGGCGGAGGAGCCTGGTAAGCTGCAGTCCATGGGGTCGCTAAAAGTCGGACATGACTGAGCAACTTGACTTTCACTTTTCACTTTCATGCATTGGAGAAGGAAATGGCAACCCACTCCAGTGTTCTTGCCTGGAGAATCCCAGGGATGGGGGAGGCTGGTGGGCTGCGGTCTATGGGATCGCACAGAGTCCGACACGACTGAAGCAACTCAGCAGCAGCAGCAACAACAGAGTACATCGTGAGAAATGCTGGACTGGAAGAAACACAAGCTGGAATCAAGATTGCTGGGAGAAATATCAATAACCTCAAATATGCAGATGACACCACCCTTATGGCAGAAAGCAAAAAAGAACTAAAAAGCCTCTTGATAGAAGTGAAAGAGGAGAGTGAAAAAGTTGGCTTAAAACTCAACATTCAGAAAACTAAGATCATGGCATCTGGTCCCATCACTTCATGGGAAATAGATGGGGAAACAATGGAAACAGTGACAGACTTTCTTTTTTTGTGCTCCAAAGTCACTGCAGATGGTGACTGCAGCCATGAAATTAAAAGTCATTTGCTCCTTGGAAAAAAAGTTATGACCAACCTAGATAGCATATTAAAAGCAGAGATGTTACTTTGCCAACTAAGGTCTGTCTAGTCAAAGCTATGGTTTTTCCAGTAGTCATGTATGAATGTGAGAGTTGGACTATCAAGAAACTGAGCGCCGAAGAATTGCTGAAGCTGAAACTGCAATACTTTGGCCACCTGATGTGAAGAACTGACTCATTGGAAAAGACCCTGATGCTGGGAAAGATTGAAGGTAGGAGGAGAAGGGGACCACAGAGGATGAGATAGTTGGCTGGTATCACCAACTCAATGGACATGAGTTTGGGTAAACTCCAGGAGTTGGTGATGGACAGGGAGGCGTGCTGCAGTCCATGGGGTCACAAAGAATCAGACTCGACTCAGCAACTGAACTGAATTGATCACAAGATTAATTATCTAGGCAACACCTTGGGGTGGGATCTGAGGTCATCTTCATTAAGATAAAACCCAGTTTCGATGGAAATGGCTTGTTATGAGTCACAAGACACCCATTTAACATTTCTGGCCTTGCAGTTTTTTCTGGAACTGAGGACAAGAGACCAAGTACAACAAAGAGGCTCCCATTGTTATTATTGATCAGAAAATTCCAAGGGTTTACAAAATCTATGAGCCAGGAACTGTGGAAGAAGACCAAATATATCTGAGAATGACCAAATATATGTATATATATACATATATATACACATACATATATATATAAATTGAAGTATAAGTTATTTATAATGTTGTGTTAATTTCTTCTATAACAGCAAATTGGTTCAGTTTTATATATTCTTTTAAGTATTCTTTTCCCTACGGTTTATCTCAGGATACTGAATACAATTCCCTGTGCTATACAGCGTCATATCTTTTTGTGTTTCCATACTGCTCATGGGTTCTCTATACAGTACGACCTTGTGTATCTAGTTTCTGTTAACCCTAAACTCCCAGTCCATTCCTCCCCCAACTCCCTACCTCTGGCAACCACAAGTCTGTTGCCTATGTCTGTGAGTCTGTTTCTGTTTTGTAGATAGGTTCATTTTAAATTCCACATATAAGTGATATCATATAATATTTGTCTTTCTTTCTCTGTCTTCACTTAGTGGGATAATGCTTAGGTCCATTCGTGTTGCTGCAAATGGCATTATTTTTTGTGGCTGAGTAGTATTCTGCTCTATATGTGTAGATCGTTATCCATTCCTCTGTCAATGGACGTTTATGTTTTCAAGTCATGGCTGTTGTGGGTAGTTCTGCTGTGAACACAGGGGTACATGTATCTTCCTGAATTATCTCTGTGTACCAATATATGCCTGGGAGTGGGATTGCTGGATCATATCCCACTTTTTGAGGAGCCTCCACACTGTTTTCCAACGTGGCTGCACCAGTTTACATTCCCACAAACAGTGTAGGTGAGCTCCCTTTTCTCTACACCCTTTCCAGCATTTGTTGCTTGTAGGCTTTTTAAGGTTGGCTATTCTGACCAGTGTGAGGTGTTGCCTCATTGTAGTTTTGATCTGCATTTCTCTATTAATTAGTGATGTTGAACATCTTTTCATTTGCTTGTTGGCCATGTATATTTCTTGTTAGGAGAAATGTCTTTATGTCTTCTGCCTATTTTTCAATTGGGTTGTTTTTTCGTTGTGGAGTTGTATATACTGTTTGTATCAAATATATATATATATTCCTTATAAATTGCAAAAGGCTTCATTTTAGAAAATAGCTTAAATAATGTTTTGTTTTAAAATTTTTACTGTTTACAGTATTATATCACCAACTCGATGGACATGAGTTTGAGTGAATTCTGGGAGTTGGTGATGGACAGGGAGGCCTGGCGTGCTGCAGTCCATGGGGTTGCAAAGAGTAGGACACGACTGAGAGACTGAACTGACTGTCTGACTGATTTATCTTACAGTAATTTTTAGCACATCAATTTTTGCTAATGCTTCTTTTATTAGTTTAATTATTTAATAGTTAAATCAGAATTAGAGTGTGTGCTTAGCATTAATGTGTGTGCTTACACACATTAATTTAAGTTTTTAGGTATTTTTCTACTTAAAATTTATTACAGTTTTTAGTTTTGTTGATTTAAAAATATTATAAATTCTAAATACAAATGAAATACTGATTTTGGTATATTATTTCAAAATTATAATGAATAAGATTGAAATGCTAGTTGATCACTTTGCTGCAATAATGTAATCAGAGCAATTAGAAAGACTAGCAATAAAATGATCATGAGTATCCATCTCTACTTAATGTTAACTAAAGCTAAAGACATGTAATAAACTAAGGGAGGGAGGGCCATTAAAGCTGGAATCTAGTTAAAACATACTGGTTGGTGAATCTGCCAAGGGCCAGTTGGAAGAATGAGAAACACTTTGGTAATTTGAACTGCAAAGTGATTTGCTAGAGAGAATTAGGTGCTTTAAAAATTACGGGAAAATTTAAAGGAATGTATATGAGACTTCCGGAGAAGGCAATGGCACCCCACTCCAGTACTCTTGCCTGGAAAATCCCATGGACGGAGGAGCCTGGAAGGTTGCAGTCCATGGGTTCGCTGAGGGTCAGACACGACTGAGCGACTTCACTTCCACGTTTCACTTTCATGCATTGGAGAAGGAAATGGCAACCCACTCCAGTGTTCTCGCCTGGAGAATCCCAGGGACGGGGGAGCCTGGTGGGCTGCCGTCTGTGGGGTCGCACAGAGTCGGACACGACTGAAGTGGCTTAGCATTTGAGACTTCATCTCTGGGAAAGACTCCTAGAGTGAAATAGCTAAACCAAACTACCCAGGAAACAGCTGTGCTGACGGTGGAGTCAGGAAGTTGGAGGATCAGGAGGGATGACTAGAATTGGTGGGTTCAAGAGCAGTCTGCTGTAGCTGCCATCCAGGATCAGGAAGCTCCACTGCCCCTTGACCAAAACAAACTTGTTAAGCAGATGCTGGAACGTGGATTCCAGTTTCCACCAACACTACCATACTGCCTTCCAACACCCACAAAGAAAATGACGGGACCTTGCTGCGCCATTGCAGAAGAATCTAAGCCACTAGTATCTTTGCTTGGCAGAGCAACTTCTAAGAGCACCAGAAACACAGCCCCTTTCTCACTTCTGCTTCCAAATCTTACATGAATGGATCTAAGTGGCAGAATCAAAATCACAACTAAAACTCAGATGTGGATGTGAGAAATCCTAACTTTAGTTTTCTTTTGTCTGTAGTTCAAGACACAACTAGCAAGAAATACAGTTGAGCAAACCCTGGATGGTAAAACTATACAGTCAATATGTGTTAAATATTGATTGTCATGACTTAATAAGAAATAATAAGCAACCTGTGTTCATTTGTATGATTTATCTAAAGTAATCAAACTCATGAAAGCAAAGAGCAGAATGGTGGTTGCCAGAGCCTGGGGGAAGGGGAAGCAGAGAGTTTTTCAGTGCTTAGTTTCATTCATGCGAGAAGAAGGATTTGCTATGCAACAGTGTGGCTCAGAGGTTAAAACATCTGTCTGGAATGCAGGAGACCCGGGTTCGATTCCTGAGTTGGGAAGATCCCCTGGAGAAGGAAATGGCAAACCCACTCCAGTACTCTTGCCTGGAGAATCCCATGGAGGGAAGAGCCTGGTAGGCTACAGTACATGGGGTTGCGAAGAGTTGGACACGACTGAGCGACTTCACTTCACTTCAGTGTGCATAGTTAAAGCAGTAATGTATACTTTAAAATCATTAAGAAAGTAAATTTTTGTTGTGCGTTTTTAGCATAAAAAAAAACTAGCAAATTTTTTAAAAAGAGAAAAGAAGCCTATGTAGTTCAGGGATTTGTGACTGCCTTCAGATTCTGAGCCTTGTGGTGAATCTTATTTGAAATGGAGCATGTCAGCTATCCTTACCTTAAATTCAAATGTCAAAGGTTTTGGATTTATCTTTTGTTATGTTAAGGTAAATTCATCCAGAAGCCATATCTACCTACACAAGGCAATATTTGATTATCTCATAGTTAAAAACAATAAAAAATTGCTCAAGAATTAAATTAGAATCCTTTCCTTGGAAGCTTTGATTGGAAAAAACTTCTCAGTGCCAGTATCATAAATATTTCACTTAAGCAGTTTTACTTATACAGAATCTAAACGATGTAAGATACTATTTCCAGAATAAGTCACTCCATTAGAACAGATATAGCACAGAGCTTCTTGCAAGATCATTAATCCATTGTGAAGTTTGTCATTCTCATTTTTGTGTTTTATAAACATATTTGAGAATCTAAATTACACAAAAAATGGAGGATGGATACGGTAGGAAGGCCACATTTGATCTTTGAATTTAAATGTTTATTTTATGTATAAAAGGGTCAAGCACCTAACTCATAAAATGGCTCTAACTCCCACAGTCTGTGGCCAGCTCCTGTAAAACCAAACATCTATAAACTTCATATCAAGAATTGTTTTAGTGCTTTGTAGGCTTCTTATTTGTGTTGATTTATGGAGAAAAAACAAGGATAACAAGTTTTGGTTATTGTTGATAGTTAATAAATATCAAGGAATTGAATTAATCTAGCATAAGGCTTGCATCAGTTTTTTAGGATTATTTGTTTTCAGTTTGTGAATTGTGTTTACAGTTTATTTGTAATTTCCAGATGAGATTTTTCAAAAGTCTCATTTCCAATTCCTAAATATGGTGGTGGTACCTTTGGAAGAGTCAAATGAAAACAACGTGACCCATTGCCTATATTCACTATCAGTATTTTCCCAGATCATCAAAGAATATGGAATTCCATTGCATTGTCTCATTCAGTCCAAGTTTCTGCTTTTTTTAGGGATATGTTTAATAGCTTTTAAAGAGGAAGTTTATCCTCCTCCCCCTCGCTGGGGTAGAAGTTCTTAGCTTATTATGAAGTCGAAACAATTCCCCGACTGTTCCCTGACCTCACCCCCTCAAGAGTTGAGTTTCCAAACAAAAGACATGTTAGTATGGAGATACAGATTTTGCACATGTTTCTTACCACAGTAATGCTGACTGCAAGGGTCAAGATTAGGATGATCTCCTTAAACCCACTGGATTCCCTCACTCCCGTGTCTGTTTCATTCTTCTTTATAGATCGTTTGACAATTCCCAGAGCTGAATCAGATAATTCAGAGACTCTCTCTGGATCACAGGCTACCACCCCTTGGAAGGAAAATGAAAAATTCAGTCCACTGCCTGGTATCCAGATATCTGGAAGTTTAAAATGGGGAAGACATGTCTGCATTATGTGCTCTGTGCCAGGACCGTGGGTGATGGAAGAAGTAGGGAGAAAGAGAAGCACCAGGACTACTGAGATTTGAGGGGAAACCAGAGGAGGAGGAACGCGGGAGAGGGTGAGGGCCAAACCACACACAGGAAGTTCCCAGGATGTGGGAATCAAGGGCATATGACAGAGCTGCCGTAAGAGCAAGACCAGTGTGTTCAGGCTATTGGTAAATTTTGGCTTTGTTAACATGGAGGCTAAATACTTTGAATGTTATCAAGGATGTACCAAGAAATTTCCAACTTTTTAAACAAATGAAAAGTCAAGAAAGTAATTTTATCAACTCTGTCCTGTATGATTTGATTCTTCAGTTTCCTGACCTTTAAGCTCAAAGATCAGTTTTTTGCCCAGAGTCACCTTTGTGACATTAAGAGGATCCAAAGGAATTCAGGTACCACACAAATAGGGATAGTCCCACCCATAGAGGTCTGATCTTTATTTTCAAATTAAAAATCTCCTTGGAGGAGTGGCAAATTAAGTCACTAACAGTTTAGTTTTGTATTAGAATTACTATCGCCTGATAGAATGGATTAGGAAATATTTTCCTTGCTTCTGTTTTCTGGAAGACGTTGTGGAGAATTAGTTCTATTTCTTCCTTAAAATTCTGGTAGAATTTATCAGTGAAACCATCTGGGTCTGATGTATTATTTTTTAAGGGCTACTTGAAGCTTTCTTTTTTTTTTTAGCTTTTTATTTTGTATTGGAGTATAGCTGAGTAACAATGTTGTGATCGTTTCAGATGAACAGCAAAGGGACTGAGCTATATGTATACATGTATCCATTCTTCCCTAACGCCCCTCTCCTCTAGGCTGCCACATAAAATTGAACAGAGTTCCATGTTATACAATAGGTCATTGTTGGTTATCCATTCTAAACATATCAGTGTGTACATGACCATCCCAAACTCCCTAACTCTGATGTTTTATTTTTCTGGAATTTTCTTAATTATTGATTTAATTCCTTTAGTAGCTATAGTCCTATCAAATAGTCTGTTTCTCCCTGTGTGAATTTGGTAATTTGTGTCTTTCAAGGAATTGGTCCACTTCACTTATCAAATTTGTGTCATAGAGGTGTTCACAGTATTCTTTTACTATCCTTTTTACAAAGCTTTATTGTGGAATATTTGACAAATATAATTGTGTATATTTAAAACTGCGCAGTAAACTTTTAATGTCCACAAAATCAGTAATGATGACCTTTTAAATTTCTGATATTGGCCCTTTGGATTCTTCATTCTCTTTTTCTTAGTTAGCCTGCCTATAGGTTTATCATTTTTATTGATTTTTTTCCAAAGAAACAGCTTTTGGTTTTATTGATTTTTCTCTGTTGTTTTCTTGTTTTGAATTTCATTAATTTCTGATCTCATTTTCACCATTTTTTTTTCTTCTGCTTCTTTAAGATTAGATTTTCTTCTTTCTCTGGCTTCTGAAGGTGAAAACAGGGTCACTGACTTTAAGGCTTCCATCTTTCCTAATGCGTATCCAGTGTCATCAGTTTGTGTCTGAGCACTGCCGTCATCACATCCCACAAACTTTGGTAGGTTGTGTTTTAATTTTCATTTGCTTAAAATATTTCTAAGCTTCACTCTAAAGTCTTTTAAGACTTCATTGACCCACTCTAATTAAAACTGTAAACTGCAATGTAATATCTTTACTGTTTCTTTCCTTGCTTTAGTTTTTCTCTCCTTCCTATTACTTGTTACCTCCTACTCAGTCATGTAATTTCTTTGCTATGTATTTTTGTTGTCTCTCTTTCTGTCAGAATATAAATTTCACAAGGGTAGAGTTGGGGAGCTTTGTCATTTTTTTTTAATAATGTGGTTCAAGTATTTCGATCTATGTCAGGTATATTGTAGGCACTGAATATGTATTTGAAGTAAGAGGAATTATATTAAAAGCTTGACACATGGAATGAGAGAGAGGAAGAAACCTGCCTTTTAACCAGAATTTTTTTTTTTTTTTTTTTTAGCTATGGGTTTCCCTGGTAGCTCAGTAGGATATTGGATTTTTAAACTAAAACATTGTTGCTTTTCAAGTCTACATAGATTTTTTATAAACTCCATGTGATGTCTGAATAAAGCTTTTGTGCCCATTTGATCTTACCTGATCAGAACAGGACACGCTTTCAATGTTGCTCTGGACTGTTTTTATATCTCTAGAGTCTAACTGATTGCAAATTCTGGCAATTCTGAGTCAGAGGCCTGTGATTTTCAGTCAAACTATAAAATTATTTACTCTTTAAATCACAAGACAGAAATCATATGTTTATGTCAGTAACAAAGGAAAAAATTATATAGTGTGACTGATGTTATGTTTGGCCAAGTGAATTAGGATATGGGACACCTGACTAAAATCCTTAAGGGCCAGAATTTGAGGTGGAGGTTTATGTCTTACAGAAGTTAATCTATAGTACCCATTTCACACAAAACACTTCGTGTGGTCACAAAACACCACTCAATAGAAAAATATTCTTCAGTGGATATATTATTATCACCAAAGATGCTTACTTGTGTCATTGCACTGAGCTGATGATATTGACAAAGTGTATCCTGGCTATTTTATAGGCATACATTTACCTAGAAATGCCATTATCTGAAAAATGCAACGAATCTTATACATTTAATCTACTTGGTGGACTATAGAATTGCAATGCAATTAAAATTAAGTACTTAACCAGGTTTCTTACACTAAAAAAAAAAAAAAGTGGATGTTGATTGGTATGGAATGGGGCCTTGAAAACTTGGATGGGAATGGGGACAATTGAGAGTACTCAGATGACTCTAAGATAAACTTAAACACCCCAAACTACCTGAGTGTCCTTTGCTTTCAAAAGCACCCCCTCATCCCCTTTCTAACTACTCTTTCACTTTCCTTGAAAATCTAGCAATTATCTTACAGGACTCAGTTTCTCTTTCTCCTCATGATCTATCCTTAACACCCATCTGTCTGTGAAAGTGAAAGTGAAGTCGCTCAGTCGAGTTCGACTCTTTGCAACCCCATGGACTGTAGCCTACCAGGCTTCTCCATCCATGAGATTTTCCAGGCAAGAATACTGGAGTGGGTTGCCATTTCCTTCTCCAGGAGATCTTCCCGATCCAGGATTGAACCCGGGTCTCCCACATTGTAGGCAGATGCTTTGCCGTCTGAGCCACTAGGGAAGTCCATCTGGCTGTAGATTCATAATTAAAAGATCCTGGAATATTCTAAGGGATTAACATTAAAAGAATGATAACATTTTTGCCAGCTAATATTGGGGAAAAAAACCCTAGAGAATGTATATAGGAATGGGTTTTCAGTGGGTAGCTTGCCAGCTTACATTGGGAATAAAAACCTAAAGAATGTATATAGGAATGGGTTTTCAGTGGGTAGCACAAAAAGGACCAGATATAATGGATTCTCTTATTTAGTGGGGATGATGAGATCCCCAAAGGCCCAGAAGCCACATAACAGTGCTTAATTTTAAGTGTATTTTCAGTTGGGGCCACAGTGACAGTTTCAGCCTGCAGAGATTCTTGGCAAAGGGAATTTTTTTTTACAAAGTCTTTGAATATAAGATATATTTGCAACTTAGCTTATAATTAGTAAAACTCTAGTAGGACTAGGAAAAGAAGACTTGTTTGAATCTGCACAAAAGAGCATCATGTCCTCTCATCCAGTTTCCAGACATGAAGCAGTTTAAAGACCAAGGAAAAGAAGGTTAGCTCTCTTTGAAGAAGGTTCCTGGGACCCTGTAATTAGTAAATACCGTGATTCTTTTCAGATCCTTTCCCATGAGGGCTTATTAAAACACAGACTGATCTACCTACCTACTGAGTAGGTTTGAGGCAGGACTGAGGCTGGAGAATTTTTATCACATCCAAAGGGATCTGAATCCATATACCAGAATGGCTGTGTACTGAGGAAAGGGAAATAAGCCAGACATTTAGAGCATTATAAATCAGTATCTCTGAATTGCTATTCTCTGATGATGACAAGTATCATTTTAATCCAACTAAAAGTATGTGGAGGATTGGTTTTACTACATCTCACTGCTGCTGCTGCTGCTAAGTCGCTTCAGTCGTGTCCGACTCTGTGCGACCCCACAGATGGCAGCCCACCGGGCTCTGCCATCCCTGGGATTCTCCATGGACCCATGTCGTTGTGATTTTCATAGCTCTCAAATACATAATTGAAGTGATGTTTTTGGCAATAGATAGAATCCCCACCATGGACTCATAAACTATGGATGAAAGGCTATTATTATAGTCAGGACCAAGTGGAGGCCCTTAGAACTTCTCATTCCTACCAAAATACAAACTAAAAGAAGTATCTCATTCATAGGAAGAATCACAGAAATTAATGTCATTTTTCAAATTTGAAAAATGTTGCCAACCTAAATAACATTGTCTTTAGTGAAAAGGGCAGGTGGATCTTGGAGAATGGGAGGCTTTGCAGATGTAATCAAGTGATAAATAATTCCAAGTATATATTGCAATTAAAAATTATAAATATAAGATATGGAACAAAACAGATAGCCTTTGGAACATGGTTTATAGTTATCAATCTGGCTTTTTTGTTTTTCTTTTCTATTCCAATTTACAAGGAACATTTTGCTTCCATCTGGCAAGAACAAAAGTTCACCTTCACTTATGACTTTGTTAATTCTCATGTACTCTTGAATATAATCTAGCCTGCAAAGATCTTGATTATCTCATCATCCTCTGGAACATAATGATGGTACACCACATGCTGCTGCTGCTGCTGCTAAGTCACTTCAGTCGTGTCCGACTCTGTGCGACCCCATAGATGGCAGCCCACCAGGCTCCGCCGTCCCTGGGATTCTCCAGGCAAGAACACTGGAGTGGGTTGCCATTTCCTTCTCCTGTGCATGAAAGTGAAAAGTGAAAGTGAAGACACTGAGTCGTGTCCAACTCTCAGCGACCCCATGGACTGCAGCCTACCAGGGTCCTCCATCCATGGGATTTTCCAGGCAAGAGTACTGGAGTGGGGTGCCATTGCCTTCTCCGGGTACATTACATAGATCTTAACAAATTAATTGATCCTAGTGATCAGGGAGTGATAACTTCCATTAGTGACTTAGAAAAGTGGTTCATAAAGTGTGATCTTTAGACCAGCAGCCATCACTACTATCAGTGGATGTGTTAAAAGTTCTCCAGCCTCAGTCCCACCTCAGACCTACTGAATCAGTAGGTGGATCAGTCTGTGTTTTACCAAGCTCTCAGGGTAGTTCTGATGAGCACTAAAATTTGCGAATTATAGCCTTCCTTTCAGAGAAGGCAATGGCAACCCACTCCAGTACTCTTGCCTGGAAAATCCCATGGATGGAGGAGCCTGGTAGGCTAAGCGTCGGACACAACTGAGCAACTTCACTTTCACTTTTCACTTTCATGCATTGGAGAAGGAAATGGCAACCCACTCCAGTGTTCTTGCCTGGAGAATCCCAGGGACAGGGGAGCCTAGTAGGCTGCCGTCTATGGGGTCACACAGAGCTGGACACAAAACAACTGAAGCAACTTAGCAGCAACAGCAGCAGCAGCCTTCCTTTAAAAACTACATGTGTGTGAGAAGGTAGGAGATAAGCCTCATAAAAATTCAAGGGTCTGGCATCTTGGTGGAATTTGAGCAGTCTAATCTTCTGGGGCATCTCTTCCAAAATAAAAGGACTGTATCTTTCACTATTCACCGCTTTGAAAGAGGTGCATGCTTTGTGTTCATCTTTGCATTGTTGAGATAAATAATACCACGTTTCAGTGTGCTGCTTTGAGTATTTACTGAGTAACTTGCAAGGCTACGAAAATAGTGGTGCTCAAGGTACTTCCACTTGGGTTTTATGACCAGAGGATTCAATAGCTGTCCAAACGTCTATCACAGATTAAGATGCTATGGAAGTTCTGATGTATTCCAGTACAGACTTCTAGGGCATACCCTGAGGGTTTGGAGGGAAAACTATCCTTTCTTCTTTAAACAGCCACCTTCCCTCTAGAAACATTTCCTGATTTTGTTTTGGGCCCAGGTAAAAACCAGTGCTTGATTATCGAGTATCTGAATTGCCCATCATAAACCGAGTATTATCTGATCCACCAAGCTCTAAACAGATATATAAGGAAGCAGTATTCTGTCATTAAGTGGAAGCTGAGTATATGAGATTAGACTTGATAAGCCCCTAAAAACAGAAGTAAATTTCATGACCAGTGGTTCAGACTTCTGTAACCCTTACTTCTGCTTTGCATGGGCTTCCCTGATAGTTTGTTGGTAAAGAATCCACCTGCAACGCAGGAGACCCCAGTTTGATTCCTGGGTTGGGAAGATCCGCTGGAGAAGGGATAGGCTACCCACTCCAGGATTCCTGGGCTTCCCTTGTGGCTCAGCTGGTAAAGAATCTGCCTGCAATGTGGGAGACCTGGGTTTGATGCCTGAGTTGGGAAGAGCCCCTGGAAAAGGGAAAGCCTACAGCTCCAGTATGCTGGCCTGGAGAATTCTGTGGACTGTATAGTCCATGCAGTCACAAAGAGTTGGACACAACTGAGCGACTGACTTTTGCTTCACTTCACTTCTGCTTTATTGCTATCGTCCTTCAATCCACACCTAACATCTCATGGGTAGTTTGGAGCAAAGCCATGGCCTCTTCTGCAAGCAGGTACTGTCCCTTTGAGAAATAGCTCCTGAGTTGCTTTCTCTGGTCAAACTGGTAGAAGAAGAAAAACTGAGACCTGGTTTACAGGTGATTCTGCATGAAGTCCTGACAGAAGATTGGTGAGGCAAGAGGAAAGAGGAATTCATTTCCCCCTAGTTTTTGGAGGTGTTTTGGGCAGGAGCAGCAATGGGAGAGCCAGCTCCTCAGTGGTGATCTCAGTGCCTGGATTCTCACTAAGTGGTGACAGAGCAGTTCTAATAGCAGAAGCAGAGGTGTTTTTTTGCAGCAGAAGTGAGACTGTGTGTGGGCTCCTCAGTGGAGTGTAGAGTTCTGGATTCATGTTCAATTATAATAGTGGCAGAAAGTGGCAGCAGTGATGGTAGCAGCTTTCCTATCACAGCACAGTCAACCTCTCTTCCTTACATATTTACAACCCTCTTCAAGTCCCTGCATTAAAGCCCTCTCTGTTTAAAATCTTTGGAATGGTTTCTGTTTTCCTGATGGACATTGGCTGATACATCTATAAATGTTCTGACTGTGATTTAGAGGTCCAGCTCTATAAAATTTCCAGTATTCCTGTTGACCTGTTTTGTTTTGTTTTGTTTGAACCTACTAAGAAGTTGCAGAGACACTACTTTGTCAACAAAGGTCCGTCTAGTCAAGGCTATATTCTTTCCAGCGGTTGTGAGAGTTGGACTATAAAGAAAGCTGAATGCCGAAGAATTGATGCTTTTGAACTGTGATGTTGGCAGAGACTCCTGAGAGTCCACTGGACTGCGAGGAGATCCAGCCAGTCCATTCTGAAGGAGATCAATCCTGGTTGTTCATTGGAAGGACTGATGTTGAAGCTGAAACTCCAATACTTTGGCCACCTGATGCGAAGAGCTGACTCATTGGAAAAGACCCTGATGCTGGGAAAGATTGAGGACAGGAGGAGAAGGGGACGACAGAGGATGAGATGGTTAGATGGCATCACCGACTCAATGGACATGGGTTTGGGTAGACTCTGGGAGTTGGTGATGGACAGGGAGGCCTGGCATGCTGCAGTTCACGGGGTCGCAAAGAGTCGGACACGACTGAGCGACTGAACTGAACTGAACTGAAAGAAGTTGGGTTCTGCTTCTTGGGAACAAGTCATACTCTTCACCTACCCTAAAAGCTGCCTGTCACTGATGACAACATTGACCTTCATGCTATTCCCTCTTTGAGAACGATCTGGCTCTAATAGGTAAAAATACATTCACATGGCAGTCCTGGAAGTTGAGAGTTAACATAGATTACTACCATTTCTCTACTGAAATCAGGAAGAACAGACTTTTCTCTAGTTCACAGAGAGTTTGTGACAAAGCCTGGCATAAATTCAACTGTCTAAACCCATGGTCAGTAGTGTCTCCTCTGTAAAGGAGGATAATATAAGCAGGATGGATATCTTTAGACCATAATTCCTCCAGTGTTACCAGCATATCTGAGTAGTGGTACTGTGGGTACATTTATTCCTTGGAAGTTTCCAGTAAATAGTCATTAGTTATAAAATTGTTTTGAAAATAAACAACAATATAAAAGCACAAAAGCTTTCATAGAAAAAGGTATTCTCAAACTGAAAGCTTAGGACATTTCTCATCTGTCCAGTGGCTCCTGGTTATCCTCTGAGAGATAGTGGTATTCTGGGAACTCAACCAGCTTATTGACTTGAAATAAAGCATAATGTTATTTTTCAAAATTACAGAAAAATGAATCAATACAAAATATTGTTTATTTGATATTTGATTTTCTTAAATCTTTAAGACCTGCTACTATCTGTCTGCTGCTAGCAGAGGACAAAAGGAATGACTAACACAAAAATATTAAAGTGAAAACTTGAAAATGTGATTTCTCCAAACATTTTATTGTGTTAGTCTGCTTGGGCTGTCATAATAAAATACCGCAAGCTGGGTGGCTTGAATAACAAAAATTCATTTTCTCCCAGTTCTGGAGGCTGAAAAATCCAAAATCACGGTGCCAACAGGGTTGAGTTTATGATAAGAGCTGTCTTCTTGGCTTAAGAATGGCTACTTTGTCCTCACATGGCCATTGCTTTGAACTCTCTGGTGCCTCTCCTTCAGAGGACACTAACCCTATCTGATCAGGCATCCACACTTCCAACTTCATGTAACCTTTACTTCCTTAGGGGTTTCACCTCCAAATGTAGCCACACTGGGGGTTAGACCTTCACCATATGAATTTTGAAGGAACACAAACATCCAACCCATAACACAGATCTACTATAGTCCTACCGACAGGAACCAATCTACATACAGAATGCAAATATATTTTCTGAGAATAAACATTTTCTTGCTTCAAGTGACATCCTTGTCTACATCACTCTTATGTGTTCTAGGATGAATGCCATCATTTTCAGAGTTTGGCTTTCCTCAGTATATTTAAAATACCAGAAGGGTAAATTTCAAGTTCTTTGGTGGTTATAACACACTATGTTATTGCCTTTTTGAAGATACTCAGAGTATTAATAAAATATATTTGTTTTAATGTTTATTTCATATGTTGCTTAGAAATTTATACATGGTCTGCATCTTTCCCACTTTTCCTATGGAAGCAGCAAAGTGTTAAGTTTGGAGTTTTAATTCATTTACTCCAAATAAATTTTATTTACAGTATGTATTTACTCTAAAAATACATTCAAGGTAAAACTGGATAAATTACTTATCAACTCTGTTCCTTATTGACATGGTTGGTCTAATAATAGTCTTATACCATAAAGTTGTTGTTAGAATTAAATGAGATACTCCATGTTCAACCCTTAATGAAGGGCCAGGAGCTTTTTATATAGTTAAATATATCCTTATACCAATATGAGGATCACAGATATAAGATATAGTTGAAGCTATCTGCATGGATTGAAATATTCTCTTTTATTAAGAAAGTTTAAAAAATGATGTAAAGGTTAGTGGTACCACATGGCCAAATTCATATTCTGAAGCTCTAGTGTGCATTTCAGCCCAGTTAGCTGCTTTCCCTCATCCATGGGAATTTCAGGTTTAAGAAGAACATGTCTATTTTGCAGTTATCTAGCTTTGACCTCTTATGTAGACCTTTCTCTGTACTGGCCAAGGAATAAAGAGATCAAAGTACTGTCATCAGTTGGCTTGTGACTCTGAGTTCACAGCCCGCCACACCTCCTCTGCCATTCTGTCTTCCCAGGGTTTCCTGGAGGTGGTCACAACACTCATCACGCTCACCACCAACTTCCAGGACAAGTCAGGACTTTCTCAATAGATGATCTGAATTCCGCTGCCAGGATGTTGCTGCTTTTTAGATGATGGCTAAATCAGCTGCTGGCTTGCTCCTCTGTAAAAACTGCCCTGTTTTCAGTTTTAACATTTCATCCTTGACAAATTGATTCTTTTCTCTGCTAGCAAAAGTGAAAAATCACAAGCTACTAAAATAAAGAGTGCCCAGTCAAACTGCCTTTCTGTCAAGGGACCTTAAATTTTAGGTTTGTCTTGCTAACAAGATGAGAGAGAGGTAAGGTATAATTAGCACGAATAGATGCCTTTATAGTTCCATCCCACCTCACCCCCAGATGAAAGTCAACATATTGCACATTTTAATAAATGAACAATGCCTGTATGTAGAGTGTGCGCCTATCTATATTTAAGAAGTCAGTGGTTTAACCCAGAGCACTCCTTTTTAGCTTTTAGGTCTTGCTTCTCGGAAGAGCCCTGAAGGCAGACCAACTTTTGAAGCTGTTTTTGAAAATGATCTTGTTTCTGTCTCCTCACTCAAATCTCTCCAGGGAATATTTTGTTCTAGAACATCATGCTTAAGCCTATGGCTGGGTACTCCAGTAAAAAATTGGTCTTCACATAAAAATTTAGGTAATATAATTATTTATGTATATAAAAAAGAAAATTTGTTTTAAGTAGTGAAAATATACTAGGCTATGCTTTGATAATAACCCCCAATTCTCAGCGTTTTAAAAAGATTATTTCTAGCTCATATTTTACTTTTTAAAATTTATTTTTAGTTTGAGGATAATTGCTCTACAATATTTTGTTGGTTTCTGGCATACATCAAATTGAATCAGCTATCAGTTCAATTCAGTTCAGTTCAGTTGCTCAGTCGTGTCCAACTCTTTGTGATGCCATGCATGCCAAGCCTCCCTATCCATCACCAACTCCCAGAGTTTACACAAATTCACGTCCATTGAGTCGGTGATCCCATCCAACCATCTATCCTCTGTCATCTCCTTCTCCTCCTGCCTTCAATCTTTCCCATCATCAAGGTCTTTTCCAAGGAGTCAGTTCTTCACATTAGGTGGCCAAAGTATTGGAGCTTCAGCTTCAGCATCAGTCCTTCCATTGAATATTCAGGACTGATTTCCTTTCGGATTGACTGGTTGGATCTCCTTGAAGTCCAAGGGACTCTCAAGAGTCTCCTCCAACACCACAGTTCAAAAACATCAAATCTTCAGCTTTCAGTTTTCCTGACAGTCCAACTCTCACATCCATATATAACCTGAATAAGCCATAGCTTTGACTAGATGGAACTTTGTTGGCAAAGTTATGTCTCTGCTTTTGAATATGCTGTCTAGGTTGGTCATAACTTTTCTTCCAAGGAGCAAGTGTCTTTTAATTCCATGGCTGCAGTCACCATCTGCAGTGGTTTTGGAGCACAAAAAATAGACTGTCAATGTTTCCCTTGCTTCCCCATCTATTTGCCATGAAGTGATGGAACCAGATGCCATGATCTTAGTTTTCTGAATGTTGAGCTTTAAGCCAACTTTTTCACTCTCCTCTTCCACTTTCATCAAGAGGCTCTTTAGTTCTTCTTCACTTTCTGCCATAAGGGTGGTGTCATCTGAATATCTGAGGTTATTTATATTTCTCCTGGCAATCTTGATTCCAGCTTGTGCTTCATCCAGCCCAGCTATTCTCATGATGTACTCTGCATAGAAGTTAAATAAGCAGGTGACAATATACCCTCTTGAACCTGCTTTCCACCTCCCACCCTGTTTGAGATCAGTAGGAGGCTCTGTTCCTAGTTGGATTCTCCACATGTGGAACATCCTGGTCACTGTGATAATGTGAAGGATAATTGTTAGTTTCAAAGACTTCCACAGGGAAGTAGTACATGTCAACACCACTCATATTCTGCTTCAAGAAAGCAGATAGGAATTGTTGAAATAGGAATTGCCAGGTTATCATGACAACAGGCCAAAAATCGATGCTGTTGTTCTGCCGCTAAGTCATGTCTGACTCTTTGTGACCCCATGGACTGCAGCATGCCAGGCTTTCCTGTCCTTCACTATCTCCTAGAGTTTGCTCAAAATTATGTCCACTGAGTCAGTGATGTCATCCAACCCTCTCATCCTCTGTTACCCTCTTCTCCTCCTGACCTCAGTCTTTCCCACATCAGGGTCTTTTCCAACGAGTTGGCTCTTCACATCAGGTGGCCAAAGTACTGGAACTTCAGTTTCAGCATCAGTCCTTGCAATGAATATTTAGGGTTGATTTCCTTTAGGATTGACTGAATTTGATCTCTTTGCAGTCCAAGGGACTCTCAAGTGTCTTTTCCAGCACCACAATTTGAAAGCATCAGTTCTTTAGCACTCAGCCTCCTTTATTGTTCAAATCTCACATCCATACATGACTACTGGAAAAACTATAGTTTGACTAGATGGACCTTTGTCAACAAAAGGATATCTCTGCTTTTTAATATGCTGTCTAGTTTTGTCATAGCTTTTCTTGCAAGGAGCAAGCATATTTTAATTTTGTGGGTGACTGTCTGCAGTGATATAGATCTCAGTGATAATCCTTTTTTTCCAATTTTAATTCACCATTTAATTAACACAGTAAAAAAAAAAAAAGTGTAGAAGCAAAGGCAAAATTTGAAGAGGGGGAGAATAAGAAAATTCCAAAATTTATTAGGAGACAAACACTTATTGAATGTGTTATTATATGTGACAAACACACTACAAATTCAGTTCAGTTCAGTCGCTCAGTCGTGTCCAACTCTTTGCGACCCCATGAATCGCAACACCCCAGGCCTCCCTGTTCATTACCAACTCCTGGAGTTCACTCAGATTCATGTCCATCGAGTCAGTGATGCCATCCAGCCATCTCATCCTCGGTCGTCCCCTTCTCCTCCTGCCCCCAATCCCTCCCAGCATCAGAGTCTTTTCCAATGAGTCAACTCTTCTCATGAGGTGGCCAAAGTACTGGAGTTTCAGCTTTAGCATCATTCCTTCCAAAGAAATCCGAGGGCTGATCTCCTTCAGAATGGACTGGTTGGATCTCCTTGCAGTCCAAGGGACTCTCAAGAGTCTTCTCCAACACCACAGTTCAAAAGCATCAATTCTTCGGTGCTCAGCCTTCTTCATAGTCCAACTCTCACATCCATACATGACTACACTACAAATTAGCGGTCACTTAATTTATAATGTCCAATAAAAAACAAGATCATCATATAAATGAAAAAAATATAAAGCTAAAACATGTTTACTTGCTCCAGGAATAAAAGTTTAATGCCATACAGATCCAAAGCCCTTGCTCTATTCTTTCCACTACGTTTTTTTTAACATTCAGTTGGTTATAAAATTATGGCTGATTTTTTTAATTTAATGAATAGAATAGATAGTATCAGAGATTCATGAATGATAAGGATATTTCTTGAAACTTCTACTTCTTTGGTATACATATGACCCTTTCTGTGTGTATTTCAAATACATTGCTTTATTCCAAACTAAAGAAAGAAGTCCTGTATCAACTAAGTATGATAACCTCATCTTCTATCCCTTCTCCCTCACACAAAAGCACTTTGCTCCTTGAAACTAACCTGGCTGAGCCCATGATGAAGTATATGAAGATTTTATCACAAGAGGTCATGCAAATTTTGAAGGAACAAAAGCCCCATGAAAACTTTCTCATTATTTATAGCCTGGAATTTTGAGAACTACTTTTGGTCAAAAAACATAACATCAGTGTGGAAGCATCAATTTTTGTTGCTCTGAGTTCTCTAAGTACAAAGTTGGATTATTGGGCTTGATTCCTCTCCACTGAGTCTGGAGTACACATCTACACACAAAACTATTGCCTGTATATAGAAAATATATTTAATGAATGTTTAGTAAATATTTATTGAATGACATATGATATTGGAATATAAAATGGCTTTAACTTATTTATCAAACATCAAGATAACTTCCATGTGAATATTCAGAAGCTGTCACTGTGTACTATCTGCTTACTAACTCCATATTTTCTTCTTCTTGGGAACACAGAATTTATTTCCTAGGATACCATGCTATATGACTGAGTTCTAGTCAATAAAATGTAAGTAGAAGCGATATAGTAAAATCCCAGGCTTGGTCTATAAAAATCTTCTATATGTGTTCACTCATATCCTTTCCCTTCTCCAGCTAGCTGAAATGGAGATGATCCCAGAGTGACTTTGAAAACCATGTGTTGGTGATGGCAGAGCCATGTTGGTCTGGTTCATAGCTGTGTGAAAAAGGACTGGGGATTTACCAGGTAAGTACTTTAATGTGAGCATAATTTTTCCTTTAAACCTCTATTGTGTTTGGTGTTCGAGCAATTATACATTTTGGGGTCTATTCATTATAGCAAATAGGCTACTTTAATAGAAGTGGAAGTGAATATTCCAGATAAGGGAAAAGTAAAGGCTATGACTTAGTCTATGAGAGGAAGTCACTGCAACCAGGAAAAAGATTTTGTCTTTACTGATTCCCTGTTGAAGTCTTTCCTGAGGCTTTATCAAACTTTTTTGAGACTTCTGGTATATTACAAGTCAATGATGGTAAAATGTTGGTTCAGTTCAGTCGCTCAGTCGTGTCCAACTCTTTGCGACCCCATGAATCGCAACACGCCAGGCCTCCCTGTTCATTACCATCTCTCGGAGTTCACTCAGACTCACGTCCATCGAGTCCGTGATGCCATCCAGCCATCTCATCCTCGGTCGTCTCCTTCTCCTCCTGCCCCCAATCCCTCCCAGCATCAGAGTCTTTTCCAATGAGTCAACTCTTCTCATGAGGTGGCCAAAGTACTGGAGTTTCAGCTTTAGCATCATTCCTTCCAAAGAAATCCGAGGGCTGATCTCCTTCAGAATGGACTGGTTGGATCTCCTTGCAGTCCAAGGGACTCTCAAGAGTCTTCTCCAACACCACAGTTCAAAAGCATCAATTCTTTGGCACTCAGCCTTCTTCACAGTCCAACTCTCACATCCATACATGACCACAGGAAAAACCATAGCCTTGACTAGACGGACCTTAGTCGGCAAAGTAATGTCTCTGCTTTTGAAAATGCTATCTAGGTTGGACATAACTTTTCTTCCATGGTTAAGTAGTCTATATACATAAAATACAGAATTTGCATTTAAGTATGAAGATGTCATAATGTGTTCTCAAAGAACCCAGTTCAACAAACCTGAACTTATACATTCCAAGTATACACATCCTCCTGTGAGCAAGAAGGGTGTAAACATTAGTTCTCATGAATGTGTAATTTTTCTAAGGTCATGGAAAAAAGTTGAAATTGATGGTCCAGCTCTGAGTATGCTTCTTTGCCACATAAAGGGTTTTGTAGGACAACATGCTTCCCTGATATTTTTGACAGTATTTACTTTAAAAATCAGGTCATTTCAAAACTCTTTTGTGCAACAGAATGAACCTTCAGGATTGTTAATAACAAAGAAATGAAATTGTGATAACATTCAATTTCAGCAGTTAAGGGCCCAAAATTGATCAAATCATGATATCTTACATAAAACATATATTGAATTTTCTGAACTTAAAAAAACAAAAACTCTTGATGATAATTAAATTCACTTATTCTTCTCAGTGAGAAAATTTTATATCTTGCCTTTGAATGATGGGTTATTATCATTATCACATAAGTACTTTACAAATGAAGTCCTAAAGACATGAAGTGATTCTCCCAAGGCCCCATAGCTGGTAAGACATAAGGCTGAGTCTCAAACATCAATCTTTTTCTGTTTATACCATTTGTTTATATATGCCTGTCTGCATTTTATACCTTTTGAAACAAACTGTCTGCCTAAGGGAACTGCAGATTCATTATACTAGGGAACTTGAGATATAAAGGGATTGAAAGAGACATAAAGTATATTAAGAGGCAGAACTCATAATTATGGCTGCATAGTTCACCAAAATATAGTGCAGAGTGTGCTCAGAAGCTCAGAAAGAAAAATGAACTAAAATATAAAAGCATCTGACACAGTGCCTGGCATCTGTTATGCCATCAAGAAAGACTGCTGCTGCTGCTAAGTCGCTTCAGTCGTATCTGACTCTGTGCGACCCCATAGACGACAGCCCACCAGGCTCCCCGTCCCCGGGATTCTCCAGGCAAGAACACTGGAGTGGGTTGCCATTTCCTTCTCCAATGGGTGAAAGTGAAAAGTGAAAGTGAAGTCGCTCAGTCGTCTCCAACTCTTAGCAACCTCATGGACTGCAGCCCTCCAGGCTCCTCTGTCCGTGGGATTTGCCAGGCAAGAGTACTGGAGTGGGGTGCCATTGTCTTCTCCGGCAACAAAGACTAGGTGGAGCCAAGTCCTCATGAAGTATTGTATGTAAAACCATTTAATCAAAATCTTGACTTTCTTGAGTAACCTATTTGCAGAAGATACACTTTTAATATTTTTTTAAAAACTTTTTGTTTTGTATTGGAGCATAGTTGTGTTAGTTTCAGTGTACAGCAAAGTGATTCAGTTATACATAAACGTGTACCTACTCCTTGATTGTTTATCACTCAAGGGTATTGATCAGTGTGAGGAAAAGTTAATGATAAAAAGTTAGAGGTAGAAAAAGGAAGGCAACCTCAGCCAACTGGATTTCTTTTTATCACCAGGAATATAAACAGTAACTAGGCAAATTTTGCATTGTGAGAAGCAGAGGAAAATATATGTATTAGTCTTATTATTAATTAGAATTGTGGCACATGTATTTCTAAATACATGGTTTTATTGCAATTTGAAACAAATGTTTTTAAGGAAGCAAGCCTAGGTAATATGACTTTAAATGATTCTTCCCACTTCCCCAAGTTAACATTTCCAGACAAACCACAATGCCTCCTTATTTTGTGTTTGTACTGTATTATAAATATTTTTGAAGGATTTGAAGGATAAGACACTTTTTTCGTGGAATTAGATCCTATAATTAACAAAGATTCAATGCTTCTTCTTTTATTGACTTCTTTTGACTCAGGAGTAAAGTATTGAGGGCATCTTAAGGGTCTGTTTTTTGTTTTTACTTTTCAGTCTCTTGCTTCTTGGTCCTCTGATATCCAAAAAATTTCATTTTAACTTTGATAGCAAAGTTTCTTGATGTATTGTTTTATTTATTTCTTCTATATTCCCCCCGCTTTGGCCTTCTTAAGTCCCCAATGGTGCAAAGGAAAGAGGGAACACAACAGGAAGTAAGGGTGCTTACTGAGCATCTACAAATGGGAAGCTTAGGGAAATGGCACTTGTAGGAATTACAAATAGTACAATCTTTTTCTTTCTCTCTGTAACAGCTTGGATTGACAATCCAGTCTCCTAAGAGAAATCCCGAGGAGTGCTAGTGCTATGCTCCTTTAAGCGTGAGATTTAGACCATGATGCTCAACTACAGTAAAATGAACCTTTTGACGGATTTTTTTCTTATAAGAAAACAGTAGCTATTTGATTACTTACTGTTCTTAAGTCCAAATTCAGTCCTGAAGTTATTAAGATTTAATCTAAGACTCTTCCCTGTAAGCCGGTAGGAGAAGTAGAAAGCTGTTATTTCTTACTATGTTTGAAGACCTTCCTTCAGTGATTATATTTTCATTTCAATGTGGTAATAAATCTGATAAATACAGCAGGAGATTATAGCTTCCTTTTTGAATTTGTATACTTGTTAGATTTTAGCCTCAAATATTCATTACTTGCTGTAAAATACAGCTCACTAAAGATATTTTTTTCAGTTTCATTTTTTTAATGAAAATAAATTGACTTCCTCCTTCTCCTTCCCTCCTTTCTATCACTCTCCTCTTCTGTTTACTTCATGAGGAAATTGTAGGAAGAAAAGGGCTAATCAACTGTTTTACACAAGCAGAGTCTCATTTTTTTTTAACTTATTAAATGGTTAACTGAATTAGTGGATTAATAGATTTTACTTATTTAGCTAATTCTCCCGAACTTATTGATGGATTCTGGTTGATTAAATTTATATATTCAGTAGTTACTTTGCACTTATAAAAAATAATTATGCAAAAAAATTCTGGAAGCTAGAATATGAGTAGGAAATCATCCCACTAAATGATTATAATAGCATAAGAGAGAGAAGAACATTTACATATAACCGTCAATTAGACACCATTATAGAAAGAGGGCTGAAAATTAATGGAAAAGAAGTTAGATTTATGTAATGATTAAGATACTGTATAATGAGCTATCTGGACTTAAACAAAAAGAGAAGAGTTGAAATTGGGTAATTTCAGTGATTTTCTGAATCCTTGACAAAGTAAGTTAGCTGCCTGGATGGATATGTGATTGTTTTGGTGGAGTAATTTATTTAAGCAAGGGCAGGCCACCCTCACCTTCTATGCCAATGATAGTTGCATTCTTTCAAATTTGCTTTACCAACTGAAGATCAGAGTCAGCAGCTTGTAGAGCCAACCAGGAAATATCCTGACTATTAGGAATTAGTCTAATTTTCTTTAAAATATTATCTGAAATGTGAATCTCTCATTTGATATTGATCTCCTCTTGAATATCTGTATGTTTTTTCAATTATATTTTGCTGTTTCTTAAAGCAACTAATGTGTTTGGCACATCTTTCACTATGAATATTGTTATCATTATATTAATAATACCCAGCATGTGTAAAACAGTTCATGACAGTGGAAACAAATTGGTTCCCACTCACTGAACACAGCTTACAGACATGTTTTGTTGGCCCATACTGCATATGATCATTTTAATTGATTGCCGGTATTTTTGAATGGGATATGTTATATATAAATCCATATTTCTACTCTTGAGAAGTTGGATGAGGAATCTCATTGTCAGTGTGGGGATTGTTTCATGACAATAATTAGTCAAAGCTGAGCAATGATTGCCATAGTTTCCCCCACTGAGACACTGCGTCAGTTCTCTACACTTCACATTCTTCTGCTTTTTCCACTTATGATACTTTCTCAGCACTCAACAAGAATTTGAGTTCAAAATATTTGATGTTCAAAGTAAAAGTTTGTTCTCATTTTATCACTACAGATTCATATGAGGTATAAAATGCAGGTATCCAATAGATACTGAATTGAAGGAAATTGAAGACCAAGGAACTAAGTAAACTATCTCAGATCAAATAATTAGTCAACAATATAGAAAATGTTTTCTGGCTTCATCTTTCAGTCTTTCTACTCAGTGATGCCTTATCACAGGAATAAAATAAAGTGATTTCAAAAGTCTTCAAATTTCAGTTGAAGTAAAGTCAACAGATTTGGTAGTTTTTGTTTTAATTTTAAACAATTGACCTTGTCAATTTCTACAAAAATACCAGCTGAGATTTTTTTGATTGAGATGACATTAAATCTGTGGATCAATTTAGGCGGAATTGGATTTTACCAATATTGCCAATGCATTAACGTATCTCTCCCTTTAGTCCACTCTTCTTTCACTTACCATAGCAAAATTTTATAACACTCATGGTATTGGTCTTGTTCTTACTTTGGTAAATCTGTTTCAATTTTATATTTTTGATGTTATCATAAATAGTATTTTAATTTAAATTTCCAACTGCTTGTTGTTTGCATATAAGGAATAGAATAAGATTTTTGTATATTGATCCTGCTTCCTGCAAATTTAGGGTTCATTTACTGGTTCTATGATCTCTTTCTTTGGTAGATTTCTTCCTGTTTTTTTGCATACATGATAATGTCATCTGTGAAAAAATTATTTTATTTTCTTTTTCCTAATCTTTCAGTTCACTTCAGTTCAGTTCAGTTGCTCAGTTGTGTCCAACTCTGCAACCTCACAGATTGCAGTGCACCAGGTTTCTCTGTCCATCACCAACTCCTGGAGCTTGTTCAAACTCATGTCCATCAAGTTGGATGGCCATCCAACCATCTCATCCTCTGTCGTTCGCTTCTTCTCCTGCCTCTCATCTTTCCCAGTATCAGGGTCTTTTCTAATGAGACATTTCTTTGCATCAGGTGGCCAAAGTATTGTAGCCTCAGCTTCAACATCATTCCTTCCAATGAATATTCAGGATTGATGACCTTAAGGATTGACTGGTTTGATTTCCTTGCAGTCCAAGGGAATCTCAGGAGTCTTCTCCAACACCACAGCTCAAAAGCAACAGTTCTTCAGTGCTCAGCTTTCTTGATGGTCCAACTCTCACATCCATACATGACTACTGGAAAAACCATAGCTTTGACTAGATGGACCTTTGTTGGCAAAATAATGTCTCTGCTTTTTAATATGCTGACTAGGTTGCTCATAGTTTTTCTTTCAAGGAGTGAGCATCTTTTAATTTCATGGCTGCAGTCACCATCTGCAGTGATTTTGGAGCCTAAGAAAATAAAGTCTGTCACTGTTTCCACTGTTTCCCCGTCTATTTGCCATGAAGTGATGGGCCCAGATGCCTTGATCTTCATTTTTTGAATGTTGAGCTTTAAGCCAGCTTTTTCTCCCTCCTCTTTCACTTTCCTTATGAGACTCTTTAGTTCTTTGCTTTCTGCCACAAGGGTGGTATCATCTGCATATCTGAAGTTATTGATATTTCTCCCGGCAATCTTGATCCCAGCTTATGCTACATCCAGCCCGGCATTTTGCATGATGTACTCTGCATATAAATTAAATAAGCAGGTGACAATATACAACCTTGACATACTCCTTTCCCAATTTGGAACCAGTCCATTGTTCCATGTCCAGTTCTAACTGCTGCTTCTTGATCTTCATACAGATTTCTCAGGAGGCAGATCAGGTGGTCTGGTATTCCCATCTCTTTCAGAATTTTCACATTTGTTGTGAACCACACAGTCAAAGGCTTTGGCATAGTCAATGAAGCAGAAATAGATGTTTTTCTGGAATTCTCTTGCTTTTTCCATGATCCATTGGATTTGACAATTTGATCTCTGGTTCCTCTGCCTTTTCTAAAACCAGCTTGAACATCAGGGAGTTCATGGTTCATGTATTTTTGAGGCCTGACTTGGAGAATTTTGAGCATTACTTTACTAGCATGTGAGATGAGTGTAATTGTGCAGTAGTTTGAATATTCTTTGGCATTGCCTTTCTTTGGGATTGGAATGAAAACTGACCTTTTCCAGTCCTGTGGCCACTGCTGAGTTTTCCAAATTTGTTGGCATATTGAGTGCAGCACTTTCACACCATCATCTTTTAGGATTTGAAATAGCTCAACTGGAATTCCATCACCTCCACTAGCTTTGTTTGTAGTGATGCTTCCTAAGGCCCATTTGACTTCACATTCCAGGATGTCTGGCTCTAGGTGAGTGAACACACCATCATGGGTCATGAAGATCTTTTTTATATAATTCTTCTGTGTATTCTTGCCAACTCTTCTTAATATCTTCTGGTTCTGTTAGGTCCATACTGTTTCTGTCCTTTATTCCTAATCTTTATGCACAATTTTGCTTTTTCTTTTAGCACTGAGTAGTACAATTTTTAATAGGAGTGGAGACAGACGACAGCCTCACTTGTTCTCAGTATTAATGAGAGAGCATTTAGTCTTTCACCAGGAAGTATGGTGATAACTAGGTTTTTCATAGATCCCCAATATCAGGTTGAGAACATTGACCTTCAAATCTAGTTTGTTGAGACTTTGAACATTCTTGCTGCTAAGTTGCTTCAGTCGTATCCAACTCTGTGTGACCCCAGAGATGGCAGCCCACCAGGCTCCCCCGTCCTGGGATTCTCCAGGCAAGAGCACTGGAGTGGGTTTCCATTTCCTTCTCCAAACATTCTTATTTGGGTGCAAATTCTCAATCCAGGGATAATTTAATCCCCACTTCTAAGGAGATACTTTCTGAGGACTGTACTGATGTTTTTCCTCTCAGACTGGTGAGAATATGGACTATTCTGAGCCCTATGTGAGCCAATTAAGTATAACAATTCAGCACTGAGTATTTTTTGCCCAGCTGTGTGAAAACTTAATTTATGTCAATTCTCTATGGCTCTGAGGTTGCTTTTCCTTCCATTCTTTTTCAAAAATATTCTACAGATCCTTTAAAAATGATATAAAATACTTTGCTCAAATTATCCATTATTCTGTGCCTTATAATAGAGCAAGTCTGAACATATCAGAAATAATTGGACCAAATGGTATTTTGGAAGCCTAGGTGAACTTAATTTAAAGAGAAGTCAGAGAGAAAGTGAGATCAGATCTGACATCCAAAACGAGGAGAATTTTTCATTTCAAAATTGTATTCTAGTATATTGACATCTGAGTGCTGGGGTGAAAGAAAAGTAGTGATATAGAAAAGTAGAGCTGTAGTGGAGTGTTTCTCAATATTAGAAGATCCAGCAACCCTTCTACTGGCTACTACAGGCTCTCTGGCTTGTTTGTCCATCCATGTTTACATGCACATGTCCACATATACACATCCCTGTGAACTGACACAAACAGAAATGCTACTGAAATTCTTAACTGCTTGCTGTTATGTTATACAAAGAAAGCTGGCACTAAGGTCAGAAAGGAATAGATGAATATTACAGATAGGGAGAGGATAGTAAAATCATTGTGAATCAATAATATTCTACAAAAGAGAGGACAAAAGGGAACAGATTAGGAAAAGACAATCAGAAGGAAAAAGCTTTCAAAAGTAGTACCTGCATAATAGCACCTTCATAATTATTCCCTCTCATATATTACTATACAAATGAGTATATCCATGCTCATGAATGAATGAAAACATTCCTTAATCCATTGTGAAAGAGTTGAGCCAAAGTAAAAATGTTGAATGCTTGTATCTAATCTTGTTCAGTATTCATCTTTATATGAAAAAGAAACCTACAATGGTGAATTTTCAAGTCTTTCTTCTTTCTTTTCTATAACTGAGATATGACTGGCATATAATTTTATCTTAGTTTTAGGTGTACAAAATAATAATTCAATATATGTATATATTGCAAAATGATTACCACAGTAAGTTCAATTAAATACCCATCATCATACATAATTATACATTTTTGTCTTCTGATAAGTACTTTTAAGATTTACTGTCTTAACAGTTTTCAAACATGCAATGAAATATTAACTATAGTAAGCATGCCATACCTTACATTACTAGGACTTTCTTTATAACTAGAAGTAGGTAGATTTTACCACCATCACTCATTTCACCTACCCCCCACTCTCCATTCTGGCAACCACCAATTTGTTCTCAGAATTTATGAGTTAGGTTTTTACAAATAATTTTGTTTTATTTTTTAGATTCTAGATTTAGGTAAGTCATACAATATTTGTAATTCTGTCTTATTTTATTTACCATAATGTTCTCAAGATCCATCAAGTTCGGTTCAGTTCAATCATCCAGTCGTGTTCGACTCTTTGCAGCTGCAGGGGCTGCAGCACACTAGGCTTCCCTGCCCATCACCAACTCCCGCAGCTTGCTCAAACGCATGTCCATCGAGTCGGTGATGACATCCAAACATCTCATCCTCTCTCATCCCCTCCTCCTCCTGCCTTCAATATTTTCCAGCACGAGGGTCTTTTCCAGTGAGTCAGTTCTGCTCATCAGGTGGCCAAAATATTAGAGTTTCAGCTTCAGCATTAGTCCTTCCAATAAATATTCAGGACTGATTTCCTTTAGGATGGACTGGTTGGATCTCTTGCAGTCCAAGGGAATCTGAAGAGTCATCCTCAACAGCACAGTTCAAAAGCATCAATTGTTCAGCACTCAGCTTCCTTTATAGTTCAGCTGTCACATCCATACATGACTACTGGAGAAACCACAGCCTTGACTAGATGGACCTTTGTTGGCAAAGTAATGTCTCTGCTTTTTAATATGCTGTCTAGGTTGGTCATAACTTTTCTTCTAAGGAGCAAAGTCTTTTAATTTCATGGTTGCAGTCACCATCTGCAGTGATTTTGGAGTCCCCAAAATAAAGTCTCTCTCTGTTTCCATTATTTCCCCATCTATTTGCCATAAACTGATGGGGCCAGCCAGATCCAATGATCTTAGTTTCTGAATGTTGAGTTTTAAGCCAACTTTTTCACTCTCCTCTTCCACTTTCATCAAGAGGCTCTTTAGTTCTTCCTCACTTTCTGTCATAAGGGTGGTGTCATCTGCATATCTGAGGTTATTGATAATTCTCCAGGCAATCTTGATTCCAACTTGTGCTTCATCCAGCCTGGGATTTCTCATGATGTACACTGCATATAAGTTAAACAAGTAGGTGATGATATACAGCCTTGATGTACTCCTTTCCCAATTTGGAACAAGTCCATTGTTCCATGTCCAGTCCTAACTGTTGCTTCTTGACCTGCATACAGATTTTTCAGGAAGCAGGTCAATTGGTCTGGTATTCCATCTCTTTTAGAATTTTCCACAGTTTCTTGTGATCCACATAGTCAAAGGCATTGGCATAGTCAATAAAGCAGATGATTTTCTGGAATTCTTGTGTTTTTTTCTATGATCCAGTGGATGTTTGCAATTTGATCTCTGATTCTTCTGCCTTTTCTAAATCCTGCTTGAACATCTGGAAGTTCACAGTTCATGTACTGTTTAAACCTGGCTTGGAGAATTTTCAGCATTACTTCACTAGCATGTGAGATGAGTGCAATTGTGCAATAGTTTGAGCATTATTTGTCATTGCCTTTCTTTGGGATTGTAATGAAAACTGACCTTTTCCAGTCCTGTGACCACTGCTGAGTTTTCCAAATTTGCTGGTATGTTGAGTGGAGCACTTTCACAGCATCATCTTTCAGGGTTTGAAATAGTTCAACTAGAATTCCATCATCCCCACTAGCTTTGTTCATAGTGATGCTTCCTAAGGCCCACATGACTTTGCATTTCAGGATGTCTGGCTAGTGAGTGTTCACACCATTGTGGTTATGTGGGTCCTGAAGATCTTTTTGTACAGTTCTTCTGTGTATTCTTGCCACCTCTTCTTAATATTTTATGCTTCTGTTAGGTCCATACCATTTCTGTGCTTAATTGTGCCCACCTTTGCATGAAATGTTCCCTTGGTATCTCTAATTTTCTTGAAGCAATCTCTAGTGTTTCCCATTCTATTGTTTTCCTCTGTCTTTGCATTGATCACTGAGGAAGGCTTTCTTATCTCTCCTTGCTATTCTTTGGAACTCTGCATTCAGGTGGATATATCTTTCCTTTTTTACTTTGCCTTTTACTTCTCTTCTTTTCTCAGCTATTTGTAAGGCCTCCTCAGACAATCATTTTTCCTTTTTGCATTTCTTTTTCTTGGGCATGGTCTTGATCACTGCCTCCTGTACAATGTCTAAAACTTCCGTCCATAGTTCTTCAGGCACTGTCTATCAGATCTAGTCCCTTGATTCTAGTTGTCACTTCCACTGATTTGAAATATTAGAATGAAATAATGCCACTTGCAGTTACATGGATAGACCTAGAAATTATCATACTATGACAGACAGAGACAAATATCATGTGATATCACTTATATGTGGAATCTAAAATGTGACACAAATTAACTTATTTACAAAACAGAAATAGATTAACAGACATAGAAAACACACTTATGTTTACCAAAACAGAAAGGCAGTGAAAAAGGGACAAATTAGGAGTTTGGCTTTAGCAGATACAAATTATGAAATAGATAAACAAGATCCTGCTCTATAGCACAGAGAACTATATTTGGTATCCTGTAATAAGCCATATGGCAGAAAGTGAAGAAGAACTAAAGAGCCTCTTGATGAAAGTGAAAGAGGAGAGTGAAAAAATTGGCTTAAAGCTCAATATTCAGATAGCAAAGATCATGGCATCCGGTCCTGCCACTTCATGGCAAATAGATGGAGAAACAGTGGAAACAGTGTCAGACTTTATTTTTGGGGGCTCCAAAATCACTGCAGATGGTGACTGCAGCCATGAAATTAAAAGACGCTTACTCCTTGGAAGGAAAGTTATGACCAATCTAGACAGCATATTAAAAAGCAGAGACATTGCTTTGCCAACAAAGGCCAAGGCTATACTTTTTCCAGTAGCAATGTATGGATGTGAGAGTTGGACTATAAAGAAAGCTGAGCACTGAAGAACTGATGCTTTTGAACTGTGGTGTTGGAGAAGACGCTTGAGACCCTTGGACTGCAAGGAGATCCAACCAGTCCATCCTAAAGGAAATCATTTTTGAATGTCATTGGAAGGACTGATTTTGAAGCCAAAACTCCAATACTTTGGCCACCTGATGTGAAGGGCTGACTCACTGGGAAAGACCCTGATTTGGGGAAAGATTGAGGGCAGGAGGAGAAGGGGACGAAAGAGGATGAAATAGTTGGGTGGCCTTACCAACTCAATGGATGTGAGTTTGAGTAAATTCCAGGAGCTGGAGATGATAGAGAGGCCTGGTGTGCTGAAATCCATGGGGTCGCGAAGAATTGGACATGACTGAGCGATTGAACTGAACTGAATAAACCATAATGGAAAAGAATATGTATGTGTGTGTGTATATATATATATATAACTGAATCACTTTGCTGTACCGTAAACTGACACAATGTTGTAAAACAACTATACTTCAATTTTAAAAAAGAGATTTGAAATACCAACACAAGACTGCTGCTGCTGCTGCTAAGTCGCTTCAGTCGTGTCCGACTCTGTGCGACCCCATAGACAGCAGCCCACCAAGCTCCCCTGTCCCTGGGATTTTCCAGGCAAGAACACTGGAGTGGGTTGCCATTTCCTTCTCCAATGCGTGAAAGTGAAAAGTGAAAGTGAAGCCTAGTATAATGATAAACCAATAAGTATAACTAAGTAGGAAAGGAAATGAAGACAAGAGGAGAATACAGAAGGCTCCGAATGACTCCAGACCCCTGTGCCAAGAACAGAAAATATTTAAGTGAGTGAAAGGGAGCAAGAAGTGTGATTAGAAAATGACAGGCTCTGTAATGAAGATTGTGGAAGTAGAGTGTTCCAGTTCAGTTCAGTTCAGTTCAGTCGCTCAATGTCTGACTCTGCGAACCCATGAACTGCAGCACGCCAGGCCTCCCTGTCCATCACCAACTCCCGGAGTCCACACAAACCCGTCTCCATTGAGTCAGTGATGTCATCCAACCATCTCATCCTCTGTCGTCCCCTTCTCCTCCTGCCCTCAATCTTTCCCAGCATCAGGGTCTTTTCCAATGAGTCAGTTCTTTGCATCAGGTGGCCAAAGTATTGGAGTTTCAGCTTCAACATCAGTCCTTCCAATGGACACCCAGGACTGATCTCCTTTAGGATGGACTGGTTGGATGTTCCAGTTAATGACCAACAAATTTCTGTAGATATCTAGAGTAGAGATAAAGGCCCCTAGAACAGTAAATGTGGGTGAATTATGATGCCAGAGTATTGGATAGGTCAACAGGAATCTGAATCACTGGACATGAAGCAGTACTTGGGAATGGAGAAGAAAACTGGTATCGAGCCTGGTATTACAGCCTTAGTAAAGAAAAGGAGACTGATGGATAACACAAAAATCAGAGATTAAAGATTAAGTAGACAGTGACATGAACCTCAAGGAAGCCTCCAGGTGGAGAAATAATGTTCTGAAGAGGGCAATAGAGAATGAGAAAAACATGGATATATGTGGGTATTTGCCAAAAAGCTTCTGAGTATTTCTGGTTTGCAATCTTATTTCATTGACAATGTATGTGAAATTATGTCACTTTATTCTATTTCCACTTATCTATATACATATTTATGTTGAATTTCAGAAATGTATCTGTTGAAGAGTTCATGTTTATTATTGTGAGCAGAGTGTTATATATCAGTGATAGAATGTCAAAAATACATGTTTTCTTCTTTAACACCATACACAAAAATAAGCTCAAAATTGATTAAAGACCGAAATGTAAGACCAGATACTATAAAACTCTTAGAGGAAAACAGAACTCTGACATAAACCACAAGATTATTTCCAATCTGTCTCTCCAAGTAATGGAAATAAGAACAAAAATAAACAAATGGAACCTAATAAAACTCAGAAGCTTTTGCACAGCAAAGGAAACCATAAGCAAAATGAAAAGACAACTCACAGAATGGGAGAAAATACTTGCAGATGATGTGACTGACAAGGGATTAGTCTCCAAAATTAAAAAGCAACTCATGCAACTCAATATCTAAAAGACAACTCAATCAAAAAACTGAGTAGAAGACATAAAGAGACATTTCTCCAAATAAGACAAAAGAGATGGGCAAGAGGCACATGAAAGAATGCTCAACATCACTAATTATTAATGAAATGCAAATCAAAACTATAATGAGATATATCCCCTCACTCCTGTGAGAATGGCTATCATCAAAATATCTGCAAACAATATGTGCTGGAGAGGATGTGGAGAGAAGGGAACCCTCCAACCCTGTTGGTGGGAATGTAAATTGGTACAGCCACTCTGGAGAACAGTATGGAGGTTCTTTTAAAAAATGAAAAATAGAGCTACCATATGATCCAGCAATCTCAATTTGGAGCATATATCTGGAGAAAAACATGGTTCAAAATGGTACATAGACCCTAATGTTCATTGAAGCAATAGCCAAGACATGGAAGCAACCTAAATGTCCATCAACAGAGGAATAGATATAGATGATGTGGTACATACATACAAAGGAATATTACTCAGCCATTAAAAAGAACGAAGGCATGCCATTTGCAGTAACATGGATGGACCTGGAGATTATCATTCAAGTGAAGTAAATCAGAGAAAGACAAATATCATATGACATTGTTTATATGGGAATCTAAAAGAGAAAATAATACAAATGAATTTATTTATAAAACAGAAACAGACTCACAGACTTAGAGAATGAATTTGTGATTACCAGGGAAGGGAAGGATGGCAGGAGGGATAAATTGAGAGTTTGAGATTAACGTGTAAACACTGCTATATTTTAAATAGAATGCCTTTCCATGAAAAAATAAATATACTTTTTTTTTATGAGAAAAAAGAAAAGCTGTGAAAACCAAAGAAAAATTAATACAATTCATGAAATAAGCAGCAACGTTTATATCTTGATGGCATTTAAGAAATATTTTCTTCATATGTATGTAGAAATCCATTTTCTTGTACTTTAAGGTAATATAACATGACAAATTTTAAGAAGTAACTTGTAAACAAATGAAAAGGTTAAAATTTACAGGTGAATTTGTCAATAAATTTGTGAGAAAGATGAGTCCCAGCACATTTTAAATTTGGTTTGAGCTTCACAATTGTAATCTAGACTTTACCTAATATACATTAAACATACATTTTCTGACACCTGTATTGCTTTAAATATTTGACTGTATTTATCAAAGAGTACATTTCTGAGGATATTTGAATTGCCAATAACTTAATTTTTTAAATTTTGAACTATTACAAATAGCTATGTTTGAAACCAAAGAATAATTGCATGTTCTCTCATGACTCTTGCAGTTTAAATAATGATTCCAGCTTCCAAACATCCCAATTAGCCATTGCAGTTTCCTCATAGTCCAGACCAGTCCATATTGGCACTATGGTGCTGCGAAGAAGATTAAAGCTAACAGTTTTGAAAGTTGTTTCAAATTACATAGTGAGGCTTCAAAAATGTGACTTCACAATATCTATTATTTCAAGTCATTTGAAGGATTTTTGCTCTTCTGTTTATTATGCTAAGTTAATTGTTTCTGTGATCAAGAGATCTCCCAAAGGAAATGTTTTCTTATCTAAATAAGTTTAGTGAAGCCCAAGCTGTACATTTTGGCTTTACTTCAAAGGTTTTAAACAGCATCCAATCTCAAAGCAAATTTTTATTCCAAAATAAGTGAAAGAAAGTCACAGATGACAGAATCAGTTCCAACACCTGTAGGGTACACTAATTAAACAGATCCTCTTTAGTTATATTTGAACTTCCTATTAATGATGTTGGACTAATTTGAATTCATCTAGTTAAATGCTTTCATCTCCTGGGGTAAAACTATAGGGAAAAGGAAGGTACCCCTCTTATTTCCCATGATTTTAGATCCCCACTGTCTCTTTACTTCTTTATGGTTACTTGCCAAAATGGGCTCCAGTCAATTGGGTTATCCATCTTGAATATGCTATCCTCCTTATTCAGTCTTCTCCACCAATTCTTGTCTTTTTTTTTTCAAAAGCCTTACTTCATCTGGACAAACATATGGACACCAAGGAGGGAAACGGGGGAGGGATGAATTGGGAGATTGGGATTGACATATATACACTACTATGTCCCTGGGATTTCTTTGGAAGGAATGATGCTAAAGCTGAAACTCCAGTACTTTGGCCACCTCATGCGAAGAGTTGACTCATTGGAAAAGACTCTGATGCTGGGAGGGATTGGGGGCAGGAGGAGAAGGGGACGACTGAGGATGAGATGGCTGGATGGCATCACTGACTCGATGGACGTGAGTCTGAGTGAACTCCGAGAGATGGTGATGAACAGGGAGGCCTGGCGTGCTGCGATTCATGGGGTCGCAAAGAGTCGGACACGACTGAGCAACTGAACTGAACTAAACTGATGTATAAAATAGATAACTAATGAGAACCTACTGTACAGCGGAGGGTACTGTACTCAGTGCTCTGTGGTGGCCTCAATGGGAAGGAAAACTTAAAAAAAAAAAGGAGGATATATATATATATATATATACACACACACACACACACACATATAGCTGATTCACTTTGCTCTACAGCAGGAAATAACACATTGTAAACAACTATACTCCAATAAAGATTTAAAAATAATACAACTGAACAATCATCCCACTGAATGGGATTGAATGATGTATTTCATGTCTGTACATGTATGTGCATTGATAGATGTATCTCATCAGTCAAATGAAGGTCAAAGCAAGAGAGTGTTTATATTTGCTTTATCCTCATTATTGCAACTGAAATAATATTATAAAATCGGACACAACTGAGTGACTGAACTGAACTGAATAATGAATATATTGTATCACTCAATAAACATACATGACTCATAAAAACAAAAACAAATACAAAGCATGAAACAAAAACAAAAAACAAAAGCCTAACTTCATCTGGAATCAATCACCTGGGAAGACCTCAATAGATTAATTATACCTAACTGTATGCATGCTTCTGCTTTCTAATCCTTTAATTATATTTGCAATTGAATATTCACTTGATTTATGTGACTTATCCAAACTGTTTAACAGATAAGTGCACGGTGTTATTATTATCATAGAATAATCACTACTTATTTGTAGTTTTGTGTATTCTTTCCACCAAACTGATCTCTCTGTGAACAAGGTGTATGTCTATCATCACCATGTCTCTAACTCCCAGGAAAGTACTCTGACTCATGGCAGACAACCCTATCACAGGCATGTGTGTGTGCTTAGTTGTGTCTGACTCTTTGTGACCCCATGAACTGTAGCCCACAGGCTCCTCTGTTCATGGGATCCTTCAGGCAAGCATACTAGAGTGGGTAGCCATCCCCTTCTCCAGGGGATCTTCCCAGCCCAAGGATCGAACCCAGGTCTCCTACATTGCAGGGAGATTCTTTACCATCTTAGCCACATTCTTACCATTCTTTACCACCGAAGCCCCATTAAATGTTTAGATGTCTGGTTATCTGTCTAAACAGAAAGAACAAGGTGTTTTCCAGAGTATCAAGTCAGGATTATGAAAAGTAAGCTTAAATGTCAATATATAAGCAAAAAATGGACTAGTTTCTTTCAAATATAAGCTCCTTAAAGATATGTGTCAAATTTGTAAAACTGACATTGCCCATGAAATATTTTTAATACTATTTGTACAAAAAGATATAAATGTTAAAATATTAAAGGCAACTATAGTGAAAGAATAGTAGAGCTCCAAAGCAGAAGCAATGAAATAGAGTGAAAACAACGCTGATTAAAAATCATAAAATGCAGGTTCTAATCTATATCATATCACAGCTGGGCGGCTGTGGGCAATCTACTTAATCTTTCTGAAACAACATTCTCTTGTTTTTCAAATGAAATCGTTGGGGGTATGATTTTTAAGATTCTTACAGCTATGAAAAACTGTGTGAAGTACTTTAAAGTACTTCAGAGAAGTTCAGAGAATTGTATAATGCAATTATGGTTATTAGAATACAAAGAACAAATCAGTACATCTTATAGAGAAGAGAAAGTTCATTATTAATTATATGAAGGTTATGGGGAGGGCATTCCAAATTGCCTAGGAAATTCCACATGCGGCAATTGTCCACTACATTTTATAAAAGGCCTTAGGAATTTACAGCTGGAAGGTATCTTAGCATTATCTATTAAACATTTAATTATACAAATGAGGAAAGAAAATTAGAGAAGTTAATTGCCTTGCTTAATCTCATACTCAGCAAGTAAATGTAAAAACTATGCCAGCATTCAGGTAAGTAATTAACCTCAAGGTAACTATAATAGTTATTCTATGCTCCAGCCATTTGCATCACAGGAAGAGGAAAGGTTTGAGCAATATTACCTATAGCTAATGTTCAGTGTCATGGGAAAAATTACTTGCAACAGCAAAAAAAAAATTGTTAATATCTTCAAGACTTAAGGTTCTTAAAAATCAATAAAAAGTTAATAAAATAATTGGAAAAATGTATAAAATAATGACTGTCCAATTCACACAAAGATTTAAAATATAGTTAAAAGCAAGATGGAGGATAAGGAAGTCACAACCCTCATCTCCTCAACCAAAGCAATAAATAAAAACCTACACACCAATGTTAATAGCTCAGAGAGTGTTCTGGAGTACAACAGAGAAGCAGCAAAAAGCCAGCAGAGCTTTGTGGCTACACAGAAAGTACAGGAAGCATTTTATCTGTGTCACCCAATCCCCCAGTCCAGAGCAGCCTGATGCCAGGAGAGATTCCTTTAGGGAGCATTCACCCCATGAAGAAAAGAAGAGCACAAGGACCCCAGCAAGGCTCAGCACTGTGCAAGTTGACAGTCTGCTGCTGATATGGTCTCCCACAGTCGGTTCAGTTTCAGTCCAGTTGCTCAATCGTGTCTGACTCTGCAACCCCATGGACTGCAGCACTCCAGGCTTCCCTGTCCTTCACCAACTCCTGGAGCTTGCTCAAACTCATGTCCATCGAGTCGATGATGCCATCCAACCATCTCATCCTCTGTCATTCCCTTCTCCTCCTGCCTTCAATCTTCCCTAGCATCAGGGTCTTTTCTAATGAGTCAGATCTTTGCATCATCAGGTGGCCAAAGTATTGGAACTTCAGCTTCAGCATCAATCCTTCCAATGAATTTTCAGGATTGATTTCCTTTAGGATTGACTGGTTTGATCTCCTTGTAGTCCAAGGGACTCTCAAGGGTAGATGCCCACAGTGTACACCAATCTGATTCTAGCTGATGAAGCTGCCCTTGCTGCATCCTCACGGCATCTTCTCCCTGAGACTGGAGCTATCAGTTTGGCAAAATGTGCCCCAAGAGATCCCGACAACTGCTGTGTCCTGCTCCCCTGATTGGGTGGCCGCAATGCCTTATCATCTATGAAATCACTGCCACTGCCCTTTGTTCTGCCCTCTGGGTCCCAGGTCATGGCTCTGACCTGTTGTTGCCCGGCCATACTGCTGCTCCTCTGAGCTCCACTCCATAGTTCCTGACGTGTGGCTTTAATAGGCCACCACTGCGGACATGATGCTTCTGCCCTGCAACTACCATCTGGAGTCAGAGTTGGGACTGTGACCCACCATTCCCACACTGTGCTAATACTGCAGCTGACTGCCTGGGGTCCAAGTCGCCGCTCTACCATGTCATGCCAGGGCCCTGTGGATGCTGCAGTGGCATCCACCCCAGTTGGAGTCACTGTGGTGACTGAATGCTCTGGTTCTACTGATGATCTGCACATGCCTCCTGAGACACCAGTGCCACTGCTCTAGAAAGTACACCTGTGTTCCAAGACCAAGACACTGTGTTGGCTTTATGTGCACCTGAGCCCAGGACTCTGAGTGATGGCATACCAAACCAGGTGCCAGGAGGAATCTCCTTGGCTACTACTTCCCATGGGCAAAATAAAGAGAACAGGAAGATCCCAGCAGCACCTTTGAGGATCCCAGGAGTGCTAGCCACTACTGCCATCCACAGACCATCATATTGTTGACCAAAGAAGACCCGTGCAGTCCGTGCCATCTGACCGCAGCTGATGGAGATGTACAGAGACTGCACTTCTGTGCCAGGAAGAGGGGACGTGCCTTCAAATGTGCAGATGTAAATGCAAAGCCATCAGAAATGTGACAAAGCGAGGAAACGTGGTACTACCAAATAGTTTTCCAGGAACTGACTCCAAAGAAACAGAGGCCTCTGAGTTACTTGAAAAACAATTCAGCGGAAAGAGAAAAGTTATTTAAAGTCATCAAATAGGTATCCGGGAACTGAAGAGTACAACAAATGAAATAAAGATGCAATATAGAGCTTCAACAGCAGCCTCAGTCTATTGAAAGTATCAGGATGAATAAAGATATTCCATGCAAGTGGAAACCAAAAGAGATCAGGGGTAGCTATATTTATATCAGACAAAATAGATTTTCAATCAAAAACTGAAATAAGAGACAAGGTCATTATATAATAAGGTAGATGTCAGTTCATTGAGAGGATGTAAGAATTATAGACATATACATAACAATTACTGGGGCACCTAAATATATTAAAGAATTACTAATAAATCTGAAGGTGAAATTACACACCAAAGTAACGATAGTAGAGGATTTCAGTTCCCCATTTTCAACAAGAGATGGGTCATCCAGAGAGAAAATCAACAAGAAAACATTGGACTTGAATTATATTTTCAACCAAATCGACCTAACAAGCATATATAGAACATTCCATCTAAATGCAGGAGAATACATATCTTAGCAAATCCACACTGAACATTCTCCAAGATAGATCATATGTTAGCTCACAAAAAGTCTTAACAAATTCAAAAAGACTGAAAATATGTCGAGTATTTCTCTTACCACAATGGTATAAAACTAGATATCAGTAACAATAAGAAAGTTGGAAAATTCACAAGTATGTGGAAGTTAAACATCATACTTCTGAATAACAAATAGATCAAAGAAGAAATCAAGAAATCAAAAAGATATCATGAGAAAAATGATAATGGAAATGTAACATTTCAAAACTGATAGGAATCACCAAAAGAAGTTCCAAAAGGGAAGTTTATAGCAATGAATGCCTACATTAAGAAAAAAGAAAGATCTCAAGTAAACATCTTTACACCTCAGGGAACTAGAAAAGGAAGAGCAACTAAGCCCAAAATTAGCTGAAAGAAGGAAATAAGAGCAAAGAGCAAAAATAATGGAATAGAGATTAGAAAACAATAGAAAAGGTCAATGAAACTAAGATTTGCTTAAAGATAAATAAAACTGAAAAACCTTTACTAGATTAAAAGAGAGAGATGACTCAAAGAAGTAAAATTATAAATGAAAGAATACAGCTGAAACCACAGAAATACAAAGGCTCATAAGAGACTATAGTGAACAATTACATGCCAATGAATTAGGCATTTTAAAAGAAATGAATAAATTCCTAGAAGCACACCAAGGCTGAATTATGAAGTAAAAGAAAATCTGAACAGATCAATAATGAGAAAGGTGACTGTTTCAGTAACAAAAATCCCCCAACAAATAAAAAACTCTAGGATCAAATGGCTTCACAGGTAAATTCTACTAAGCATTAAACATTAATACTAGCTGTATTCTGCTTACTAGATGCTATCAACATATTATAAATATATTGTATCACCATAATATCCTATGGAATGGTGTGGTAGTTAGTCTTCAAAATGGCATCATCAGTTCTTTCTTTTCTAATGAAATATAGAGGTAGATACCACATCCACTTCAATTGAATTTGCTTGATGTTAGTGACTGTCTTGATTGACAAAAGTGACATTTTAGGACTTTTGAAGCTAGGTAACTGTGGTGTTGGAGAAGACTCTTGAGAGTCCCTTGGACTACAAGGAGATCCAACCAGTCCATTCTAAAGGAGATCAGTCCTGGGTGTTTATTGGAAGGACTGATGCTAAAGCTGAAGCTCCAGTACTTTGGCCACCTCATGAGAAGAGTTGACTCATTGGAAAAGACCCTGATGCTGGGAGGGATTGGGGGCAGGAGGAGAAGGGGACGACAGAGGATGAGATGGCTGAATGGCATCACTGACTCGATGGACGTGAATCTAAGTGAACTCCGGGAGTTGGTGATGGACAGGGAGGCCTGGCGTGCTGCGATTCATGGGGTCACAAAGAGTTGGACATGACTGAGTGACTGAACTGAATAGAAACCTTAAAATTTTTACTTGCTTTCGTAAGGTGCTTCTATATGAAAGACAACAACTGAGAACTTTCCAGTTAAGCCCAGTCATCTCCAGAATAAAGAGAGATAGTGATAAACTGCCACCAAGTCTGGACTGGTTTGTGATGGACATATATATGCTTGGGCCTGCCACCTCTGCATTCCTCAACTTTCTCCTGGAGGCACTAATATCTGAAAGCCTTTAACGACTGCAATATTGCTTTTGTTTACTCTTTTGACAGAAAGAGTAGTTTTAAGGTTTTTCGCATGACCCTTTCTACTGCAAAAACTCTCCTTCTATAGCTAATGGAACTAATATAAAGAACAAATGAAGGGTTCGTGTCCAACTCTTTGTGACCCCATGGGCTATATATAGCCCACCAGGCTCCATGTAATTCTCCAAGCAAGATTACTGAAGTGGGTTGCTATTTTCTTCTCCAGGCTTTCTTCCAGACCCAGGGATTGAACCCCAGTCTCCCTCATTGCAGGCAGACTCTTTACGGACTGAGCCACCAAGGAAGCAATTAAGAATTAGGACCTATGCAAACGCGAGAGGAATTATGAAATTGAAGATTTGGAAGGGGGTTTCAGTGAATGGTAGAAATCATTAACTGCTACATCTTGACATACTGGAGCAGGTGGAAAAGCCAGAATATGGGGTGGGGGATGTCTGAGAAGTCATGAATATTTTGTCACCAAATTGAGACCTTAAAGTGGAGCTTAACAAGGTGGGTAGTTGAGAGGTCTGCAGAGCTACAGCATCAGTCTGTGTTTCCCCATCTGGTGCCATCATGAGAGGATCCTGAGACTCCACAGTCTCCTAAGACTAATGGTTTTCACTTCCCTTCTGCATTTTAATCTTACACAAATTTTTGTCTTTGGTAAACTTTAAGCTTGAACCATTCAAGGAAGGTGATTCTGGAAAAGAATCAAGAATTAGTTACAAGTGGAGGTGCCACTGTTGATAGTCCCTTGTGTGAGCTTGGTAAAGAGTTCAACTTTTCCTTTAGAGATGGATCAAGGACCTTTCTTCTTAGAAGGCTTCCAACTTCAGAATCTAATCTTTCCTGGCAGCTGGGACCCACCCAAACATGTAGGTCCTAACAGAGGGAACTCAAACAGTGTTCTGGTGATAGTATCAATTATCTCTACATTCTTAAATATACCCTTCAGAAATACAAGTGGTTAGAGAAAAAGAATATATGCTCTTTGTGAAAAATTCTATGTGAATTCCTGCCCTCAATGAACTTACCCTTCTAATGGGAAAACATAATACAGCATCATGAATCAAAGATTCAGAAAATCAGGGCAAATCAAGACAGTTCCCATTTTAGTAAACAAAAAAAGACATACTGGAAGTGGAATGCTAGAGTTTATTTGTACTAACTTGTAAGAGCCAGTTATTAAGTGTGACTGCAGCCATGAAATTAGAAGACGCTTACTCCTTGGAAGAAAAGTTATGTCCAACCTAGATAGCATTTTCAAAAGCAGAGACATTACTTTGCCGACTAAGGTCCGTCTAGTCAAGGCTATGGTTTTTCCTGTGGTCATGTATGGATGTGAGAGTTGGACTGTGAAGAAGGCTGAGCGCCGAAGAATTGATGCTTTTGAACTGTGGTGTTGGAGAAGACTCTTGAGAGTCCCTTGGACTGCAAGGAGATCCAACCAGTCCATTCTGAAGGAGATCAACCCTGGGATTTCTTAAAGCTGAAACTCCAGTACTTTGGCCACCTCATGTGAAGAGCTGACTCATTGGAAAAGACTCTGATGCTGGGAGGGATTGGGGGCAGGAGGAGAAGGGGACGACGGAGGATGAGATGGCTGGATGGCATCACTGACTTGATGGACATGAGTCTGAGTGAACTCCGAGAGATGGTAATGAACAGGGAGGCTTGGCGTGCTGCAATTCATGGGGTCGCAAAGAGTCGGACACGACTGAGCGACTGAACTGAACTGAACTGACATCACCAGCTTGACATTGGCCTTGATAGTATTATTTCTAAAAATTGGGGGAATATTAGAATTTTTTTCTCTGAAGATCCAGTTGCTAAATATTTGCCAATAAACTGTAGCACTCTGCATATCATTGCATATACTTTCCATTTCAAATTCTAGTTAGGATTATGGTACTTAAGCAGTAAATTTCTGATTCTATTAACATATAATTATCTTTGAAAGTCAGTAATGCTGATCTGATGTTGGAGCAATTAACAATTAAAATTTATTAATATGGAAAGTTCATTTTGGAAAAGCAATTAAGGTTAAATTTCCTATAGATAACAGAGGTATGCTACATGAAAATAGAGTTAATTGAAGCCATTCAAAAAGATGGTTAGGTAATATCTATTTTTAGCTATATTTTATTTTGTAAATTACAACCTGATTCCATGTTATGATCCTTGCATAGACTTTGAATACATACTTAGGATAACTATGCATTGTATATGTACAGTGCAGAAAGGCAGTATATTAATAATTAGGCAATTTCACATTAAATCAGTTTGTCAATGATGATAGATCTCTCAAAGAATATTTTTGTCAATACAAAACCCAAGCTAAAATGAATAATTAGTTAATTAACTTTAGTTTTCTCAGGCAGCTTATTTATTTATGGCTGGATTCCCTAAGGAAGGAAGGAAGGTGAAGTCGCTCAGTCGTGTCCGACTCTTTGCGACCCCATGGACAGGAGTTTACTGATACTTAGATAACTTTTAAGTTGGCAATTTACAGTTAAAATTAAAATGGAAAAAATACTGAATGTGGATGAATATTTTTGTATAAGTGTTTTAATACATTTATTGGAGTATAATTTGCAAACTGTTAATTACCCATTGTAAGCATATAATTCAATGGCATTTAGTTAATATACAGAGCTGTGCATTCATCACCATCATCCAATTTTATAACATTTCTCTTATACCAAAACAGTGTTTGAGCTTGTTTTTGTGAGTTATTCAGGTTTTACTAGGTTCTATTTAGAACCTCAAAACCACTAATTTACTTTCTTTTTCTATGGGTTTTCCTATTCTAGATATTTCAGTAAATGTAGCAAAACAACATATCGCCTTTTGTGACTGGATCCTTTCACTTTACATTAATGTTTTCAAGTTTTATCCATCTGTGGTGTAGATAAGAATTTAATTTCTTTTTCATAGCTGAATATTATTCAATTATTGGATTGTTTCTGACTTTTGAACAGTATAAATAATACTGTCACGGATATTCAGGCAAAAGTTTTTGTGTAGACATACATTTACATTTTTCCTGGGTATATAACTGGGAGTGGAATTACTGGGTAATGTGGTAAGTGTATGCTTAGTTTTTTGAGAAACTACAAACTGTATTCCAGAAATGTGTCCTCCTCTCTGCACTTTGAAGATATCATTCCACTGCCTCTGACTTCCATTATTTCTAAGAAGTCAGATTTCAGTCGCTTTTCTCTTTGTTTTCAAAATTTTCTCTTTGTCTTTGACTTTGACAAGTTTGACTCTGATGTGTTTAGGAGTGAATCTCTTAGTGTTCTTCCTGCTTGGTTGTCATTGACTTCCTTGGATAGAAATGTTCAAATTTTAATGTTTTCATAAGATTTAGGATGTTTTTGGCCATTATTTCTTTAACATTTGTGTGTGTGTATGTGTGTGTGTGCCATGTTCTCTATCGCCTATATTCTGAAACTTCCATTATGATATTGTCCCATAAGTATCTGAGATCGTTTTGTTTTTCAATCTTTCTTACTGTATTCCTCTACTTGATAATTTTTATGATCTATCTTCAGGTTCATGGATTCATTTTTAGTTGAGTTCAGTTATTGTAATTTTCAACTTTTAAGACCAGAAACTATTAATAGTTTGTATTTATTTTTTGAGATTACCTTAATGCAGTGAGATGAGATGAATTATTGTCATTGTAGTTTCCTTTAATTTCTTTATGTAGTTTAATTATTTGAATACATTTATAATAGTTGCTTTGATGTCTTTGCTACATCTAAGATCTGGAACAACTTGGAGTAATTTTTTTTTTTAATGACACTCCATTTTTCAAAAATTTATGTTTCACGTCTTTAAATTTTTAAATTTTATTTGGCTGCACCAGGTCTTAGCTGTGGCATGTGGGATCGTCAGTCTTCACTGCAGCCTGTGGGATCTTCTTTAGCTGTGACGTGGGGTCTTTTTAAATCGTGGCACCTGGAGTCTTTAATTGTACATGTGGGATCTAGTTCCCTGACCATGATTGAACCCAGGTCCCCTGCACAGAGTCTTAGCCACTGGACCACCAGGGAAGTCTCACTTGGATTAAATTTCTATTCACTGTTTTTCCTTCTTAGTATTGGTCACACTTTCCTGTTTCTTTATGTTTTTCATAATTTTTTTGTTAAAACCTAGAAATTTTAGGCAATGTACCATTCAGATTCTGAATATGTTCCCTGTTGATTCTTTATATGGTAAAATATATCTCCTGTTTGTCTCCCTTTTTTCTTTTAAGCAAGAAATATTTGATACATTCAAAGCAATGTATGTAATATGCATTCAAAGCAATGTACCTAATATACACAGGGACTTCCCAGGTGGCGCTAGTGTTAAAGAACTTGCCTCCCAGAGCAGGAGACATGAGAGACATGGATTGATCCATGGGTGAGGAAGAATGGAGGAGGCCGTGGCAACTCACTCCAGTGTTCTTGCCTGGAGAATCCCTTGGACAGAAGAGTTTGGCAGGCTACAACCCATGGGGTCGCAAAGAGTCAGACATGACTGAAGCAACTTAGCACACATGCACGTGTGTAACATGCATGGAACTTATGAAGAATAGTAACAACCTAAACAGAATGTTTCCAATCCTGCAGAACCTGTATATGTTATTAACCCAGATTTTACCCCAATTCATCCCTAACTCCTCAGGTATCTTCAATTACATAAAAGATTTCCTTGATTTTCTTTAGCTTTGCCATATTGTATACATCCATAAAATGTATACCTTTTAATTTTGCTTTTTTACTTTATGAAAGTAAAGTATCATGATGTATATTGTTATCTGTAATTCTCTTTTTGCTCAGGCAAAATTATGAGTCTAAAGTTTATCTCTGTTGACATATTTGGTTGTTCTTTGCTCTTTTTCACTTATATGTAATATTCTTCAATGACTTTTATTTCTTTCTTGATTAATATGGCTGTTTGTAATTTTTGCAATTGCAAGCACTCCTGATTTGATTATTCTTTTTGTCTGTGTCCTATGCTTATGCACAAACATTTCTCTAAAGTATAAACCTGAAGTATTACTTGATCATTAGGTATAAAGAAGTGAAACTTTTGTAAGATCCAACTAACCTATTTCCTCCAAAGTGGTTGTATTTATTTGATCTCCTATGAGAATTCTAGATATTCCATATTCTTATTCACTTAGTGTTAGTTGACGTGTATGTCTAGTAGATATGCTAAAACTTTCTCATAAGTTCCCCTTCAGACACTCCATTTCATATTATTGGTCAGCATTGTCTTATAACCATGTATGTTTAAACCCATCACTTGCAGGGTTGTTAAAAGAATAGCATCATTGCTTTCTTCTGCTGTCCAATATGATAACCACCCTCCACATGTGACTGTTTAGTTCTTCAGTTGCATTAGCCATGTTTCAAATGCTCAGTAGTCACACGTGACATGAGGCTGCCATATTGGACAGCACAGGTATTGAATACTTTCATCATTACAGGGTGTTCTCTTGGGCAGAACTGGCATAGATTTATCATCCTTCCCTGAAACAAATAGATGAGACCAGATACCTGAGTAAAATTGGAGTTTCCAAAAAAGGAGTGAATAGATGCTTGGTTTTCATGGGGAATAGTATCCACTACATGTCCAACCTAGATAGCATTTTCAAAAGCAGAGACATTACTTTGCCGACTAAGGTCCGTCTAGTCAAGGCTATGGTTTTTCCTGTGGTCATGTATGGATGCGAGAGTTGGACTGTGAAGAAGGCTGATCGCTGAAGAATTGATGCTTTTGAAGTGTGGTGTTGGAGAAGACTCTTGAGAGTCCCTTGGACTGCAAGGAGATCCAACCAGTCCATTCTGAAGGAGATCATCGGAGAAGGCAATAGCAAGCCACTCCAGTACTCTTGCCTAGAAAATCCCATGGATGGAGGAGCCTGGTAGGCTGCAGTCCATGGGGTCGCTAGAAGTCGGATGCGACTGAGCGACTTCACTTTCACTTTTCGCTTTCACACAATGGAGAAGGAAATGGCAACCCACTCCAGTGTTCTTGCCTGGAGAATCCCAGGGACAGGGGAGCCTGTTGGGCTCCTGTCTATGGGGTCACACAGAGTCGGACACGACTGAAGCGACTTAGCAGCAGCAGCAGCAGCAAGCAATTTATAAAATGTAAGTGTTTGCATGTAGATTAGCAGAAAGAATACTCTGCTGCATTCATCTTTTAAGCTGCAAAGAACCACAGTTATTACATCTATCACAGGTAACTAAGATATAATTTTGTTGATGGTAGTATTAAAAATTATAGTTGATAAATTAAAAAAAAAACTTTTAGTGAATTCTCTAAACAAATTGCTTCTTTGAAGAAAGGCTATGGCAAACCTAGACAGTATGTTAAAAAGCAGAGACATCACTTTGCCAACAAAAGTCTGTATAGTCTAAGCTATGATTTTCCCAGTAGTCATGCATGTATGGATGTGAGGGTTGGACCATAAATAAGACTAAGCACCAGAGAATTGGCGCTTTTGAACTGTGGTGCTGGAGAAGACCTTTCAGAGCCCCTTGTACAGTAAGGAGATCACACCAATCAATCCTCAGTTCAGTTCAGTTCAGTTCAATGGCTGTTACTTCCGACTCTTTGCGACCTCATGGACTGCAGCCAATCCTAGAGAAAATCAACCATGGATATTCACTGGAAGTTCTGATGCTGAGGCTAAAGCTTCAATACTTTGGCTACCTGATGCAAAGAGCCAACTCATTGAGAAAGACCCTGATGCTGAGAAAGATCGAGGGCAGGAGGAGAAGGGGGCAACAGAGGATGAGATGTTTGGATGGCATCATTGACCCAATGGACATGAGTTTGAGAAAACTCTAAGAGTTAGTGAAGTACAGGGAAGCCTGGCATGCTACAGTCCATGGAATCACAAAAGTTGGACATGGCTGAGCAGCAACAACAGCAACAACAACTAAACAAATTGGGAATTATAAGGTGCAAAATGACTCTAGATAGATAGCTGAAATGTACTGAAATTGGCAGGAGTGGTGAATTAGATTAATCAAGCACTCAGCAGAATACTTTGTTAGCTCATAGTGCCATATATAAGGAAAATTACAGCATTGCACAAGGCTTTTGAGATTTTTTTTCCCCCTTGGCTTTCCATTATAGGGAACTTACTCATCAGAGGTCAGTCTGAACCAAGAGAGAATTGAAAAACATACTTGATGAATCTGAGGCAGAATGGTATTATATAAAAACTGAATCATAATTTCAGTTATTGTTGAATCATAATTTCAAGTAAGAATAATTAGTTATTCCAGCATTACATTGCTGTTCACCCTCCATTAACATCAAAGCCAAGAAATTATATTGCCTTCTGGATCTACTTCCCTATTCTGTAACCCAAGAGGAATAGTTCTGCTAGTTCTTTAGATATTAATAAAGGGGATCCCCAAACTTAAATTCCAAGGCAATTAAGCATATATTTAATGGAATATTTAAAACATTAAAATTAGAAAAATATCAAATATTTAGAAGGAAAGTACAAATTGTGCAATACAATAAAAGGAACCATATTATTAAATGGTCAATGGGATTGCTGACAGTGCAATAATTCAACACAACCCATCTACCAGGATCATTAAACACTCAAGGGAGCAAAACTCCTTTGAGGGAAGCATGTGAAGACAATAGATCATAGCCAGCTCCTGAAGCTGCAGCTGTTTTCAGTCTTCTAGAAACTTTGAAGTTAACTTTGATTTTTTTTTAATGTTCTTTTTATTCTCAGGTTTTTTTTTCCCCTTCATAATATCTCTGGTATTCATCCTGTCTGTTTAGTCAGGTTCTCTAGAGAGACAGAATTAAATAGAATATATATATATAGAGAGACAAAGAGATTTTAGGAAATTGGCTCATATGATGATGGGGATTGGCAAGTTCAAAGTCTGTAGAGCAGATGAGTAGTAAGTCAGAGTGGATGTTATAGTTTTGAATTTCACAGGGTACCAGACTGGAGACACAGGCAGAGATTCTATGTTTCATTCTTGTAGAGAATTCCTTCTTTAGGAAAGCTCAGTCTTTGCTCTTAAGGCCTTCAACTGTTTGGATGAGACTCATCTGGCTCAGAGGTTAAAGCGTCTGCCTGCATTGCAGGAGACTTGGGTTCGATCCCTGGGTCAGGAAGATCCCCTGGAGAAGGAAAGGGCACCCCACTCCAGTATTCTTGCCTGGAGAATCCCATGGATGGAGGAGCCTGGTGAGCTACAGTCCACGGGGTCACAAAGAGTCAGACAGGACTGAGAGACTTCACTTTCACTTTCATCCATATTCAGGAGGCTAATCTGCTTTACTTAAAGCCTGCTGATAACGTTTTAAATGTTAATCACCCCTAAAAATATCTTAACAGCCACACCTAGACTGCTGTGACCAAACAACTGGGTACATTGGTTTGCCAAGTTAACACATAAAACTAGCGATCACATTTTCATTTCTATTTATATATATGCATAACTTAAACCTATGCTTCCATCACCTCATACTTGAAATTATTGAAACACACCCCCACTCACCCCAGACTAATTTACCTCTTTCCAGTTTCTCCATTATTCACTTTTCTTATGCTATTGATATTCCTAAATATTATTGCCTTGAAGTTTTCCACTGTCTTACCCAGCCTGTCAAATTACACTGACTCTCCTTTCATTCCATTCATGATGTTCTTCTCATCCATCTCCACACTGAGTGGCTCAGATTGTGCTGGTCATGTCATAGCTGAGCTGTAACGTTTCCTCCTTTAGTTTTCTAGTACTCTTCCTATTATGGGTCCATTCAATTTATATCTGCTCCAATTCCCATGATGATCTTGTATCTCTAAAACATTTTCGCTGTCCATCACCAATAGCTTACGGTTTAACAGTTAGTCGCTCTCTTATTGTTTAATGCATCTTTGTCCTCAATCAAATTGCAAAGTACTTGAATTAACAGTTGTGTTCATTTCTTTTGTGTGCACCACTTCGCCTAGAACAGGGCTGGCAAGTGGCTGCATGAAATTGATAATTTTGCCTTTCATGTATGCATTGTGGCAAAAAATCAAGAACACAGTGCAATTCAAGTTTAAGCAATTTAGAAATGACAACTTAGGGCCATGTTTGCTATACTGAATCAGGTCTCTGTGGATGAGCCCAGGAAACTGTATTCTTCAGAAGTTCCTCAAAGTGACTTTGATTTTGCAAGTCTAAATATTGGTATTCAGGAATTACTATATAGACTCAGTCTTATTTTTTATCACCCCATTAATTCACAAAAGAGTTCTGTGGATTTTTCCTTTAACTAGTTCACAATGATGCCCTTATTGTCATTGCCTCTGGTAAGAATGTAAGGCTTTCCTTACTCTTACCCGATTTACATCAGTGTCCTCTTAACAGCTTCCATGCTTTCTGTCAGGTAACTCTCCAATAATGCCTTCAATTAGCAGTCAGTGTTTGTGCTTAAAATTCAGAGGTTTGACTGTACTGTTTAAGCATAAATTGCTTTACATTTTTCCCTCTTCAGAGTGAAGTTCTGTCTTCTTTACATGTCTTATAAAGCTGTTCAAGGAATATCTGCCTACCTTTATAGCCTATGCTTCTTCCACAGCCTCCATCCATACTAAGCTACTCAAAACAGATTTATCCTTTCGGGAGTCTTTGTTTTAGTACATGCAAAAAATTTTGTGCCATAATCCATGCCATTTGTTCATGTACCAATTATTGAATTGGTACTATGTATAGTCTAGGCATTGCCATACACTGAAAATTCTGGTGTTAAAGATATAGTCTCTTCCTGAATCCTACTGCTCAGAAGGAAAACAAAAACTCATTTAATGATAGCTACTATGGACTGAGAATATATTATTTACCAGGACTGGACTAAACATTTTGCATGAATTACCAGTTTTAATCTTCGTAACTACACTATATGGAGCTGGGCTGGAGTCCAGGTCTTTGGAACCTGGAGCCTACATTCTTCACTGCTACACCCCTCTGCTGCTGTGCTTAAAGAATTAAGAGGAACCACAATCATATCGCAGGAAACTTAATAAATTACTCATGGTATTGTCTCCTTAATTAGCAAGAAAGAAAATTAAAAATAATAAATTCTAATACTTTCTTTACTCCTTCTTTACACTGCCCTGTAACTAGTATTTTACTTATTTTTGTAGCATCAGAAATTAATGAAGTGCCTGTCATGTGGCATGTACCAAATACAATTTGAAAGTTCCTGTTCCTTTCCTTCAGCCTTCTCAGATCATTTCACTAGCCCTCAGCACGTCAACACTGACAAAGCTGAGTGTGAATCTGGCTCTAGCCTTTTATTAGTCATTTCTTCTTAGGAAAGTTATTTAGCCTCTTGTTCTTAGTTTTCTCCTCTATAAAATGAAAAATGCAATAGCTTGTAAGCCATGCTGAATTTTAATAAAAGGTTAAAGTAGGGAAATGACATAATCAAAGATTCGTGCTTTGGGGTAATTAACACTAGTAAACTCTATGCAGTTTTCTCCATAAGATACTTTAATGGACAAGACTATGATGTTAACAGAGGGTATGGAAAGAAGAAAACTCATGCATATCTATGTAATGAAGTCTTCTTACCCAAGTGATAAAAGAGGTAAGATTCATTCTTTATAACTCCCTCTTTACAGTTACACAGGGCTTGACGTAAACTCTAGGTTTCAAACTTATTCCCTATTGTAATTCTCAAATAATTTGAATCACTCTGTCTCAGTACTGAAACACTTATATAAGATAATAGCTAAAATAATTTCTTACGGATTCTGTAAGGAACATGACTAAGGGAGCAAAAAATATTTAAGTTAAGGGATAAAGCATATAATTGTGATACATTCATGAGGAGGATTTGAAGTAGCCTAAATCTTGTCTTTTGAGATATGTAGCTGAGAGATAATCAAAAATTAAATAAGCAAGAAATAGTAACAAAACCACTTTATTAAAAAAACTGGTGCAAACTAACAGAAGAATTAAATACAAATGCTTAACATTGGTCTTTTTAAAGACTGACGCCAGAAGGCAACTTGTTCTCTGAGATTGAGGCTTTTGATAATGAAGAGTTAAGGGACACTATTCTGATTTCTTCAGGCAGCTCTCAACCAGGTTCTAAATAGGTGGGCTCCTGGGAGACATGAACCTACAAAGGGTAAAGTAAGCCAGCCTGAAGGAAAGAATTCCCTTCCAGACAAAGACACTGAGTTTTGCAGATGTCCAAGGAGAAATACCCTACTCTAAGAGAGCTTATCTATTTTTAAAGTTAAATACCCTTTTAAGTTCTAGGGTTCTACAACAGGATAGCTTTTTTAATTAAAAAAATGTGTTAATTGGAGTGGTAAATATATATATATATATATATATATAAAGTCAAATTTACTATCTTAACCATTCTAAGTGTTCAATTCAGCAATGCTAACTAAATCCACAATATTCTACAGCAGATATCTAGAAACTTTTTATCTTGAAAAATTGAAACTCTATACCTATTGAGCAATAATTCTAATTTTTCCTCTCTTCAGTTCCTGGAAACCACCATTCTGATCTTTGTTTCTAAGAGTTTGACTACTTTCAGTTCAGTTCAGTCACTCAGTCATGTCCACCTCTTTGCGACCCCATGAATCGCAGCACACCAGGCCTTCCTGTCCATCACCAACACCTGGAGTTCACTCAGACTCACATCCATCGAGTCCGTGATGCCATCCAGCCATCTCATCCCTCTGTCATCCCCTTCTCTTCCTGCCGCCAATCCCTCCCAGCATCAGAGTCTTTTCCAATGAGTCAACTCTTCGCTGAGGTGGCCAAAGTACTAGAGTTTCAGCTTCAGCATCATTCCCTCCAAAGAAATCCCAGGGCTGATCTCCTTCAGAATGAACTGGTTGGATCTCCTTGCAGGCCAAGGGACTCTCAAGAGTCTTCAACACCACAGTTCAAAAGCATCAATTCTTCAGCGCTCAGCTTTCTTCACAGTCCAATTCTCGCATCCATACATGACCACAGGAAAAACCATAACTTTGACTAGACAGACCTTTGATGGCAAAGTAATGTCTCTGCTTTTTAGTATGCTATCTAGGTTGGTCAGTTGACTACTTTCAGTTCAGTTCAGTTCAGTCACTCAGTCGTGTCTGACTCTTTCCGACCTCATGAATCAGAGCACGCCAGGCCTCCCTGTCCATCATCAGCTCCTGGAGTTCACTCAGACTCACATCCATCGAGTTGGTGATGCCATCCAGCCATCTCATCCTCTGTCGTCCCCTTTTCCTCCTGCCCCCAATCCCTCCCAGCATCAGAGTCTCTTCCAATGAGTCAACTCTTCGCATGAGGTGGCCAAAGTACTGGAGTTTCAGCTTTAGCATCATTCCTTCCAAAGAAATCCCAGGGCTGATCTCCTTCAGAATGAACTGGTTGAATCTCCTTGCAGTCCAAGGTACTCTCAAGAGTCTTCTCCAACATCACAGTTCAAACACATCAATTCTTCAGCGCTCAGCCTTCCTCACAGTCCAACTTTCACATCCATACATGACCACAGGAAAAACCATAGCCTTGAGACGGACCTTAGTCGGCAAAGTAATGTCTCTGCTTCTGAATATACTATCTAGGTTGGTCATAACTTTTCTTCCAAGGAGTAAGCGTCTTCTAATTTCATGGCTGCAGTCACCATCTGCAGTGATTTTGGAGTCCAAAGAAATAAAGTCTGACACTGTTTCCACTGTTTCCCCATCTATTTCCCGTGAAGTGATGGGACCGGATGCCATGATCTTCGTTTTCTGAATGTTGAGCTTTAAGCCAACTTTTTCACTCTCCACTTTCACTTTCATCAAGAGGCTTTTTAGTTCCTCTTCACTTTCTGCCATAAGGGTGGTGTCTACTTTAGGTACCTCAAATAAGTGGAATCATGGAAACATTTGTTTCTTCATGTAATCGACATATTTCACTTAGAATAGTGTCCTCAAGCTTCATCCAAATTGTAGCATACAAGAGGATTTCCTTATTTTTAAGGTTAAATAATGTTATTGGAAGTATATATACCATATTCTCTTTTTCCATTCATCCATCAGTAGCTACTTATATTATTTCTACCTCTTATTTTGGCTATTGTGAATAATGTTGCAATGATCGTGAGTGTAACTTCTCTTTGAAGTTATAACAGGATAGTTCTGAACATAAATGTCCATTAAGGAAAATATCTACATAATTTAATCATTGAAGCAGTCTAAACACCAGACATTTAAGAAGTATGTTTGACAATTTTCATTAAAATTAAATCAACTTGGTGTGGTAATTTAAATTTAATGTCATTTTGACATGCTCTGTTGAATAAATGAAAAATGACAAATGCTTTACCTTGAATGTTGAGTTATTTTAATCAAAAATTACTTTTCTTAAGTATTTTACTCTCTATACCAAATTTGCTGATCTTTGAGCTAATTGTCATAGATTTTATAAAACTACATTATTTTAATCCATTTCAGAGTATGCATACAAAGATTACTATTAGAAAGAAATAGGTTTTAATTATAACAAACATATGTTACTGGTAATGAATGAGAAGACTCATGTTATCTTGAATGGCCTTTGTAGTTTAATGTAAACAAAAATATGAAAAATCAGAGGAACTCTTCTTCAAACATTGTGTGTTCAATATACCAGATCAGGAAAGAAAATGCAGCCAGGAAATTGAAATTATATTCACATTTGTCATATTAACTGTAGTGCTTCTATAAAAGCAAAATATGTACCTAGAAAAAATTATGAATCTCTGATAAATTCTAGATATTGTGATAGACTCTGAAGATATAAAAATGAGGAAGACATCCTTTTTGCCTTCAAAGTATCCATGGTCTGGTGGACAAAAAAGACATAAAGAGAGAAAGAAATTTAATTCAACAGGCTAAGAGTTAAGCACTGTGGGAAAAAATTTTTTAATGAGAATATGAGAGGATGACGAATGAAAACTCACAGTATCCCAATGTCTCAAAGCAGGCATTAAAGAGAGAGAGAGAGAGAGAACAGAAGAAGACAGGGGAAGAGACTGTTAATACCTAAAATAAAGTGAACATTCAGTCCATCTTCTGATTGTACATCTCACAGGAAAAAACTGGTTTGACTGATTTTCTTAAACTATTTATTGAATTTTAAACTGAAATGATAGAAACAATGATAATTTGTGACATTGAATAGACATATTCAAGAAAAGTAGAATTTGCATATAAGCAGTACTGTTGGTACATGAAAACCTGGTTGAATTAACATTTAATCTAGCACATAATATATTATGATTCAAAGTGAATTTATTTTATTCTATAATAAATTATTTATTGTGTTCTTATTAATCTTAAGTGTTGACACTATCATACTGTGATGTCAATACTCAGCTATTTGAGTTGATGTATCAGGGTATCCTGTTTCCTCTGCTAAATGTATCTCAAAGGATAAATATAAAATTTCCACTCTATTTAGTACAGAATAATGGATAGAGGCAATTCAGAGTGAGTCAGATATTAATATTTTGGACATCTATCATGAAGGGAGAACTAATCTATGTTGATAGTCACATTCAATAGCCAGATGAAACTTATACTGTAACATGATCGACTATTCACAAGTTTCAAGAGGTAATCTAACTGCAGCCTCCACCTTCCAGGAGAGGATAGTTCTGGGTAACCTGTGCTTAGATATGAATGAAGCCCATCAGGGTCAACAGTAAACGGAGACTGGATGAGACGGAGATGGAGAAGTGTCAAAGGGAGAGTTACAGGGCTGGGACAGAAGCAGAAATCAGGGAAAAGTATGTCTGTGTTGTTAATCAGACTCCTCCATGGTTCTTAGCCAGGCTGCAAGTGATGACTGGTGCCCTTGAGAGGCAAGGTTCCAAGTTGGAAAAAAGTCAAAATAATTTGTGCCGTGTTGTCTTCAAATTATTAGATCAGATTACTGACTGTCTGTAGTATCAGTGGGAAATTATCCATCTGGTTATGTGTGTGCTTAGTCTCTCAGTGGTGTCCAACTCTTAATGACCTCATAGACGGTAGCCCACCAGGCTCCTCTGTCCAAGGGATTCTCTAGGCAAGAATACTGGAGTGGATTGCCATTTTCTTCTCCAGGGGATCTTCCCAACCCAGGGGTCGAACCCAGGTCTCCTGTACTGCAGTCAGACTCTTTACCAACTGAGCTATCAGGGAAGCCTGGTCATACCCAACAGGATACCTTACGATGGCATACTGTGTAACTGTAGGCACCTAGCTGGACTTTGGGTTGGAGGGTTAATAATCTGCAAGACTGTTGTCCTAATTCCTTGTACCCATGGCATAATAGCAACTAGTTTGTAACTTCATTTTCTCTTTCCTTGACTTAAATGTTGTAAGTTTGGGCATAGAACTCATTACTTCTAACTTTTTAAACTAAATTTTGAGTTTGGTTAAATTATCCTGGTGGGAGGCTTATTCACATGATTTTTGTGAAAATATTTTAATGCAATATTTAAGGCATATTTCATGGAAAATAAAAAAATTTATATGTTTTTTTCATGGGTAATTAGTATTTATTTCAATTATCCACTTTATTAAATTATTTGGAGATACTGACAACCAAATAATTAAGGCATATGAATTATTAATTTCAATATATTTTCCTATAATATAAGTGATATCAAATTACATACTGACATTTAAGCAGTAAGATTCCCTATGTTATTCAGGGCAGAGATGTGCAAAGTCACATTAAGAAGATAGAAGAACTCTAAGAACAGCAAGATTCAGTTATAACCTGATCAGTAAATCTAAATATTCAATTAGTGGGTGAATTTATCCACAATAGAAAATGGTATTCAGAGCTTAAAAAGTGGTAGGGTTGAAGGAAACAAGATCTAGAGGTGAAATAAGACTTGGCCTAAGATGTTCTTTATGATCAAATAAACATAAGCAACCCCTATCCTATAGTGTGTGTTTTACTCACTCAGTCAAGTCTGACTCTTTGTGACCCTGCCAGACTGTAGCCCGCCAGGCTCCTCTGTCCATGGGATTCTCCAGGCAAGAATACTGGAGTGGGTTGCCATTCCTTTCTCCAGAGGATTTTCCAGACACAGGGATCGAACCTGGGTCTCCTGCACTGCAGGCAGATTCTTTACTGTATAAGCTACAGGGAAGTCCAATTAATCAATTATAAATTAATATGTTGAAGTTATAATAGACTAATACCATAATATAAAATAATATAGCAAAATTATAAATTAGTAAATTTTAATTTTATACCAGTTTTAAAACAGCTTTATACTCGTTTACTTCTGACTTGAGAGCTGTAACCATCCTTAGGATGCTCTCAATTTCTAAACCTGCAAAATTGAAGGCTACATTTGAACCATAATTAATCAACAAGAAAACATGCTCTACAATGCAGCATTTGAGAAGAGCTAGCTCTTCTGTCCTTTTCTGTTACTTCATTGACTAAACAAACCACTGCACCTGTGGATTATATGTTCATGTTATCTCTTCTACTAGATAGAAATTCTTACAGAGCAGAAAATCTGCTTAATGAATTTCTCTAGTTCCAGCTTTTCATAGTGACTTGTAGTGACTTATTCTTAGGGAATATATCAGTGAATGGAGGGTAAAGACAGGTATTTTGCCTCCATCCTTAAGTTACTATATGTACAGTTGGAAGCTACTAGCAAGAAGAAAAGCATGGGGTTCCCTGGCGGCTCAGCAGTAAAGAGTCTACCTGCAAGGTAGGAAATGTGGGTTCAGTCCCTGGGTCAGGAAGACCTGCTGTCAAAGGAGATGCCAACCTACTCTTGTATGCTTGCCTGGGAAATCCCATGCACAGAGGAGCCTGGCAGGCTACAGTCCATGGCACCACAAAGAGTCAGACATGACTTATCAACTAAAGAACCACAGCAACAAACCATTTCTATATTTCATTTCAGGAAAAAAGGTGTAAATGATCTTGACCTCATTTCTTCATGCTAGAACCTCCAGAACTATGAAACTAGAGAAACAGGAAAAGACTCATGGCACTTAATAATGATTAATAGGCACATGGTATCATAATGTTTCCAGTGAGGATGGCCTATTTCAATGACCTGACCTTAAGAACCAGGTGTTAAATCATTTTCACATCCATGATTTCACTAATTTTCAAAATATGAACTTGAGACATCATCTATTTAGCATGCCAAATTAACATAACTAGAATATTCCAATAATGTATGATAAAATTTTGCATTTGCTAAACTATTTATGTTTGAATCCCATTACACAGGGAATAAGTGTGTAGCACTTATTATGTGTAAAGCACCATTCTATATTCTTTATAAATATTAGTCTACTCCTCACAACAATTTTATTATCTTCACTTCATAACTGAAAACATGAGGCACAGATGTTAAATGACTTGCCTAGGGTCACATACCTCATAAGCAGTAGAAATGGAGAGTTTAAGGCCTTACAATATGGTTCTAGAGTCTGTGTTCTTATCCATTATCCAAACACAACAAATATTAAATTTGATTTATTAGCATACCTACTACACATTACCTAAATTAGTCATTCTAATAATACCAAGCCAAAACATTGTGGATGTGTTGAGTTAGAGTTGAAGGACTTTTTAAAAATCTCTAACTATTCTTTATTATCTATTTATTTTTATTTTTTATTTAAAAAATTATTTTTTATTTTTTAAAATTTAATTTAATTTTATTTTAAAATTAATTTTATTGGAATATAGTTGCTTTACAATGTTTCATTATTTTCTACCATACAGAAAAATGAATCAGCCACATGTAAACATACATCCCCTCCCTTTTGGGCTTCCTTCCCTTTAGGTCACTGCAGTGCCTGAAGCAGATACCCTGTGCTATACATTATGTTCTCATTAGTTATTCACTTTACACATGATATCAATAGTGTATATGTGTCAATCCCAATCTCTCAATTTCTCTCACCCCCACTTCCCCCCTTGGTATCCATAGATTTGTTCTCTGTGTCTGTGTATCTATTTCTTCTTTGAAAATAAGTTCATCTATACTAAGGTCCATCTAGTCAAGGCTATGGTTTTTCCTGTGGTCATGTATGGATGTGAGAGTTGGACTGTGAAGAAGACTGAGCACCGAAGAATTGATGCTTTTGAACTGTGGTGCTGGAGAAGACTCTTGAGAGTCCCTTGGACTGCAAGGAGATCCAACCAGTCCATTCTGAAGGAGATCAGCCCTGGGATTCTTTGGAAGGAATGATGCTGAAGCTGAAACTCCAGTACTTTGGCCACCTCATGTGAAGAGTTGACTCATTGGAAAAGACTCTGATGCTGGGAGGGATTAGGGGCAGGAGGAGAAGGGGACGACCGAGGATGAGATGGCTGGATGGCATCACTGACTCGACAGACGTCTGAGTGAACTCCGGGAGTTGGTGATGGACAGGGAGGCCTGGCGTGCTGTGATTCATGGGGTCGGAAAGAGTCGGACACGACTGGGCGACTGAATTGAACTGAACTGATACTATTAGGTTTGTCCAATATCTAATATGATATTTGTTTTTCTCATTCTGATTTACTTCACCCTGTATGACACTCTCTAGGTTCATCCATATTCCTACAAAGGACCCAATTTTGTGCCCTTTTATGGCAGAGTAGTATTCCATTGTGTGTATATATATATATATATATATATATATATATATATATATATACCACATCTTAACCATTCCTGTTAATTTGTAATTTATGTGCTTTATATCAATCTGTTAAAAGTAAAAGTAATAAATTTAATTATGAAATATTTCTACACTCAAAAATTAGCAAAACAACATATCCTATGTTTCAATTACTTAGACTTAACAGATGTTAACATATAGACATAAGTGCTTTAGAATTTCATTTTAAACAAAACTAAGAAAAAAAAAGTGAAACTTCAGATCACACAATGGGAGGAAGATTTGCCAAAATGGTGAGGTGTATGAAAATAGGAAGAGAGAATGTCCATTGTTGCAGATCTCAGAAAAAAAGGTAACAGAGAGCACTTTTCCAAAGAAATGGAGTCACAAAACTGACAACTTATATTGGTGATACTGAAAAAGAATAAGAGGGCTCATGATGAGTTCTTCCCTAGACCTGGTAATGAGTTGCATAATTTTGGGAAGGGAGATGAGGAATCAGAGGAGTACTCACTCAGGCAAGCAGTATTTGCAGGAAGCAGTGTTTGGAGAGGCAGAAAGGCAGGAGAGAAGCCATTGTAGGCAGTTCTGAAAGTCCTAGTGGTTCAGGGAAGCGTAAAGACTCCTATACAAATATATTTATCGGATTTATTATTTAATTATTTATTGCTCTTTATTTATTTGTAGGATTTCATACAAATCCCTATGATCTCTGTGCTGTAAGGAAAACTCTTACAGCCTGGTCCCCTCTCCAGGACCCTCCTGCACATAGCAGATCTAAGGAGATCAACTTTATCTGAAGATGAGTCATTAAACATAAGCTTGTGTAGGATCTACATACCAAGATAAAACAAGATAAAAGTAGGCCAAGAGCAGAAAACAAAATGGTAGAGAATATTTATAAGTAGAATGCTGTCATGGAGCAGAAGGAAAATTTGACCAAATGTGTCACTATGTGTTTAAAATAAAAGCTTAATGGAAAAAATGCACCCTAAAAAATAAGAGTTTAAGGGACAGCTCTAGACATTAAGGAAAATATGATAGTACAACAGAAGAAAAGGACAGTAAATGTGCATGGCCCAGGAAAGAAGTAGAATAAAATAATCACAAAAAGTATAGAATTGAATGTAACAAATTCATCAATGTATCCATTTGTGCAACAGGTGGTTATTGAGAACCTCCCGTGTGCAGGTACTGTCTAGGCACTCTTCTAGGGACATGACAGGGGATATGACAGGGACTCAAAGAGTCAAAGGTCCTTACACTCAGGAAGTTTTCATTCTGCTCTGGGGAGACAGACAATAAACAAATACACATGCACACACACACACATATACATATACAGTTCATCATGTGATAAGTGTGTGGAGAAGATAAAACTGTGAAGGGAGTTAAGTCCTCCATGTAAGTATATACATAATTTTTCTATAGAGTGGTCAGGGAAGGCCTTTCTGGGAAGATGACTCTAGAAAATCAATCCTAAAAGAAGTGAAGGAATAAAGAATGTAGACAGGATGAAGAGCTTACCTGGCAGAAGCTACACCAAATACAAAGTCTCTGAAGCAGAGGGTTGCTTAACATGTTTGATTCACATATTTGAGGAGCTTAAAGGGGGCCAGTGTGGCCAAAGAGGGGAGAACAAGGGAGACAGTTGCAAGAGACAGACTCAGGAAGAAACATGAGACTAGATTTTGTAGAGCCTCTGAGTCAGTGTTAATTGTGACTGCAATGGGAAGCCATTCAAAGGTGTTGAGCCTCATGGAGATGTCCTTGACTTACTGGCAGCTGTGTTGAGAGTGTGATATAATGAGGGGAAGGGCAGAGCAGAAGCAATAATTTGGTGAGAGAATAGCTAAGATTCTGGTGTGAGTGAAGGTGGTGAGAGGTGGTAGTTTCAAAGGATTTACTGTCTGATTGGACGCAAGGTGAGAAACAGAATGACTCCAGGGTTTTGTCCTGAGCAACAGGTAAGATGTAATTGCCATTGTTGCATTTCATGTAACTGAAACTGAGAGGACTGAAATAAAAAATTATGAGGGAAGATCAGAAGTTGGGTGTTAGGAAATGGCAATTTTGAGATACTATTAGGCATCCTAAAGGAATGGCATCACCAACTTGATGGATATGAGCTTGAGAAAGCTCTGGGAGTTGGTGATGAACTGGGAAGCCCAGTGTGCTGCAGTCCACAGGGTCACAAAAAGTCGGACGGGACTGAGTGACTGAACTGACTGTGGCATAGTTTATTTTCTTGGGACATTACTTTGCTGACAAAGGTTCGTATAGTCAACGCTGTGGTTTTTCCAGTAGTCATGTATGGATGTGAAGTTTGGACTATCAAGAAAGCTGAGCACCAAAGAATTGATGCTTTTGAACTGTGGTCGTGGAGATGACTCTTGAGAGTCCCTTGAACTGCAAGGAGATCTAGCCAGTTAATCCTAAAGGAAATCAGTCCTGAATATTCATTGGAAGAACTAATGCTGAAGCTGAAGCGCCAATACTTTGGCCACCTGATGTGAAGAGCTGATTCACTGGAAAGACCCCAAGGCTGGGAAAGATTGAAGGCAGGAGGAAAAGGGGATGACAGAGGATAAGATGGTTGGATGGCATCACCAACTCAATAGACATGAGTTTGAGCAAACTCTGGGAGTTGGTGATGGACAGAGAAGCCTGGTGTGCTGCAGTCATAAAGAGTCGGACACGACTGAGTGACTGAACAACAATTAGGCATCCAAGTGAGGTTGTATAAAGAGTCAAAGATGAGACTGGACTTTATGTACAATCAATAATAAATGAAGTTTTAAAAAATGATGCATATTCATTTAAATGACAGCTTTTTATTCTGCCTCCTTTGTTCTTCAGTAATGTTTAGAAAAACACATTTAAAACGCAATTTATTATTAGCAGAGGGCTGTTTATATACAACCAAATTTACAGTTGTGAGTCTATTTCATGGCACACGCTTATGGCTACTGGATACTAGCAGAAGCATCTTATTGGAATATAGTCAGTGTTCATTGCACTTCACAAGATTTACCAAATTGATCCTCGTGTGGTATTCATCAAGCCCCACGCCCCCTATTGCTTAGCCAATGAACTCAGTTCTTCAGGTTTCTCTTATACACATTTTTGTCTTAGACATATGGATAATGCTTTTTTTTTTTTTAAATAGTTTTATTCATTAGTCCTGGACTGTGGAGCTAACTCATGCCATGAAAGCATTGATTGTCTTTTGAAAATGGTAGGAGTCCTGTTACCAGACTGGGTTTTAATATTGTTGAATTTCCAGGGTGCTTTGGGATGGTTCTCTTTCTTAATAAATACCTATTAATAATTTCATCTTAAATCAAGTCCCAGAAAATTTACCAGCTGCTTCTATGTTCCTTACATTTTAATTTTAGTTGTACTTCCAAAAATGATTGACAGGAAATTATTTTCTTCAAAAACTGTATGCTGCTATATCCCCAAATTTGTCATAACTATTTCAGGGCACACATTGCCCCAAAATATGAAGGGAGTGGTTCATATCTCATAAATGTGTACCTATTAAACAAGTGCTTTGAGGGCCAATCAAAGACTAAAGAGCCTAAGATCAAAAGTGTCCTTCCAAAAATAAATGTCACCCTCAAATCAGCTGTGGAGTTCCAGAGAGAATGTGCCATGTGGATTCGTTTCAGTCCTAGTACCTAATCTCTAAACAACTTTTGGCTTTGAAAATTTCTATTTAATTGTGCACTGCTTGGCAAAACAAGGAATCCTATTAGGATACTAATTACAATCACTTTTTGTGGAATATTAGGGCTGAAACAGTCAATTATCTTTATTTCATAGATGTGAGTGGCAAGCCACAGATGAAATGAATTAAATTATTTGTATACAAGAGGAAAAAAAATTGGGGCTTCCCTGGTGGCTCAGATGGTAAGAATCAGCCTGTAATGTGGGACCCTGGGTTCAGTCCCAGGGTTGGGAAGATCCCCTGGAGAAGGAACTGGCAACCCACTCCAGCACTCTTGCCTGGAGAAACCCATGGACAGAGGAGCCTAATGGGCTACAGTCCATGGAGTCGCAAAGAGTTGGACACACTGAGCAACTAACACACACAAGAGGAAAATATTTTTTACTTATTTATTTATTTGGATAATTGAAGTATAGTTGATTTATAATGTGCTAGTTTCAGATATATAACAAAGTGATTCAGCATGTATATATATCCTTTTTAGATTCTTCCCATTATAGATTATTATAAGATATTGAATATACTATATACTTCACTATGCTATACAGTAGATCCTTGTTTTTAATCTTTTTATGTATTATAGTATGTATTTGTTAATCTCATACTTGTAATTTACCTTTCCCCTCCCTTTCTTCCTTTATTTTCTGTTTGTTTTCTGTTCTGTAAGTATATTTCTCTTTTGCAAATAAGTTCATTTGCATCATTTTTTAGATTCCACATATAACTTAGGTCATGATATTTGTCTTTCTCTATATGATTTACTTCACTTAGTATTGTAATCTCTAGGTCCATCCATGTTGCTACAAATGGCATTATTTCATTCCTTTTTGTGGCTGAGAAGTGTTCCATTGTATAAATACATGACATCTTCTTTATCTGTTCCTCTCTCCATGGATATTTATGTTGCTTCCATGTTTTGGCTATTGTAAACAGTGCTGCTCTGAACATTGGGGAGCATGTATCTTTTCAAATTGCTTTCATCTTTTCTGGTAATATCCAGTAAGTATTTTCTTAATACAACTGTATTTCTGCTTAATAGTCAGTGAATTAAGCTTATACCTTGCTTTAGCTTAAGAACCTTTTTTGAACCTAGAGAGCTAATTAAAAAAAAAAAAGAGTTTATATATATATATATATATATATATATATATATTTGAAGATAAAGCTATGATTTCTCTCCTCTTCCAGATTTGCTAACATTTCAGCTAACATTCCTGAACTCACCAGTGCTTATTGTTTAAAGGGTCATTTTTTGTTGCTATTGAGATAGTCATTTTCAGAACCAAAACAGAATAAAATTGTGTATCTACATTGCATGTACTTACATGTGTAAGTAAGAGAGTCCTCTTGAAAAGACTGTTTTTAAGTATTTTGCAAGAAGTAAGAATGATCATGAAGGAAAATTAGTAATCAGATGGTGTATTCATGAAGACCACTAAAGAATGCAGAAATACACAGAGAAAGGGAAAGGGTAGATACATATAATTGTTGAGGTAAGAAAAATTATTATATATTCTCTGTGATAAAGTAGAAAATGTATCTTGGTCAAAACATGAGGCAGGGAAATTTTTCTCAGCCCTGGATGCACATGAGAATCATCTGGGGAGATTTTTAAAGATGGCAATGCCTGGGTCTCACTCCACCCCCCCAAAATAAAAATGGCACTGGGCTGGGACTTGGGAATCGAGACACTGGTATTTTCAGAAAGTTTCACATCAGTGATTCTGCTGTGCCTGCCACCAAGGCTGAGAACTTCCAAAGTAGCACCATAAAAAGGAACACAAAAATGTGAGGGCTTGGAATGAAAGAATAGCAATTCATTCCTCAAATGGAAGGGTAATTAATGGGCGGACTTAATCTCAAGCAAAGGACTAAATTCCTCTCTTGATTTTACAGGATCTATTATTTTTCTTCACCAAACAGTTGGAACTAAAAGGTTTCGAGTGTCTGAACGGCTCTGTAGAGCTACCAGGAGACAGTGAATTCTTTAATGCTTTGAGCATCTACTCCAAAGCCACCTCGTCTTTCATTCACAGCAGCATGATTCTCCACCCCACTCCCTACACAGCATTCAGGCATTTTCCCTTTAATATCCTTAGCATAGATACAGGATTTTTATACAAGGGAGCAACCATTGCATGCCTCTTGTATTCAGTTTAGAAGGCCATTCACAGATAATTTTCACTTTATTTGGGTACCCATTACCTTCAGCTTGTTGAATAAAAAGTTTTCACATTAATTCATGAAATATTTAATGAGTGCTTGCTATGTGCCAGATACTGTTCTAGATGTTGAGGTATAGCAGTGAAGAAAATACACACAAAAAAAACCACTATGTTGTATGATAAGATGCTGATCATTGCTAATTATTAGAGAAATGCAAATCAAAACTACAATGAGTTACCACCTCGCAGCAGTCAGAGTGGCCATCATTAAGAAATCTACAGATAATAAATGCTGGAGAGGGTGTGGAGAAAAGGGAACCCTCTTACACTGTTGTTGGGAATGTAAATTGATGCAGCTGCTTTGGAAAACAGTATGGAGGCTCTTCAAAAAACTAAATATAGATTTGCCATATGTTTCAGCAATCCCACTTCTGGGTCTATACCCAGACAAAACTATAATTCAAAAAGATTCATGCATCCCTATGTTCAAAGCAGCACTATTTACAATGGCCAAGAAATAGAAACAATCTAAATGTCCACTGACAGAAGAATGGATAAAGAAGATGTGGTGTATGTATATACAAATATATATGGAGTATTAGTCATTAAAATCAATGAAAGAATGCTATTTGCTGCAACATGGATGGACATAGAGATGATCATACTTCATAAGTGAAGTAAGTCAGGCAAAGAAAGACAAATGCCACATGATATCACTTATATGTAGAATCTAAAATGCAACACAAATGAACATACCTACAAACTAGAAACAGACTCACAAACATAGAGAATGAATTTATGGTTTCCAGAGTGAAGAGTGGGAGAGGAAAGGATTGGGAGTTTGGGATTAATAGAAGCAAACTATTATATATAGGAAGAATAAACAAGGTCTTACTGTATAGCACAGAGAATTATATTCAATATCCTGTGATAAACTATAAAGGCAAAGAATATGAAAAACTGTGTGTGTAAATATACATATATATGTGTATATGTATATATGTGTGTATATGTATGTATATGTATATATATGTGTATATATATATAACAGAAATTTATGCAACATTGTAAATCAACTATACCTCAATAAAAATTTTAAAAGTACTATGTGGTAACACTTACATTCTCTTAATTCTTTGATTGATGTCTAACACTTTAAATAGGTTTGTGTATTTTGTAGCTCCCTTGGGGAAAATCCCACAGGAGTTGCTCCTGAATACCTTATGGGTTTTCAGTTTTTTTAAATCAGAAAGCTCTTTGTTTTGCTCCTTGACTCAGAAAGACAGAGTTTCCTTGGTGAGGCTTGAGCAAGGGTCACTCTCAGGTTCCCTCCTATCTTTCCAGAGCCGATGAGTCTATAGGCAGGGAGGAGCCTTCTAGGTCTGCTTAGCCTGACTTGCAATTTCAAATTCACAAGCAGATCTTTCAGGAGAAATAAATTTCTAGAAAGGGTTTTTCTAGAAACAGCGTCACTTTATATAAACTAAATAGCTAACAGACTTTAAAAAATATCTGGACCCATTGCAGTGAAATGTGTGCAGGCATCTTTTGAAGAAGAGTCATGTTGTGTTTTAGCTACAGGAGGGGGAAAGCTTTGAAGTAGAAATGGGGGAAATTAGGCATTGAGACTCAGGGTTTTACAGTATTCCATGAGGACAGTCCTCCTACTGTTTCTCAGCTGGAAAGTTGGTTCTGCTGAACTCAGATCTGTAAACGGATAAATGTTCGCTTCTATGATGGAGAAGGTAAGCCAGGTGGCAGGGGCAACCTCACTGTAAAGGCGAGTTGAAAAGAATAACTTGACACTAGGAGCCAAGGTAGCAAGGATGAAGGCAAGAGCAGAAAGGAGGAAACCAAGGGAGCCACTGATCCTGCTGCCCTGGCGATCTGTGGTTGGGGAAGGGGAAGACGTATTTTAGAAGGCTGAGTGTGCCCTGTATTAGAAAATGTCAATTCAATGCAATGAGTATGGCAACTTTGTGGTATGAGGGCCAACTGAACTCAGAATTATGTAGTGAGATGTAAATTGTGAATTTTGAAGAGATAAAAGAAAGCAAGAAAAAAAAAATCACAATAAAAACAGTGTCTCTGGATTGTGAACGCCTTGAACTCAGAGGTCTTGTTTTATTTATCTTTGTGTTTCTGCACAGCACATGAAGCAAAGATGCTCAGTTAATATTGGCAGAATTAAAGCCCAGGGGAAGAGCAAGAGCTACAGCTATAGCAAGATCTGAAACAAGCTGAACTCTTGAGATGGCATAGCATTTGTGCAGCTCCATATTTGAACACTGGGAAACCCTGAAGGCAGGAGCTAAAGGGGACGACAGAAGATGAGATGGTTGGATGGCATCACCGACTCGATGGACATGAGTCTGAGCAAGCTCCGGGAGTTGGTGATGGACAGGGAGGCCTGGTGTGCTGCAGTCAGGCACGACTGAGTGACTGACCTGACTGATATTTGAACACTAAAATGAACAGCAAATTATAGCTGAGAAGAGGTAGGGGGGAGGGAGGGAAAGAGAAGACTAACATGTGGGTATCGAGGACAGAAATGAGTAAGAAAAAATGAGTGACAAAAGGATGGTGTTAGATTTTACCATGCTAATTGAGAATTCAGCTGTATACACTCATTTGAAAAATGAGTAGTAGAAATTTCTGTCCCACATCAGACTCAAAGATCAAAAGCCCTAACGTGATCCTGAGATGGGAAGCATGACCTCTCTTCAGATCTAATTTTTTATTTCAGTAACAGCTTCTCGGTGTAAAAATTTTGCCAAGCTCTGGGTGACTGTACAGTTTAAAGATACATTTATCTTGATACATAATTCCTACTTTATCTGATGCTTAAAGCTGTGTTGCCCTATTGCTTTTCTGCCTGGATGACCTGCCCATTGATTTAAGCGGGGTGTTAAAGTTCCCTACTACTGTATTATTGTCAGTGTCTCTCTTTATATTTGTTCACATTTGCTTTATATATTTAGATGCTCTTGTTTTCAGTTCAGTTCAGTTCAGTCACTCGGTCATGTCCGACTCTTTGCGACCCCATGAATCGCAGCACGCCAGGCCTCCCTGTCCATCACCATCTCTCGGAGTTCACTCAGACTCACGTCCATCGCGTCAGTGATGCCATCCAGCCATCTCATCCTCGGTCGTCCCCTTCTCCTCCTGCCCCCAATCCCTCCCAGCATCAGAGTCTTTTGCAATGAGTCAACTCTTCGCATGAGGTGGCCAAAGTACTGGAGTTTCAGCTTTAGCATCATTCCTTCCAAAGAAATCCCAGGGTTGATCTCCTTCAGAATGGACTGGTTGGATCTCCTTGCAGTCCAAGGGAGTCTCAAGAGTCGTCTCCAACACCACAGTTCAAAAGCATCAATTCTTTGGCACTCAGCCTTCTTCACAGTCCAACTCTCACATGAACTTTATATCTTCTTGTATTGATCCTTCATCATTCTATAATGCCGTTCTTTGTGTTTTGTTACAGATTTTGTTCTAAAGTCTACTTTATCTAATGTGAATACTGCTACTGAGCTTTATTGTCTTTTCCATTTGCAGGAAATATCTTTTCATCCTCTCATTTTGTTTGTGTATGTCTTTAACTCTGAAGTGAATTTGTCATAAGCAGCATATAGAGGTGTCTTGTTTTATCCAGTTATGCTGGGAGCCAGCGTGAGAAATTCTACCCATGACAAGGTCATGCGGCAGAGCTCTGATGGCAAGGCCAATCAGACCTCAGGTTTTCCCCCTGGTATTTCCTGAGCATGTACCCCCCAAAATAAGAATCTGCCTGCTTTTCCACTCTTCTGACACACCCTGGAAAAAGTCAACTCTGGGCTTTAGTCTTCTGCATTTGAAAGAGATGTTTCAGCTCCAACCCCCTCTGATAACTCTCTAGGTTACCTAACAGTTTCCCCCAGACCTCTTACAGCTTGTGAATTGCTTACAGCCCCCCAAACGCGAGAGGCACAAAGCTTAAAAGCATCTTAAAGATACAGAGCCTCTTCTAAAGAGCTAAAAATCATATTGGTGACGGGTTTTCACTGTTGACTCAATGATTGCTGCCAGGCCTCAATATTCTTTATCTTTTATTCTTTATCATGTCCATCGAGTTGGTGATGCCATCCAACCATCTCACCCTCTGTCATCCCCTTCTCCTCCTGCCTTCAATCTTTCCCAATATCAGGGTCTTTTCAAATGAGTCGGTAGGCACCTGGGAGGATGTTAATCGATGTAAATGAGATATGGAAAAAGATATATAGTAGTTTTGATGTTAGCAACACTAGACTTTTGAGTTAATTACTTTTCTTTTGTTATAAATCACTGTACTCCTTTTACTTGTTATAAATTGCTGTATCTTTGCTATGTAAGAATGTAACTTCATTTAGTGCTTTCTGAGAGTGGCACCAGACTTTGGGAAGATCAACACAAATAAGTCTTCTGGTTAACAAATCCTTATCAGGAAAAGGCTGTAAAATGTTAATTGGCCCTTTTGGCCGGAAGATGAAGTAAATTACCTAAGACTTGTGTATACAACTAGGTACGCAGAGAGAAAAGCCTGGTTTTGATGAGAGTCAGGGCTGCTAACGCTGCATAATTTTGTATTACCCATTGATCTCTATGTACAATCAAAAAGGTATAAAAGCACTTTCTAGACAATAGAGGCCCGGGCCAGTCATTGAAAGGACTGGTTTCCCCCGTGTCTCCTCTTTACTCTAATTTCAGGCTGAATTCCCATCTGGGGCGTGGAGGCTCACCATGTCTACTTACTTGTCCTGGCTTCTAAGATCTGTAAGAGAGAGAGCCCAAGGCAGGGCACTCTCCGATATTCAAACAGACACCGGTGGCCCAATGTAGATGGTTCAAGTTCCTTGTCTGGAACTTTATTGGTTTTCCACATAAACCAAGTTATTCAGCCTCTTTTCTCCACCTAATTTTCCTACTATACTATTATTTCTTAATCTAATCTTATATTAATTAATAAATAAGTTTTTCCTTGCCTATCCGTCTCCCCTTCGAATCACCCTGGATCCACCGGGGCTGGACCCCAGCACAGTTAGCCACCCTATGATATTTAAAGTGATTATAGATTGTTATGTAGTTATTGCCATTTTGTTACTTATTATCTGGTTATTTGCTGTTCTCTGTTCTTCTTTTAGTTTCTTCTCTTGTAATTTGGTGATATTCTTTAGTAATATTGTTTGTCTTTACTAGTGGGATTTTTCCTTTCTTATAAGTTATTACTTCTTGTTGTAGCCTTTTTTTCCATTTAGAGAAGATTATTTATACATCTCAGGATCAATGTAGTATTGATGAACTCTTAATTATTGCTTATCTAAGAGAGTATCTCTCCTTGAATTCTGAATTATTATCTTGCTTGTAAAGTATGCTAAGTTTTAGGTTTTTCACTTTCAGCACTTTAGATACATCATGCCACTCCCTTCTGTCCTGCAAAGTTTTTGCAAAAAATCAACTGATAGCCTTATGGAGGTTCCCTTGTTTGTGGCTCTCTGTTTTTCTCTTGCTCCCTTTAGAATTCTCTCTTTATCTTTAATTTTTGCCATTTTAATTATTATCTGTCTTGGTGTGGACCTCTTAAGGTTCATATTGTTTGAGATTCTCTGTGCTTCCTGTACTTGGATATCTGTTTCCTTCTTCATGTTCAGGAAGTTTCAGCCATAATTTATTTTATCAAATACATTTTGAAATCCTTTCTCTCACTCTTCTCTTTATGAGACCCCCACGATGCAAATGTTAATGTATTTGCTGTTGTCTCAGTTCATTTCAGTTGCTTAGTCACGTCTGACTCTTTGCAACCCCATCGACTGCAGCACGCTAGGCTTCCCTGTCCATCACCAACTCCTGGAGCTTGCTCAGACTCATGTCCATCGAGTTGGTGATGCCATCCAACCATCTCACCCTCTGTCATCCCCTTCTCCTCCTGCCTTCAATCTTTCCCAATATCAGGGTCTTTTCAAATGAGTCGGTTCTTTGCATCAGGTGGCCAAAGAATTGGAGCTTCAGCATCAGTCCTTCCAATGAATATTCAGGACTGATTTCCTTTATGATTGACTGGTTTGATCTCCTTGCAATCCAAGGGACTCTCAAGAATCTTCTCCAACACCACAGTTCAAAAGCATCAATTCTTTGGTGCTCAGCTTTCTTTATGGTCCAATTCTCACATCTATACATGACTACAGGAAAAACCATAGCTTTGACGATACAGACCTTTGTCGGCAAAGTACCATCTCTGCTTTTTATTATGCTATCTAGGTTTGTTATAACTTCTTCCAAGAAATAAGTGTCTTTTAATTTCGTGACCTTGTGCTGTTGTCTCAGAGGTCCCTTGCTGCTGCTGCTGCTGCTAAGTCACTTCAGTCGTGTCCGACTCTGTGCGACCCCATAGACGGCAGCCTATCAGGCTCCCCAGTCCCTGGGATTCTCCAGGCAAGAACACTGGAGTGGGTTGCCATTTCCTTCTCCAAGAGGTCCCTTAAACTGTCCTTATTTTTTCAAATTTGTTTTTCTTTTTGCCGTTCTGATTGGATGATTTCCATTATTCAGCCTATCAGATCATTTATGTGTTCTTCCATATCCCCTTCTATATCCTCTGCTCTAAGTGGCTTCAGTCCTGTCTGACTCTGTGTGACCCCGTAGATGGCAGCCCACCAGGCTCCCCCGTCCCTGGGATTCTCCAGGCAAGAACACTGGGGTGGGTTGCCATTTCCTTCTCCAATGCATGAAAGTGAAAAGTGAAAGTGAAGTTGCTCAGTAGTGTCTGACCCTCAGCAACCCCATGGACTGCAGCCTACCAGCCTCCTCCATCCATGGGATTTTCCAGGCAAGAGTACTGCAGTGGGGTGCCATTGCCTTCTCCACATGTCCTTCTAGTTTGTTTTTAATTTCAGTTATTGTTTTTCTTCAGCTCTGGCTGACTATTTTTTTATATTTTCTAGTTCCTTGTTAAAATTCTCACTGCGTTCATCTCTTCTTTTCCCAAATTCAATTAGCATTCTTATTACTAAGGCTTTGAACTCTTTATCTGGTAAATTATTTGCCTCTGTTTAATTAGTTGTTTTTCTCAGGGATTTTTTTCTTGTCCTTTCATTTGAAACAAATTCCTGTGTCTTCTCAGATTTTTTGAAACTTTCTTTGTCTCTGTGAAATTAGGTGAAACAGTTACCTATCCCAGTCTTGAAGGTGTGCCCTGTGTAGGAGGATCCCTGTACATGTGGCCAGTGGCTTTTGTGGAAGAGCCGGACCTGAAGTGAACACAGTGCATGCCTTCCCTTAGGGTGTGCTGGTAGCTATCACCTTGGCGGAAGATGGGGCCAGAGATAGAGGGGACAGAGCCAGAGCCAGATAGGAGCCAGGGCTTCCCTCATAGCTCAGTTGGTAAAGAATCCGCCTGTGATGCAGGAGACCCTCGTTCGATTCTTGGGTTGGGAAGATCTGCTGGAGAAGGAAAAGGCTACCCACTCCACTATTCTTTGGCTTCCCTTATGGCTCAGCTGGTAAAGAATCCGCCTGCCATGTGGGAGACCTGGGTTCGATCCCTGGGTTGGGAAGATCCCCCGGAGAAGGGAAAGGCTACCACTCTAGTATGCTGGCCTGGAGAATTGCAAGGACTCGATAGTCCATGGGGTTGCAAAGAGTTGGACACAACTGAGCCACTTTCAGTTTTCACTTTCACTTTCTCCTCTGCCAACACCACCCTATCAGAGGCAGGGTCAGATCCAACCTGTTTTTGATCCAAGAGTACATTCTCCCCTCACCCAGCAATGGCACCATCACCCCAGAGAGGAGCAGTGCTGGAGTGAGAGGGGTCAGAAGTGTTTGGCTGAAGCAAATGCTATGCTAATCTCAGCGTGTCAGAGTTTAACACAGTTCCTGATCCACCTCCTCTGCAAGTGCCAGTATTGGCTGCACTTGCCCATTCAGAAGTAGTGTCAGATCCAAGATGTCTCCGTGCCCTCAAGTATGCATTCTCCTTGGCACTGGCAGCCTTTACCTTAGTGGGGAGCTGCACCAGAGCTACAGATGCCTGGACTGTACTGCGAGAGTCACCAAAAACTGACAATTTCAATCTATTTCCCTTGTTCCCAGAAGTAAGCAAGTGTGTGTGTTCTCTTCAAGAGCAGCGTCCGTTTCCCACAGCCCCTCTGTATGTCCCAAAGGTTTTCAAACCAACTATAGGGACTCATTTTTCCACTGTCAGATCCCAAAGCTGGGGTACCCAACATATGGTTCAAACTTCTTACTCCCCAGGGAAGTTCTCTTAGTCTGTGATATCCCCTTCTTCTTCTGTGTCTCCTCCTGGGGGCACAGGTTCCAATTTGATCACATCCACTCCCTTCCTACCCAACTCAATGTGGATCTTTTTTATGGCTTTGGTTATGGAAGAGTCTTTCCACCAGTCTCCAGTTCATTTTCGATGAGAATTTCTCTGCATGTAGATGTATTTCTGATGTGTTCATAGCAAGGCATGAACTCAGTGTGCTCCTATTCTGCCATCTTGATCTCCAAATGCTGTTTTGCAGTAACTAGACTAAAAAGCAAAGCTCTGCAGGATAACTGCTCAAGTGCTTCAACAGCAGGGACTCTGTCGTACTAATGGCACCTGAAAAGTAGCAGGTTATTTGAAAAGTGTCTAAATTGGTTTTTCCTGCCAGTAACCTACATATTAGAAATTTGGGAATGCTTTATAAAAACTAGAGCTTCAATAGAAATTAAAATCCTTATAAAAGTCCTAAGATAGAGAGAGGTCAATACCCATTTTTGTCTTCCATGTCTCCAGCCTTGGAAGGTACAGGTCAGCTAATAGGTCACAAAAAATGTTCTAATGCCTCTGATGTAACTGTTTCTCATGTATAGTATAGTATGATATCAGTTTTTCTCCAAGAGAAGGCAGGTGATATTCAAGCTTTTCTTGTGGTCAAAATGTTTATGAAGATTTATGATTTTAATCTTTGAAAAATTAATCAGATAAAGTATATTGATTATTTTTATCTTTGATTTATCTTCTTTCTTAATATGGTTCATTAACATACTTCATGGTGAAATGGTTAGAAATGGAGTGAAATTAGAGACTTTGACTCATTTCCTTTGGAAGCAGTCAATAAAAACTGGTATTGGGTATCTGTTGTATGCAAGGCAATATGCTAAGTTCTCTGGCAAAAATGGAAAGCAAATAAGGAAGAACTTTAAGGAGTTTTCAAATTTCCTGAGGCAATTCATCCAAAATCTATAACAAAAATTTAAGTATTTTATAAAAAAATGTATTTAAAGATCAAAAACAATGTATTATTCCCATGTACTTGCTCATCAAAAGGCTTCACGGTAAATAACCTATAGTGATCAAAGGACTTGCTGGTACAGATATCCTGTGGTTATTATTTTGAAGAGGTCAGGGGCATGAATTAGGAAAGAAAAGGCACATTGTTTTGCCAGGAGAGGCATTTCATGTGAAAAGGCACATAGGCCCATTGCATGTAGAAGCTGACTGGCAGAGGAGTGTCATTGTAACAGAACATGTTGAAAACCCATTAAGAGACTGGGTTAAACAGACACTGTAGCTATAGAGGCATTGCCCTTAGAATAAGGATGAATACAACCTTAAGGTAAATTTCAGACATTGCTAAGTCCTTTGGGAAAATATAAGAAATTTTCTAAGCCAGACAGAACTCCTTCATTCCTTGTGCGCAGCACTCTTATATCATTCCTGACTTTGATGCAGCAGTTACAATGACTTCATTTCACAGCCACTCTCTGAGTCAGTTCTGAGTGTTTGCCCTTTACAAAGCACCGTAATGGTTTTCTCTTACAGCTGACGTGAGGAGAGGCTGCACTTACCATTATCAGGGCTCTACCAGCCCTGCATCCTCTTACTGGTATTGCACACTGTCTGCAAAGTAACCAAACAGATGCCCACTTCTTTTGGAAGGAAGACATATCAGAGACAGAACCATTAGCAAATGCTCGAAAATTACATTTTCACCTGCTCCTGTGGAGTGTGTTCCTCTTATTTAGGAGGAAATTATTCTGAATATTATTTAGGGGCTGTGTGTCATCAGAATGAGCTTTTACTTTCCTCTTCTTCCTCCCCAGTGATCTCACTCACCACTCTACCAGGAATTCACCCCTTACAAGTGGGGAAGTTACTGATACAGTCCTGTCTGTTTTCAGTATAAATGAGTGAGAGCCATTGTTTTCTCAGATGTGAGGCCTCTGCAAGGAGGTGGCTCCATCTCTCTTTGGTTGTTAGCTTGGTGCACCAGGGTTTGTTCTCTCTAATATTGTCGGGGGTCAGGATCATCACCCTCTTCTCCAGAGGGTTCAGAGTTGCTGCATCCTACTGCATTATAGAATGTTTTGTTGAGGGGGAAGGAGAGCCATGGACAGAAGTTGAAAGGCAGTGGAAAAGAGTCCTGAGCTGAAGTGGAGTGCTTGTAGTCATTTCTCAGTGCTGTTAACCAGCTGCCAGGCAAGTCTCTTCGTGTCTCTGGCTCTCATTATGAACTCCGTAAAATGGGAAATTTGGATTACAGAATTTCAAAAGCATGTTCCAGCTCGAATGCTCTGACTTTATTTCTCTCTAGATAACAAGAAAGCCCCGAGAAAGCAGAATCACTGAAAACACATGTTTGTTCTGAAGATATTATTTGAAATTTTCCATAATGTCCTTATAGGTACATGAAGGAGTGGAAGATCTGGAAAGAGCTGGCCTAGGATCTCAAATGAGAGTCATGCAATTTGCTCTAAATTGCATGGTTCTATTTAACAAGCTCTGTGTCTCCATAGAAGCACAGTTATAAAGAGGAGGCTCAAACAATATAGCATAATTTTTTTTTAATAAACTTGCTACATAGTTTTCCAGATGCTCTGTCATAATCCTATGCTTTACCTGAAAACTGACTGACTGTAATCATTAAGAAAAACTTCAGCTTTTCTATTCTGTTACAAATATTTAAGTAAATTAGAGAAGGCAATGGCAACCCACTCCAGTACTCTTGCCTGGAAAATCCCATGGACGGAGGAGCTAGTAGTCCATGGGGTCGCAAAGAGTCGGACATGACTGAGCGACTTCACTTCCACTTTTCCCTTTCATGCATTGGAGAAGGAAATGGCAACCCACTCCAGTGTTCTTGCCTGGAGAATCCCAGGGACGGGGAGCCTGGTGGGCTGCCGTCTATGGGGTCGCACAGAGTCGGACACGACTGAAGCAACTTAGCAGCAGCAGTTGTTTATTCAAGCAACAGCTGAATTCATTATAAAATGGCATTACTAATTATAGCAGTTTAGAAAAGCTTCTTTGTTTATTTATTTTTAGTTCAGTGGTTATTATGAATAAACTGGTGGAAAATGTGACATAAGGAACCAAAACAAACCACTAATGGAAAAAGAAAAAAAAATGGTGTAGCTGTACATTTAGTGGGGGAGAAATATCAATAACCTCAGATATGCAGATGACACCACCCTTATGGCAGAAAGTGAAGAGGAGCTAAAAAGCCTCTTGATGAAAGTGAAAGAGGAGAGTGAAAAAGTTGGCTTAAGGTCAACATTCAGAAAACTAAGATCATGGCATCTGGTCCCATCATTTCATGGTAAATAGATGGGGAAACAGTGGAAACAGTGTCAGACTTTATTTTTGGGGGCTCCAAAATCACTGAAGATGGTGATTGCAGCCATGAAATTAAATGACACTTACTCCTTGGAAGAAAAGTTATGATCAACCTAGATAGCATATTGAAAAGCAGAGACATTAGTTTGCCAACAAAGGTCCGTCTGGTCAAGGCTATGGTTTTTCCAGTGGTCATGTATGGATGCAAGAGGTGGACTGTGAAGAAAGCTGAGCATGAAGAATTGATGCTTTTGAACTGTGGTGTTGGAGAAGACTCTTGAGAGTCCCTTGGACTGCAAGGAGATCCAACCAGTCCATTCTAAAGGAGATAGCCCCGGGTATTCATTGGAAGGAATGATGCTAAAGCTGAAACTCCAGTACTTTGGCCACCTCATGTGAAGAGTTGACTCACTGGAAAAGACTCTGATGCTGGAAGGGATTGTGGGCAGGAGGAGAAGGGGACGACAGAGGATGAGATGGCTGGATGGCATCACTGACTCGATGGACGTCAGTTTGAGTGAACTCCGGGTGATGGTGATGGACAGGGAGGCCTGGTGTGCTGCGATTCATGGGGTTGCAAAGAGTCGGACAAGACTGAGCGACTGAACTGAACTGAATTGAACCCTGTTTTAGAAATGAGTTAAAAATCTATATTCATAAGCTGACTTTTAAAAATATTTATTTTTAATGAACTTTGAGCTAGCTTTAATGAAATACCAGGGAACAAAAGCAGTAACATCTTTACTGCATCCCTAAAATTAGTCTCAACTTATCCTATAAGTGTAGCCAAATATTCTCAGGTTTTGTTACCATCTTCCTCTATAAAATGAAAATATAGAACTGGTATACTTCCTTTGGAGGATAAAAGAAGTGAAGTCGCTCAGTTGTGACCGACTCTTTGCGACCCGATGGACTGTAGCCCACCTGGCTCCTCCATCCATGGGATTCTCCAGGCAAGAATACTGGAGTGGGTTGCTATTTCCTTCTCCAAGGGATCTTCTCGACCCAGGGATCGAACCCAGGTCTCCTGCATTGCAGGCAGACACTTTAACCTCCGAGCCATCAAGGAAGGATAAAAAAAGACAATACAAAATGTGCTAGTAAAAATTAATGAAAAGAAAAGAAATGCTGACCAATAAAATTACTTAAAAAACAACTTCCTGAACAGGTTGTGTTCTATCCAGTGATATACTCCTTGGTGTTTATTTGAGTTAAGCCAATTGCTAGTTGCTAATATCACCATTCACAGTGAAGCAGCATCATTTGGGTGTCTTCCAGTGGAACACTAAACTCTAGGTGTCATTAGTAATGGTTGATGTGTCCTGAGGATTAGTAATGGTGAGCATCTTTTCATGTGCCTATTGGCCATCTGTATGTTTGTTTGTTTTGGAAAAATATTCAAGTCTTCTGCTCATTTTTAAACTGGGTTGTTTTGGTTTGTGATATTGAGTTTGTGTGTTCCTTCTGTATTTTGGATATTAGCCTCTTATCAGATATACTGTTTGCAAATATCTTCTTCCATTCGGTAGGCAGTCTTTTTGTTTGCTTGATAATTTCCACTATGCAAAAGCTTCTTAGTTTAATATAGCCCCATTTACTTGTATATTTTTGCCTTTATTTTCTTTGCCTTAGGAAATATATCTATACCAAACATTCTAGGGGTTCTTCTTCTGTTGTTGTAGGGCCTACAGTCTTGGTAGCCCAATGTGAGGCTTGGATCCCTTAACTCCTTGGGGAGCAACTCTGCAATTGTAATATCCCTCCTGTTTGTAGGTTACCTACCTGGGGATTGGAGAAGGAAATGGCAGCCCACTCCAGTATTCTTGCCTGGAGAATCCTGTGGATGGAGGAGCCTGGTGGGCTGCTGTCCATAGGGTCACACAGAGTTGGACGTGACTGAGGTGACTTAGCATGCAAGCATGCATGCATACCTGGGGATATGGGTTAGAGTGTGTCATCTTCATCCCTTCTACCCATCTTGCTTTTTTCTCTATATAACTTTAGTTATAAAGGGTCCTTTATGCTGGTCTTCAGATTGTTTTTATAGATAGTTGCTCTGTAAATAGTTGCAATTTTGGTGTGCCCATGGAGGAGGTAAATTCAGGAGGTAAATTCTTCCTATTCTACCATCTTGGCCACTCCTTCTCTACTCTATGATTTTAAAAATGCACACTGGAAATTGTGTTAGTCTTGATAAGGAATATGGCTGTGTCTTTGTGTTTTAGGAACCAGATCTCTAAAAAGATTTCTGCTAAGCATGGTTTTAAAGGTATGGTGTGGTATAATGCATTTGTAATGTGGATGGTTTAGGTTCTCTAAAAATTGTTTCTAGTTCATTTGTTTTGAAGAAGGAAACAGTGTAGTCTCGAGAGAAATGTCTCTCTGGATGTATTTCTTGCATTATTCTGCAGAATCCAGGCCAATTAGATATTGTTTTGTTCTTAGATTAAAAATATGTCTTCAAGTTCTGCCAGGCATAAGGAAGGCCTTACATGACACAGCTAAGATCATTTGTGTGGCCTTACACAAAGCCACAGCTAACATCATATCCCTTGGTAAACGACTGAAAGAATTCCCATTAAGGTCAGGAACAAGACAAGCGTGTTCACTCACCACTCCTATCCAACATAGTAGTGGAAGTTTTAACCAGAACAATTAGGCATGCAAAAGAAATAAAAGTTACCCAAATTTTCCACATTCTTAAATTCTATCAACCATTTATCCTTATAATTTATTTATTCTTCTACATTCTTTTAGCTAATCTTTATTATTACTGCAATGTCCTTGCTTTTTTATCTTGTAAACAAATACTTTATATTATTTAAAATTCTTTTTATTTATTCCATTGTTATTTGCTATTCTAATTTTTATCTTTTGACATTATATTTGTTTTCTATTGTTTATTTTGCATTTTATCTTGGTTTATATCTTTTGATTTTACCATTTATTTGTCTATTAGACTTTGTAATCTAATTGTACTTATTTAATTTTAATAGTTTATTTAAAATAAAAAGTGTGTTTTCTTTTCTGTCATCCCATGTTGACATTGCACTGACAATCAAAAATTATTGTTTTGCCTAATTGCTAATCATATTCAGCCTAAGAGCTAATTGGTGTAGCACAACAGGTATACATAGTCTCAACTTTTGGATTTATTTCTCAAAAATAACTATTTGAAGTAGTTGAGCTCTTGGAAGTTTTTAAAAAAAAAATGCAATCCAAAATGTGGCTTTCTTTAAATAATCATTTTTGTTATATGTTGGTTTACTTGGCACCATTATTCAAGCTGAAGAATAAAATCCAGTTAAGGAAATATTTCAACAAATGAAGTCTTCTGAATAATTTGATCCTATTATAAAAATCTGTTTTACTTAAAATAAGTTTTGTCTATGAAACTGTACACTAGCACTTGCAAGTAGATAAAAAATGGTTGTACTGTTGTCCAAATTATAATATTCCCCGCATGAAAGATACTATTTTCACACAATCATGAAAACTACATAGATAACTTTTTAATGAAGTATTGGGGAATGACTTAAGGACAATTTTTTAAAAATAAGGATCAGCTCAATTTGTTGGTCCAGACAGTTTAATATAGGGGCCAGACAATTTGTCTCATGTGTCTGCGTTATAATTCAGTATCATGCTAAGAAAAAAGAGGAAGAGGAAGAGGAGAAAAGAGAGATAATAAGAAGAAAGTAAAAAAGAAGCAAAGGTGGAAAGGAAGGGAGGAGAGAAGGAAAGAAAAAAGGAAGGAAGGAAGAAAAGAAAAAACAAAAAGAGACTAAGGGAGAAAGAGAAAGAAAATCTGAGTGCTATGAACAAAAAAAGAAAAAAAAATTTCAATTATCAATGTTTTGTTACCTCCATCTGCTGTTTTCCATTTGCAAGTTCTAGATACTTTCACTGTCGAGATACTTTCATTTAGAATGGCCATGGCTTTTAATGGATATGATCTTTATAACTCATCTGGGACCAATCCTTGACCATTGATCTCTTTCCATTCTGTGTTACTGGGCTTGTTCTTATTTGGGAAGCCATGAGGGTAAAGTTGGGTTTCCAAAACATTTTAACAAATTGCTCACTGCTTGTTTGCCTGAATCAGTCTTCTTATGGTGCTTTCTTGATGCCTCAGCAGTATTAGTCACTCCCTTAATCTGTTTTATCCATAAGAAGCCTCTGAATGTATTTCATCATTTCCTTACTTTCCCCCATGGTTCAGTCAGAACAGTGAGGGTCTAATGACTGTTTCAAGCATTTTCTCTTACTCATGGTGACAGAATTAATAATCTTCAGAACCTGGGTAACCAGTACAAAGTTATCTTTGATTTATGATGTATTTTATGAGTACACTAACTGATTGAACCGCTGGAGCTACTGTGGTTCTTCTTAAATCAAAATTCACTCTACATATAACATTAAATAAAATTGGTGTGTCTTTTATGCTTTTTTTTCCTAAGAGTGAATCACTGAAACACTGTTTTCTTGGTACCTATGTTCTTTCTCCCTCATCTTCTTAAGATACAAAAAATTTGATGGAGAAATAAGTGTGAGCCTAATTCTTATCCCAGTCGTGCTAACTAGAATAGAATTTCACATGAAATAATTGGCTAACAAGTGAAAACTTATTTGGTAATTTGCCAGCATGTAAATAAAATAGGCGGATGGGTTCAATGAGTTTAATGAAGCTGATTACTATGTATGTTATGACATAATCTTTGCCTCTATGATTCTGTTTTACATGAATTTAAGTAATTTACACCTAATTTTAATTATGTGACTTTCTTTAAAGGATGCTTAATGAAATCTCACTCCATTCCTAGTTCCTTAAAATTATTTTTTCTCCAATGGAGGTTTTCAGAGAGAGATGGCTCCAATGTGTGTGTGCTCAGTTACTTTAGTCATATCCAACTTTTTGTGACCCCATGGACTATGTATGGCCCACCAGGTCCTCTGTCCATGAAATTCATCTGACAAGAATATTGGAGTGGGTTTCCATTCCCTTCTCCAGGGAATCTTCCCAATCCAGGGATCGAACCTGAACCTCCTCATTGAAGGCAGATTCTTTGCTGTCTAATCCCTGGGACAAGCCTTGAATAATAATAATATTATATTTACATAACATTTTCGCTTATAAAAATATTTATCTCACTGACAAAAGTCCTGTGATATCAGTACACAAAGTACTATTTCATTTAACAAGGGGAAAAAGACAATAATAATAGCAAGGGTAGACATCCCTAGGACTTACATTTGTTGGAACAAAACTGATTGGCAACCATTGTTATTCCCCTGCTAGCATCTTCCCCATACTATGGGGATCCCTCAGAGGCTTTGAAGTTCCTCAGATTGACTTACTAGGACAGAATAGCCTGTTACAGGTAATGAAGAAGGAGATGAACTCCAACATTCAGTTGGTATATCTGAAAAGATTTACTAGATGAGGGGTAGGTAATGCAAATGATTCTACAGAGAACAATTTATTTTCCATAGAATTACTGAAACTTTGATTTACAAATAAACTTCGAGGTTCCCTATTCTAATATTCCTGTATATGCAGGAACACTTGAAAACTTCGCAGACCAATGTTTAACCCATTAATCTCGACGTGATAGGGAGGCTCTTATATTCAAGGCAGATGTGCCTACGGTTGAACAGTTTTATATATTATAAAATTTTTCTTTTAGTGAGCTAATGCCAGTCTTCTTATAACTTTTATCCTAGCTCTGTCCTTTAGAAGTGCACAAATTGTTTAAACTGTTTGTAAGTGAAAGTCCATCAGATATTTCTTACCATTCAAAATAGTTCTACTTCAGAAGAACTTTGTAAACAACTTTACTGAGAAATAATTGACATGCAAAAGACTGGACACACTTCGTGATTTCAAAATATAGCATAAAACTACAGTAATTAAAACAGTATGGTGCTGGCATAAAATAGATATATAGACTTATGGGACATAATAAAAAGTGTGGAAATAAATCTGTGTTTCAGATATGGTAAACTGATCTTTCACAAGGGTGCCATGAACACACAATAGGGAAAGTATAGTCTTTTCAACAAATAGCGTTAGGAAAACTGAGTATAGGTATGCCAAAGAATGAAATTGGACCCTTATCTTATACCACACAAAAATAAACTCAATATGGGTTAGTGATTTATACATAAAAATCTAAACTGTAAACCTTCTGAAAGAAAACAGGGGGAAAGCTTCTTGACATTGGCCTCAGTGATGCTCTTTTGGATGTGGCACTAAAGCACAGGCAAGAAAAGCAAGAGTAGACAAGTGGAACATCATAGCTTTAATGTTCCTTTAGACCAACAGGTGAAAATTTTTTTAAATGAAGAGTCTTGTCCAGGGTAACCCAGTTTCTGGGAGCAAAAATACAGTTCTTCTGATGTCATTTCTAATCTGTCTCCAGGAAGTCCTGAATAAGTGAGGTGTTATCCTGTTCTCATAAGTCATATTGATTGCAGATTTTTATATAGCAATGATTATTAACTTAAAGTCACAGAAACAAGTGAACATGAAGAATCAACATAAATTGCTTACACTCCAATATAAAATAAAAATTAAATAAAAACACACATGACAACAAAAGAACACAAATAGCTCAAAGTTACGATATAACAGTGAGGAATAGAAATAGATAAATAAAAATATATAAGTGGGAAATGAGAATTACTTCTAATTTCAGCTTTACTCCCTAAAATCAATTGAACAATTAATATTAGCATATCACTTTATGTTTAGGGAGCCATGTTTCCTGATTTGCTATACCTTATGAAATCGCAAATCATAGATTTCTAGATTCTCCTTTGATAGTAAACTCATAGAGAGCTATGAATCAATTCAGATATAATTTGGAAGCAACATGACTATTAACCTTGGTGTTATGGTAAATTTGTACTTTATATCTGAATATTCTATTCCCTTAGTCGTAAGATAAAAGTGAAAGTGTTAGCCACTCAGTTGTCTGACTTTTTGTGACCCCATGGACTGTAGCCCTCCAGGCTCCTCTGTCCATGGAATTCTGCAGGCAAGAATACTGAAGTGGGTTGCCATTCCCTTCCCCAGAGGATCTTCCAGACCCAGGGATCAAACCTAGGTTTCTTGCATTGGCAGACAGATTCTTTACTATCTGAGTGAGTGAGTGAAGTTGCTCAGTCGTGTCCGACTCTTTGTGACCCCATGGACTGTAGCCTACCAGGCTCTTCCCTCCATGGGATTCTCCAGGCAAGAGTACTGGAGTGGGTTGCAGTTTCCTTCTCCAGGGGATCTTCCCAACCCAGGGATCGAACCCAGGTCTCCCGCATTCCAGGCAGAAGCTTTAACCTCTGAGCCACCAGGGAAGCCTATAAATGTGTCCTAATCCAAAGTTAATGTCTCTGTTCTAAAATTTTAGGCAGTAAGATTCTAATGTTCTGTGATACATATGCAGTCTGGATATAGTCTGGAAAATAAATAACACTTTAATAAATAAGAATGGTAAGACCACATTCTTGATTTTTCTTTGTATTTTCCATAGTTCTTAACACTTATGAGCAAAGTGATTAATAAGCAATGTTAGTTGTCTGGGGAAAGATAAAACAATTGAACTGAGGAAAATGGGTATTTTGCAAACAATTGATTATCCTTCCTGAAAAATGAACTAACCCTGAAATAAAGCCAAATATTGTGCTTGCATTATCATAGTTATTTGATGCTTTGCTAGTTTCATTCATTCAACCAGCCTTTATTAAGTATTCTGTTTTGGTGAATATGGAGATGGAATCACTGCACCAATCCCATTCAAGAAAGGACTTACTGACACAACTGTCAGCTTTTATGGGATTGATCTCATCTGAAGAGAATCTCATGACCAGCTTCTGATACTCCCTGGAGCAGCCCACATCCAGAGACAGATTGTGGTGGGGAAGAAAGTCTCAACCAGCTAATAGAGAGCGGCGTGTGTGGGGTGAGGCGGACGGTGGTGGTGTGGACCTGGGGGGATCAGTTGTTTGGCTCGAGTAGCATGCATTTGGAGGGAAATTATTTGTTGTGCTTAAGTGATTACCATATAATTAATCCCACATTATTTCCTCCTTTGAATAAAAACGTTTACTGTTGTGCCATGAATGCTTCAATGTAACTAGATCATTAGTCTGTGTGACAGATTTATGGCTTCTATTCAACCACTGTACTGTAATTTCTAGAGTTGGCTTCCATTTTAGCTCCATTACAGGCTACTTTGAATGTGAACCCTGAAGTTGTTGGGCTGCTCTATCCTCTTCCCCATTCCGTGGGAAATTAATGGACCTGGACACCTATAAGCTTTACAGAGCTCCAGAAAAATTTAAAAACTGGTTACCTCCACTAATCCCTGATAAATAATGTAGCAAGTACTTCTCCAGTCACATTTCCCAAACACTTTATGGGAGCTGGGATGCCCTCTGTTTCCTTTGCAGTTGAGTTATTCTAGCACACAGTATTGCCCTAGTACTGATGTCCAAGAGTGAGTTTTGGTTAACTCTTTTTTTTGTTTTTTATTTATTTTTTATTTTTTAATATAAATTTATTTATTTTAATTGGAGGTTAATTACTTTACAATATTGTATTGGTTTTGCTATATACATCAACATGAATCTACCACAGGTATACACGTGTTCCCCATCCTGAACCCCCCTCCCTCTTCCCTCCCTGTACCATCCCTCTGGGTCATCTCAGTGCACCAGCCCCAAGCATCCAGTATCATGCATCGAACCTGGACTGGCGATTCATTTCATATATGATGTTATACATGTTTCAATGCCATTCTCCCAAATCATCCCACCCTCTCCCTCTCCCACAGAGTCCAAAAGACTGTTCTATACATCTGTGTCTCTTTTGCTGTCTCACATACAGGGTTATCATTACCATCTTTCTAAATTCCATATATATGCATTAATATACTGTATTGGTGTTTTTCTTTCTGGCTTACTTCACTCTGTATAATTGGCTCCAGTTTTATCCACCTCGTTAGAACTGATTCAAATGTATTTTTTAAAATTTACTTATTTAAAAATTAATCTGTTTGGCTATGATGGGTCTCAGTAAGAGCATGCAGGATCTTCATTTGCAGCATAAGATCTCTTAGTTGAGGCATGGGGGATTTAGTTCCCTGACCAGGGTTCAAATTGGGAGCATGGAGTCTTAGCCACTGGACCACCAGGAAATTCCCTTTTGGTTAACTCTTGACACTAGGAACTCTTCATGATTCCAGACAACCCCTAATTCTAAGAAGGCTGCATCTATCCTCAAATTTCTCTCTTCAGACTAAATAAACTCCTGGTATCACCCATCTCGGTCACAGAAACTCTGAACTCTAAATAACCATAGCCACAGTAGCCCATCGGTGAGATTTCTCACAGGACCCTGGGTTGATAATCTGGGTGCTGCCTGTTGCTGCCCTCCCAAAGTATCTGTTATACTTTCTCCAGGGAAAACTTTGTGTCCAGTCTCGTCATCATCCTTCTGTCTAGCTCTTTCATATATGATGCCTCTCTGCAGTGTGTTTGGATATCATTGGATATCATTTACTTCGTGTTCTGGGACCTTAGGGCTGGGCTCATCTCATTCCTGGAATGTACTCAGTTCCTGAAACACTTGTCTGGCCAGAAGCCCGGATGTGCATGGCCCAGGAGGAGTGTAGGTTTGGGCTCTGCTCACGCTTTTCTGCGCAGTCTTTTCTGAAATTGTTTGCCTACCTGTCCCTCCCCTCCTCCAAATAAGCTCTCCCTTCTGATTCTATTGTCCACTTTGGTCCTGAATACAGGTGTGGTCATCTATTTACAGTTTTGTGGCCTTTCTCTCTCCCAGCACCTCTCTTCCACCCAGCTAACTACGTTATCTACTAAACTTAGAAGGTTTACTTTAGTAATAAATGAGGAAATAAAAATGTATCTAACTCATCAAACAAGAGGATATTCTGGGATTTTTTGAAGAAAAGAAATAGAAGGTGCCTCTAACATAGATGTTACAAATTTAAAAGAACAGTCAGTTATTTACAGTGTGAAACTGCAGTTTGGGCAGAGCTCAGGGAAGATAGCTTGTCTCTGTTCTACAGTATTTAACACCTCATTTGGGAAAATGCAAACGCTGGGTGTGACTGGATGACTGGGAGCTAGAATCATCTGAAGGTTCATACATTCACCCATCTGACAGTTGATGCCACCAGCTGGGATCTTAGCTGGAGCTATCAACAGGAACACCTGCACGTAACCTTTCCTTGGTCCTTGGAATCTCAAAGTGTGGCAACTAAGTTTCATGAGAAAGCACCCCAGGAGTACCAGCTGTAAGCTGTGTTGCTTTGTATCATTTACCCTGGCAAGTCTCACAGTTTGACTTCTGTGTCACCCACGTTCAAAGGGAGGGAATACAAAGCCTGCTTCTCAATGGACAGACTTTCAAGGTTATAGAATCATAAGAGCATGTGGGGTGGGAGACCACATTGGATGCCTCTTTGAAAAATATACTGTGATGGAAAAAGTGATTCTAATCTTATCAAGTAATAAATGAAGCCTAATATTAAGGATTTTATTCCCCAATTATGACTTTATTAAAATAGTTTAATGTTATTACTAAAATCTAATGAAAATGATGTCTGAGATTTTTAAGATTTTTTTTTGTAATAGGGACCACTTTTTAAAGTCTTTATTGAATTTGTTACAATATTGCTTCTGTTTTATATTTTGATTTTTTGGCTCTGAGTCATGTGGGATCCTAGCTCCCTGATCAGGGATCTAACCCTCACCCCCTGTACTGGAAGGCAAAGTCTTAACCACTGGACCACCAGGCAAATCTTGATGTCTGAGATTTTCATCAAAATTGTTTGGTGTAGGGAGATAGGGTAGCAGTATGAGTTGGTGTTTGTTGAAGCTGGTTGAGGTACACACAATTGTTCACTCAATTACTTTGTCTACTTCTATATGTGTTTGAAATTTTCTATAAGAAAAGGTTTAAATAGTCACAAGAAGCTATCAATACATGTGATTAACTTCTTAAATGCATTTTTCTTTATATTTTCTCTAGTTTATAACACATTTTATGTTTTAAAAAATCTAAGTAGAGCTAACACCCCGAACGTTATACATGAAACAAACAGAAGCAGAGAAAAGGCAGACTGTTGAGAAAATTGGGGACTCAAGGAATGACAGTAATGAGTTGCTGATTTCTTCAAATCAACTTATTTTACTAAATCCATCCGCTTTACTTGCATGTATATGCCATATACTAAAGACATAGATTGTTAAAAATCTGTGGATCTTTTTACCCTATTCCTGAAATAATTCTTTCCCACTCACTTTCATTACTATTGACAGTAATGAGTTGCCTGAGTTTTCTTTGTGACTCATATATCCCAGACCAGGTAGCATAGAAGACGGCAATTAGAAAGTGCCAATATGTGCAGCAAACCCCCTTAAAAAAAACCAGCCCAAGAAAGCCTTCGAGCACTAGCCAAAGAACTAAAAAATTGCACAGCCTGGAAAGATAGAAAACTTTTACAAAATAACCGCTCTACTGCAGCCTACACCTCAGAAAAAACTGTGGTCTGACCCCTACCCAGATCCTCAGAAGTCAAGTGGGAACCCTAGACTTCCACACCTACCAGGCTGTAAAATGACTCTCCAGACCACACTTCTCCTGCCGCTGGGGTGCTGTCATTAAAGGCAGAGTGGGGAGCAGAACTCTAATCTTCATGGAGCATTAATGAGTCCCTGATTGCTTGTCCTTTAAATTCATGACCGTGAACCTAATGACAGCGAAAACTTCCAAATGCTGCCTGCCTGGCAATAATGCTACATTTCTCTAACTCATGCATTCTCAGAGGGTGTGGTATTGCTCCAGGCAAGAAAGAATTGATTCTGTGAGAGAAGCAGTATGAAAATGAAAGAAAAAAAATTTAAGAAACACCGCCCTTGTCACTTCGACATTTTTCTCTGGAGGAACTTCTGACCTCTCTCTATGCATTTTTCCATTTCTTCAAATCAACTTATTTTACTAAATCCATCCGCTTTACTTGCATGCATATGCCATATACTAAAGACATAGATTGTTAAAAATCTGTGGATCTTTTTACCCTATTCCTGAAATATATCTTTCCCACTCACTTTCTTGGCTTTTCTCTTAGTTCACACTCACATCCTTTCCTTCCTGGTTTATTGTGAATCTCCTAATGCCCTTCCTGCTTCTGGATTCTCTCCTTTCATAGTGACAAAAAGTACTTCTCTAAAAAGATAAATAATCTTTGTACCTCTCAGCTGAACTCTTTCAGTGGATCTCTAGTATATACAGAATAAAGACCAAGATCCATAGCATAATATATGAGGTTACTTAAGAGAACCGTTCTCTCTTTTTTATTCAGTCATCTTTTTGTTCCTTTAAAAGACATAAATATATGTTACTCAGATCTTCCTGAACCAGGGATCTAACCCACATCTCTTCTGCAATGCAGAACCACCTGAGAAGCAAAGCTTCCTATGAGACTGGTCAAAACTTTAAGGTTCAACTTCTTTACCCAATCCTCATTCTCACTTCTCCAATCTATAGGTATTCAGTTCAGTTCAGTCACTCAGTGGTTTCCGACTCTTTGTGACCCCAAGACCCAGGCCTTTCTGTCCATCATCAACTCCCGGAGTTTACCGAAACTCATGGGCATTGAGTCGGTGATGCCATCCAACCATCTCATCCTCTGTCGTCCCCTTCTCCTCCTGTCCTCAATCTTTCCCAGCATCAGGGTCTTTTCAAATGAGTCAGCTCTTCGCATCAGGTGGCCAAACTATTGGAGCTTCAGCTTCAACATCAGTCCTTCCAATGAGCACCCAGGACTGATCTCCTTTAGGATGGACTGGTTGGATGTCCCTGCAGTCTAAGGGACTCTCAAGAGTCTTCTCCAACACCACAGTTCAAAAGCATCAATTCTTTGGCACTCAGCTTTCTTTATAGTTCAACTCTCACATCCATACATGACCACTGGAAAAACCATAGCCTTGACTAGATGGACCTTTGTTGGCAAAGTAATGTCTCTGCTTTTTAATATGCTGTCTAGGTTGGTCATAATTTTCTTTCCAAGGAGTAACTGTCTTTTAGTTTCATGGCTGCAATCACCATCTGTAGTGATTTTGGAGCCCCCCAAAATAAAGCCAGCCACTGTTTCCACTGTTTCCCCATCTACTTGCCATGAAGTCTTGGGACTGGATGCTATGATCTTAGTTTTCTGAATGTTGAGCTTTAAGCCAACTTTTTCAATATCCTCTTTCACTTTCATCAAGAGGTGTTTTAGTTCCTCTTCACTTTCTGCCATAAGGGTGGTGTCATCTGCATATCTGAGGTTATTGATATTTCTCCCAGCAATCTTGATTCCAGCTGTGGTTCTTCCAGCCCAGCATTTCTCATGATGTACTCTGCATAGAATTTAAATAAGCAGGGTGACAATATACAGCCTTGACGGACTCCTTTTCCTATTTCGAACCAGTCTGTTGTTCTATGTCTAGTTCTAACTGTTGCTTCCTGACCTGCATATAGCTTTCTCAAGAGGCAGGTTAGGTGGTCTGGTGTTCCCATCTCTTTCAGAATTTTCCACAGTTTATTGTGATCCACACAGTCAAAGGCTTTGTCATAGTCAATAAAGCAGAAATAGATGTTTTTCTGGAACTCTCTTGCTTTTTCCATGATCCAGCAGATGTTGGCAATTTGATCTCTGGTTCCTCTGCCTTTTCTAAAGCCAGCTTGAACATCTGGAAGTTCACGGTTCACGTATTGCTGAAGCCTGGCTTGGAGGATTTTGAGCATTACTTTACTAGCGTGTGAGATGAGTGCAATTGTGCAGTAGTCTGTGCTATAAGTATTGATACCTAATAAATACTCTGTATGCAAAACTCTGTCTCAGCCTCTGTTTCCCACAATAGTTCCATCTACACTTAAGTACAACACATTCCAAATTCTGACATGCTTTGTTCTTTCATATATCTTTGTTTTTAAGTGCGTTGTTTTACCTGCTTGCTTTCCTCAACCTATCTCCTTCTCTTTTGAAAAGTCATTTTTTGTGGGATTGACTACATCTGCTACATCCTCTGAGCAGCCTTCCTTGGCTTCTTCAAGTTCAATTACACTTTCCTTTATATTCCAGTGACACTTGGTTTATACCTTTATTTTCACCTGGTAAAGTATACCGTGATTAGCCAGGACTCTTACATTTGCAGAAGACTGAGACTCAGTTCAGTCTGAAGTAAACAAAAATGATATCCTGTTGGCCTTACACAACTGAAAAACTGGTGCATGGTGCTGATTCCAAGTATAGCTGAAAGTAAGGACTCAAGAAAATGTCTTTAAGATACCAAATCTCTTTCTGCCATAGAGCAAGCTGCCGTCATGTGAATGCAGAATAGCTGCTTATGGCCAAGACTTAAAAGACTTACTTATATCAGCTTTCTTTCTCAGTGAAAGAACAAATGTTTTATTCAATAACTGACAGGCAAGCTCTAGGGAAGACTTGGGTCTCGCTTGGGTCACTTGCTCATTCTTCAACAAATTATTGTGAACAGTCAGAAGATAGCTGATTTTCTAAGCCTGTAGAAAAAGAATAGCTCTAACCAGACCATATGGAATGTGTCCCTCAGAGGAAATACAGTTACTGTTAGCAGAGGAAAGAGAAGGGTTAGTAGACAGGCAAAAATAGCATATTTGCTATGTACTGTGATAGCTGGCCAAAAGTTAGAAAATTTAAGTGGTCTGATCTGATGATTCTAAACTTTCAAGTCACTTGTGTCCATTGATATATAAGATACATTTCACATGGCTTAAAATGAAACAAGGGGGAGAAAATTGATGGCACCATCAGGTCAGTGAGAACAAGACAAATATTTGACTCATTGAAGGAATGCAAATTTCATCTTGCAGAGCTCTACTGAATGTAAACAAAGTGAAAAGAGAATACATTTCAAATATATAAATCACCTGTTAGCAGGCGATTCACTGGCAAAGAAGTTTGATATATAAGCATAGAAGGCTAAATAGGAAAAAGAAACAGTGCAAGAACAGAAACAAAATTGGAGAAAAGAAGGCATGAAAGACAATTATTTAAGATAAATTTGCTTCTCTAAGAGTAATAACCACTTAAATAATATTTGTGTGACTGACGATTAGGTTTCACTTTAGCCAGAATGATTAGCATACTCTCTCTTACTTGAGATATGGGTATATAAAGAGATAATATTATATATATGAAAAATGAAACAGGAAGTAATACTAGCAAGACAAGGTCAAAGTAGTATTTAATCCTATAAAACTCCTTGCACTGGCTATAATAGAACCACAAATTCGACTCACAGACTGCCAGGAGCCCAGGAGAAAAGGTAAATGGAATGCATTATACCACTCCTAGTGTCCAGTTATACAGAAGAAGCAAAAACCTTTGTGATATTATCCCAAGAATAAATTAGTTTATCATAGTCTAACATAGTCCTCAGCATCCTCAGTGCCAGCCTCCTTAAAAACGCTCCAGATAATCGCAACATGGCTGCCTGCAGCCCAGGACTCACCGCACTCTGGATAAGCTGGCAACATCATGACAAAATTTAATCCGGGTAAGTAATTAAAGCTCTATACAGTCAACAAAAACAAGACCAGGAGCTGACTGTGGCTCAGATCATGAACTCCTTATCACCAAATTCAGACTTAAATTGAAGAAAGCAGGGAAAAACGCTAGACCATTCAGGTATGACCTAAATCAAATCCCTTATGATTATACAGTGGAAGTGAGAAATAGATTTAAGGGCCTAGATCTGATAGATAGAGTGCCTGATGAACTATGGAATGAGATTCATGACATTGTACAGGAGACAGAGATCAAGACCATCCCCATGGAAAAGAAATGCAAAAAAGCAAAATGGCTGTCTGGGGAGGCCTTACAAATAGCTGTGAAAAGAAGAGAGGCGAAAAGCAAAGGAGAAAAGGAAAGATATAAGCACCTGAATGCAGAGTTCCAAAGAATAGCAAGAAGAGATAAGAAAGCCTTCTTCAGCGATCAATGCAAAGAAATAGAGGAAAAGAACAGAATGGGAAAGACTAGAGATCTCTTCAAGAAAATTAGAGATACCAAGGGAACATTTCATGCAAGGATGGGCTCGATAAAGGACAGAAATGGTATGGACCTAACTGAAGCAGAAGATATTAAGAAGAGGTGGCAAGAATACACAGAAGAACTGTACAAAAAAGATCTTCACGACCCAGATAATCATGATGTTTTTTTTTTTTTTTACATAAGACATTCCAAAAGAAGCAACCCAATGACATAAAATCTACTCTTTGTTACTTGACTACTGTCTACTATCTATGTCTTGGCAAGAAAGAGACAATTTTTTTAAGGAAGAAAATAGCCCATAGTAACTTCAATACCTGTTTCCTTTTTCTCATAGCATGTGTTAAAAAGGCAAATATTAAAATAATCACTAGCTTCAAAGCAGGAATGAGAGTTCAAGTATTTAACAGTTTGTCTGGCACTGACATGGACCGATCACAGCAGATACTGCACGCAGCCTCTTGTATTACGGCAGGATTCTGGGTGCCAAGACCTTCTACTGTGAAGGGCATTCATCTTTTAGTTGTTAGGTCATAGAAGGGGGCAGGTGTGAAAGAAGGGAGGGGAGCATATGGAGGATGCAGAGTAGCAGCTATTTTCCAGTGGATATCTGCATATTTAATATTTTAACACTTCTTACCTTCTGGCAGTAGAAGATGTTCCAGACATTATCTTATAGGCTCCAGTCCTAGAATCAGCCATTTATCCAAGAAGTTAGTGTTAAATCACTAATGAATTAATGATTTGACCTGGATCCTGAAATACCTGGAATTAATGTTTCACAGGCTTTGTCAAGGGTCTCTGTGTGCATGTCTGAGCACGGCTTCAACAGTCAGACAGGCAGTTGAGAACTCTGCCTTAGCCGTCACATCCTACTTTTTCAGAGCCTCAAGTTCAGCTAGAAGCTATAGTTAAGACTTCTGGTTTCCCCAGAAGATGTCAGAGTTTCTGAAAGGCCCATATGGACAGCTCATTGTGTTTCCTTTTTGATTACAAATTTCTCCAACTGTTATCTACCACCCCCAGACAACAGCAATGTTACACTTGATCTTAGCCAAAAGGCCAAGAAGCAAGAGTAACAATGTTAAATAATTTCCACCGATTGTTTTCAACAGCTGTCCCAGGGCTGCTGCATTAGGAAAGTTCCAAGTCCAGCCTGATAAAGACAAGCTTTGAGAGAGGGTTCTTCCAGGGAATGATCAGATAGGTCAAATAATAACCGTTCTCTGGAAATGAGGCTTTCAAAGGGCTCCAACTCCATCTTTCCCCCTCCAGAGCCTGCCAGGCTGCTGATTTTCACTGTGATTTCAAAGTTTTGGTTTTCAGAGAAACCTCTGAGTTGTGGAGGGCTTGATGATAAAAGGGAAATTAAAATTACCAATATTTAAATTAAAAAAAAATAGTTTCCCAGATTCTGTCAATACTTTCATTGATTTGCAGAATTCTGAAAATGTTGATTCTGATAATGTTGGCCAGTAGTCTCACAGCTTTTATGAAGGAGAAAATTTTTGAACTCGTTACTAATTCCAGTCGTATTACCCCCAAAGAGTTTATTTAAAATGCTTTCACACTTGTTTGGCCATTAGTATTTTACATCTGAATATCAGCCAGACTCCTAAGCACAGTTGGCATGGTTCATCAATTGTGAATTATTAATTTAAGTATTAATTTTCTTCATACCTAGAAAAGAGGTTAACACCTTTTAAAATTCTTATTGGAGTATAATTGCTTTACCATGTTGTTTTAGTTTCTGCTGTACAATGAAGTGAATCAGCTATATGTATGCATTTATGCTCTCCATTTTGGATGTCTCCCATCCCACCCACCTAGGGCATCATAGGGCACCAAGCTCAGCTCCCTATGCTAGACAAAAAGTTCCCAATAGCTACCTATTTCACACATGGTAGTGTATCTATGTCAAACCTAATCTCCCAACTTGCCCCACCCTTCCCTTCCCATACTGTGTCCAAATGTTCATTCTCTATGTCTCATCCCTTTTCTTGCCCTACAGATACGTTCATCTGTGCCATGTTTCTAGATTCCACATATATGCATTAATGAGTAGTCAATTCACTTCAGTCATTCAGCCATGTCCGACTTTTTGCAACACCATGAACTGCAGCACACCAGGCTTCCCTGTCCATCACCTGTGCCCAGAGCTTGCTCAGATTCACACTCATTGAGTCAGGGATACCATCCAACCATCTCATCCTCTGTTGTCCATTCTCCTCCTGCCTTCAATCTTTCCCAGCATCAGGGTCTTTCCTGATGAGTTGGCCCTTCGCATCAGGTGGCCACAGTATTGGAGGTTCAGCTTCAGCATCAGTCCTTTCAGTGAATATTCAGGACTGATTTCCTTTAGGATGGACTGGTTTGATCTCCTTGCAGTCCAAGGGACTCTCAAGGGTCTGCTCCAATAACACATTTCAAAAGCATCAATTCTTTAGTGCTCAGCTTTCTTTATGGTCCAACTCTCACATCCATATGTGACTACTGGCAAAACCATAGCGTTGACTACACAGACCTTTGTCATCCAAGTAATGTCTCTGCTTTTTAATATGCTGTCTAGTTTTGTCACAGCTTTTCTTCCGAGGAGCAAGCGTCCTTTAATTTTGTGGCTGCATTCACCTACTGCAGTGATTTTGAAGCCCAAGAATATAAGGTCTGTCAAGACGCTTACTCCTTGGAAGAAAAGTTATGACCAACCTAGATAGTATATTCAAAAGCAGAGACATTACTTTGCCAACAAAGGGCCGTCTAGTCAAGGCTATGGTTTCTCCAGTGGTCATGTATGGATGTGAGAGTTGGACTGTGAAGAAGGCTGAGCGCCGAAGAATTGATGCTTTTGAACTGTGGTGTTGGAGAAGACTCTTGAGAGTCCCTTGGACTGCAAGGAGATCCAACCAGTCCATTCTGAAGGAGATCAACCCTGGGATTTCTTTGGAAGGAATGATGCTAAAGCTGAAACTCTAGTACTTTGGCCACCTCATGCGAAGAGTTGACTCATTGGAAAAGACTCTGATGCTGGGAGGGATTGGGGGCAGGAGGAGAAGGGGACGACCAAGGATGAGATGGCTGGATGGCATCATGGACTCGATGGACGTGAGTCTGAGTGAACTCCGGGAGATGGTGATGAAGAGGGAGGCCTGGCGTGCTGCGATTCATGGGGTCGCAAAGAGTCAGACACGACTGAGCGACTGAACTGAACTGAACTGTTTGCATTGTTTCCCCATCTATTTGCCATGAAGTGATGGGAACAGATGCCATGATCTTAGTTTTTTTGAATGTTGAGCTTTAAGCCAATTTATTCACTCTCCTCTTTCACTTTCATCAAGAGGCTCTTTAGTTCCTCTTTGTTTTCTGCCATAAGAGTGGTGTCATCTACATATCTGAGATTATTGATATTTCTCCCAGCAGTCTTGATTCCAGCTTGTGCTTTATCCAGCCCAACATTTCACATGATGTACTCTGCATACAAGTTAAACAAGCAGGGTGACAATATGCAGCCTTGACATACTTCTTTCCTTATTTGGAGGCAGTCTGTTGTTCCATGTCCAGTTCTAACTGTTACAGCTTCTTGACCTGCATACAGATTTCTCAGGAGACAGGTAAGGTACTCTGGTATTCCCATCTCTTGAAGAATTTTCCCCCGTTTGTTGTGAACCACACAGTCCAAGGCATTGGCATAGTCAATGAAGCAGAAGTAGGTGTTTTTTCTGGAATTCTCCTGCTTTTTGTAAAATCCAGTTGGCAATTTGATGTCTGGTTCCTCTGCCTTTTCTAAATCCAGCTTGAACATCTAGAATTTCTTGGTTCACGTACTGTTGAAGTCTTGATTGGAGAATTTTCAGCATTACTTTAGTATCTCTAATTTCCTTGAAGAGATCTCTAGTCTTTCCCATTCTATTGTTTTCCTCTATTTCTTTGCATTGACCACTGAGGAAGGCTTTCTTATCTCTCCTTGCTATTCTTGGGAACTCTGCAAACAGACGGATATATCTTTCCTTTTCTCCTTTGCCTTTATCTTTTATTCTTTTCTCAGCTATTTGTAAGGCCTCTTCAGACAACCATTTTGCCTTTCTGTATTTCTTTTTCTTGGGGATGGTTTTGATCACTGCCACCTATACAATGTTACAAACCTCCACCCATAGTTCTTCAGGCACTCTGTCTACCAGATCTAATCACTCAAATCTATTTGTCACTTCCACTGTATAATCGTAAGCGATTGGATTTAGGTCATACCTGAATGGTCTAGTGATTTTCCCTAGACCTTTTCCCATTCCCTTACTTTCTTCAATTTTAGTCTAAATTTTATAATAAGGAGTTCATGATCTGAGCCACTGTCAATTCCCAATCTGGTTTTTGCTGACTGTGTAGAGCTTCTCCATCTTTGGCTGCAAGGAATATAATCAATCTGATTTTGGTTTTGACCATCTGGTGATGTCTATGTGTAGAATCATCTCTTGTGTTGTTGGAAGAGTGTGTTTGCTATGACCAGTGTGTTCTTTTGGCAAAACTCTGCTAGCCTTTGCCCTGCTTCACTTTGTACTCCAAGGCCACATTTGCCTGTTACTCCAGGTATCACTTGACTTCCTACTTTTACATGCCATTCCCCTATGATGAAAGTGATAGTTACTCAGTCATGCCTGACTCTTTGCAACCCCATGGACTGTAGCCTGCCAGGCTCCTCTGTTCATGGAACTCTCCAGGAAAGATTACTGGAGTGGGTTGCCATTTCCTTCTCCAGGCCTATAATGAAAAGGACATCTTTTTTCATGTTAGTTCTAGAAGGTCTTGTAGGTCGTCATAGAACTGTTCAACTTCAGCTTCTTCAGCATTAGTGGTTGGGGCATAGACTTGGATTACTGTGATATTGAATGGTTTGCCTTGGAAACGAAGAGATCATTCAGCCATTTTTGAGACTGCACCCAAGTAATGCAGTTCAGACTCTTGTTGACCATGAGGATTACTCCATGAGTAATAATTTTCTTTTAACTCTGGTGTTGTCTGGAGATCTTCAACTGATTTCTGTCTCTCAGTCACCTAGATGGAAGGTGTTAATTATTTCGCTAACATCTCTGTTTGTGTATAAGATCCTTTTACTTTCTCTCTGCTGAGATCGCCCCTGACCCACCAGCCAGAGCGTCAAGCAGTTTCTTTTGCTGTCTCCCTAACACACCGAACACTGGCTTCTCAGTATAGAGCCCTGCCCTAATCTTTTACTAGATCACTTGCTCACACCCGTTTTCAGCTATTCTCTCCCCATTAAAGATGAGTCTTTAAAGAGGCCACTCTGTGTAAATATTTTTCAAAATCCTTCAAACCAAAAGAATTGTGTCAAAGATGGCTGTACATATTTTGACATTCTACCTATAGTGGCGTTTAAGCCAGAGAAAGAGAAACTTCAGAGAACAAGCAGGGAAGTTGTAACAACTACTTAAAGCAGTGCATCTCAAACCTGGTAATGTCTTAGAATATTCCAGAGAGTCTAACAAATATTCATACCTCGTCTCCTCCCCAGGGCAATTATGTCAGAACCTCTGGGAACAGGGACCAGGCTTTAGGTCTTCCCTGGTGGCTCAGATTTTAAAGAATCTGCCTGCAGTGCAGGAGACACACGTTCAGTCCCTGGGTTAGGAAGATTCACTGGAGAAGGAAACGGCAACCCACTCCAGTATGCTTGCCTGGGGAATCCCGTGAACAGAGAATACCGGCTGGCTAGAGTCCATGTCGGAGAAGGCAATGGCAAGCCACTCCAGTACTCTTGCCTAGAAAATCCCATGGATGGAGGAGCCTGGTAGGCTGCAGTCCATGGGGTCGCTAGAAGTCGGATGCGACTGAGCGACTTCACTTCTTTTCGCTTTCACACAATGGAGAAGGAAATGGCAACCCACTCCAGTGTTCTTGCCTGGAGAATCCCAGGGACGGGGGAGCCTATTGGGCTCCTGTCTATGGGGTCGCACAGAGTCGGACACGACTGAAGCGACTTAGCAGCAGCAGCAGCAGAGTCCATGGGGTTGCAAAGAGTCGGAGACACTGAGTGATTAACGCTTTCACTTTATGTGTTTATTGAATCCCAGGTGAATCTGAAATGCAGTCAGTAAAAAAGCCAGTGGCAAACTCCAGCACTGGAAAATCTCCTGCCCTGGTAGACTCATAGACTATGAGGAAGAAGGGATATCTTGCAGCTCTTGGCCATAGAAACCCCAAGATGCAGGCAGAACTAGAAAAACAAAAACAAACAGGACAAAATGCGCTCTGAATATCTCTGTATAATAACTAAATCCATTAGGCACTGGGTTAGAAGGCAGGGTCCTGGGTTCTGTTAAACAACCAACACCTAGCCAGTGCCTACCTCTGCCGATCTCCAGCCTGTATTAACCATCTTGATTAAGTTATTTAATTAGGTCTTAGAGAAGTCAGTTATAATATCAAGACATGGGATTCTTCTAGTAGCCCATGGCAGGATTTTTAACTTATGAATATTTTGCCCACTTCCTCAGAAGGTTTATTCCACTTTTTCTATAATTATGTGTTTCCTGCTCTGGAGGGTTCAAATATAATTTCCTTTATAAAAAGGCTATGCTAGAAAATAATAAGTTTTTAAAAATGCTTTCTGTTAACAAAATTGAAATCTGGAAGTATTTTATTGGTGCTCTTTTTGGAAAAAGAAAACAGTTTTGGTTGTTTATAAAATTTGAAAGCCTGGAAAAATTGAAACCACTCATTTGGAAAATAATGTCTGTATTTGATGACTTAGCTTAAGGAACATTCATTCCAATTACTACAACACTAGTGTTTGTAAAATATTGTATTTTGAAATGAGAAGTCAGATGCCTTTGTTTTTCCCGCCGTGGCTTATGCTGTGCTTCCTTGTGCTTAGTTACCCAGTCTCGTCCGACTCTTTGCGACTCCATGGACTGTGGCCCACCAGGCTCCTGTCTTTGGGGATTCTACAGGAAAGAATACTGGAATGGGTTTGCTGTGCCCTCCTCCAGGGGATCTTCCCAACCCAGGGATCGAACCCAGGTCTCCTGCATTGCAGGCAGATTCTTTACCAATGAACCACCAGGGAAGCAGCTTAAAGGACAGGCTTATTTAGGATTTCCTCTGAAATGTTTAAATTTTAATGAATTTTGTTTAAAATCAAAGTTAGCGCTAGAGCTTACTGAAAGAATTAGCTGGCACTGGGAATTGTAAATTTAATTTGTTGGCAAAACATTTTTGATTCGTAGGACCAAGCAAAATGAAAAAGAAAATTAACCATTTTCTTTGGAAAACTGGATTTTCAACTGGAAGTCTTACATTGGTGAGTTGTTAACCTTTATCTTGTATAATTAACAGTCATTAGGAAATATTATAGTCATTTCAGAAATTGGAACATAATACTCCAGTCATGTCAATATAACCCCTGTGTGAGGAAATCAACAAAATGTTTTAAAAACAGGTCCCTAGTTATATATGGAAGTGATTGAATCTGGTGTGTTTTGTTTTTTTTTTTTTAACTCTTTATCTATGTTGTTTTCTCTCTTGTTGTTAAGTTGCTCAGTCATGTCTGCTCTTTGTGACCCCTTGCCTGCAGCACGCCAGCCTTCCCTGTCCTTCACCATCTCCCAGAGCTTGCTGAAACTCATGTCCATCCAGTTAGTGATGCCACTGGCAGCTGCTTTCTCTAAGTGGACCTATTTCAGACTGAAAGGTGCAGGCTCCAAAGACCTTAGAACAGCAAAATATATCCTCTTACAATTCTGAAGGCTCCACGTCCAATTCAAGGTGTCAGCAAGACCACACTTCATCGGAAGGCTGTAGGAAGGATCCTTTCCTGACTCTCACCGTCTTGGGACCCTATCCCTTCCTTGGCTTGTGGCGATGTAACTCCAGTCTTTGCCTACCTCCATCCTCATGTGGCCATTTTCTCTGTGTGTGTATGTCCTTTTCTGTCTCTTTTATGTTCACATTCATAGATTTAGGGATCATTCAAGAATCTGCCTGCAGCACAGGAGACCTGGGTTTGATCCCTGGGTCGGGAAGATCCCCTGGAGAAGGAAATGGAAACCCACTCCAGTATTCTTGCCTGGAGAATTTCATGGACAGAGGAGCCTGGCGGGCTACAATCTATGGGGTTGCAAAGAGTCAGACACGACTGAGGGACTAACACTTCACTTCTTCACACTAATTCAGTATGTTCTCTTTTCAATCTTTAGTTATATCTCCAGAGAGCCTATTTCTAAATAAGGTCACCTTCTGAGATTCCATGTAGACCTGAGTTTGGTGGGGGTCACTATTCAGTCTACTACAGTCCTGTGGCATGCTCTCTTTCAGTTGTTACGTTTAGCCAACTTGACCTCCCTACCTCAGTTTTTCCCTTTCCTCCTTCTGAAGCATCTTTCTCCCTGAACTTTGCAGGACTAGTGCCTTATTATTCAGTTTAAATATCACCCTTTGTCCTTAACTGTGTAAATTATCTAAATTATATAGTCCTTAATTATCTAAATAATACAAGTCAATAAGAACTCCTCACAAGTCACTTGTTATTCAATCACTTTGTCTTATTGTATTTATTACAATTTTGACTTTCCAAAGTTATCTTTTTTATTTTTGTAGTAATTGTTTCACTTGCTTGCTTTTAATTTTATACCATTCCATTTTGATAGAATAGATAATCCACAAGAACAAAAGTTAAAACGTGTTTGACTATTGTATCTCTTGTACATATCTCAGTAATAGGACCATGGTAACATTCAATAAATATTTGTTGAAGGAATGAGTGACCAAGTAGGAGGAAAAATATGAATTGGGAGTTAGCTGACCTAGGCACTAGTCCTTTGCCACTAAATTAGCTGTGTGACCTTGGGTACCACAGCTAACCTCTCTCTGTTTATCAATATCACCATTTATTAGTGAGTAGTTTTCTGGTTGAAAGACTCTTACTACAACTTCCAATAGGTTCTAGACCACATTTTTGTCAAAGAGACAAAATTTCCAAATAAAAACATCCATTATACTCTTGAAAAGACTTCGTACTGTAGCCATATTAGTGGATTAATTAGAAAGTTCTAAGTTTCAGTACAATTTGGGGAAAACTATCTTTTTTCCTTAAAATTGGTTCTTTCTGATGACCATCATCAATTCTATTTTCCACTTTGTCAGTTGATTTTTGAGCATATTTGAGACAGTTTTAGTCTTACTTAATAACCTGGATCAGAGACTCCATTGTGATGAAAGTAGGGTGCTGATGTGCCCAAACACACTCTGCAAGAAAGATCTCTGCTGGGGGTACAGTGATGAAAATATTACTAATACTGCCATGAGTTCAAAAGTAGATACATTTGAGTACTTCTCCTGCATTATTTACTTTTACAGCAACTCAGGTGTAATAAAATAGCTTATTTTCTGAACATACCCTCTAAAATTTTTGTTTGTTTTTCTTGAGAGTTCTATATAAGGATGCCTGACAAAGTACAGATTCTGAATATGCTTTCTGGAGAAGAATAGGAAAGAACATATATATTCTGCTCTTGGTTAATCTCCTGGAGTAAGACTCCAGTAATGATACTACTCCAAAGACAGAAGAGTATCAGCTTTCAATGGCTATTTCACTGTCGGCCGCTGTGCCCATTATTTGACTAAAAGAACTAATTTTGTTGTAGCCTCTGAGAAGAGGTAACATAGAGCCGCAAACACATAATAGCAGATCCTAATCCAAATACATTTTATATCTAGACCTCCTGCTACCCTCTTGGCTATCTCTGAGATTATGAATTTGGAAAGTTTTTCTTTGTGTAACATATTGAATTTTTATCTCAACCATAACAATTTAAAAATATGATGCTTCGGATACTTGTTAGAAGAACATATACATATGAAAGTTACATGTAAGAGCATGACTTGCACTGAGCCTAGTTATTTCCAAAAGGTATACTCTATAGCCTGGAAAATCCCATGGATGGAGGAGCCTGGTGGGCTACAGTCCATTGGGTCACTAGGAGTGGGACAAGACTGAGCGACTTCACTTTCATTTTTCACTTTCATGCATTGGAGAAGGAAATGGCAACCTCCTTCAGTATTCTTCCCTGGAGAATCCCAGGGACGGGGGAGCCTGGTGGGCTGCCGTCTATGGGGTCGCACAGAGTCAGACACGACTGAAGCAAGTTAGCAGCAGCAGCAGCATACTCTATAGCAGCTAGCAAGTAAGCTTTAAAGTACTTCATTCTGAAAGGAAACGTTTATTTCCTATGTCATTTATTCAATGATAAAAATAATCTTCATGAAATGACAACTATGAGAGAGAAGAAGCATAAAATTCCATACACTGAGTAAGTTAGTTGAAATAAAACATGGTAGTAGCATAGAAGTGGGAAGAAATTAAAGGCATCATGAGCCAATATATCTATTTGCCCTGGTATCCTTTACCTACCCCCTTTTTTTTTCTCCTTTTCCCCTATTTCCTTCTCCCCACTTCTTTCCTCTACCTCTTTTCTCAGTAACCATTAATTTATTTTCTATCATTATAGTTTTGCCTGTTTTAGAATTTTATATAGATTGAATCATATGCTATGGGGTGTTTTGTGATTGGATTCCTTGGCTGAGCACTGTGATTTTGATAGTAGCTCATGTTGTGGTATATGACAGTATTTACTCCTTTTATTATAGGAAAATATGAAAAATCAGACAACATAAAATGTAAAAACACCATTCTTCTTGATGACAACAAACAGGCATCCAAAAGAGTTAATTCATAAGTCCTATTTGCAAATAAATCATTGAGAGAGAAATGAGCTCATTTTTATGGCAAGGGAATAACCAGAAAATTAATTGGGCCCAAACAAATTCATCTTAACTTCTATTACTCCTCCAGCATAGTTTTCTGGCACTGAATTAATTTGAAAAAGTCTCTAGTGCTTCCAGTACGTGCATGTTTTATTTCTAAAGTGGTTAAATAGTTTCTAAGAAATTCTTCTCTTGAGCAGAATGAAAATGCTCTTCCTCGTAATTATAACATACACTCATTTACCTTTTCCATTGTTTATCCTGCTCTTGTTGATTAGCAAAGACATTTGTGCTTACCTACACTGTATTTTCCCTTATAGTGTAGCCTTTTTTGCTGCTAATGACTTAACCTACAGTGAAGGTATATGCCCAAACTTCATAGAGAATAAAATGTTAGTCAAGCTGCATAAACACTATTAAAACAAAAACACAAAATAAAAAGTTCTTACAATGAGAAAAAATACACATGCTTCAAATGTTTAATGCCCTCTTAGTCTCTTTTCTTAAGCTTAGATGCCAAAGCTGCTGTACTTCAAATCTTGTTCCATATTGTAGAGCATCAGGAGAAATAAATAATTTTGTTTCATATTACTACTATAAAATCTAGTTCCTGGCATGTAGAAAAAAATATATGCTACTAAACAAATTTAAAATAAAATAATATATTCAAATATACCAAAAGAAGGAAGGAAATGGAGAACAGAGAAAGAAAACAGAGGGACAAACATAAAACAAATAATAAAATGGTGGACATAATTCCAAACTTGTCAGTGCATTACACTAAAGATTAGTGGAACCAAGGGCTTCCCAGGTGGCTCCATGGTAAACAATCCACCTGCCAATACAGGCGATGCAGGTTCAATCCCTGTGTCAGAAAGATTCCCTGAAGAGGAAATGGCAATCACTCCAGTATTCTTGCCTGAAAAATACCATGTACAGTTCAGGGCTTCACACAGAGTTGGACATGACTGAGCACATTAGTAGACTAAACACTCAAAGGCAGATATAATCAGAATATTTAACACTGAAAAATCCCACAGAGTGAAAGTAAATTATTAGAAAGCAATATGGTGCTGGTTTTGTCACTAGGTCATGTCAGCTCCTGTGACCCTGTGGACTGTGATCTGCCAGGCTGCTCTGCACATGGAATTTTCCAGTCAAGAATACTGGAGTGGGTTGCTCTTTCCTCCTCCAGGAGATCACCCTGACCCAGGGAATAAACTCTGATCTCCTGCATTGCATGCAGTCTGCCAAATTGCAGGTGGATTCTTTACTGATTGAGCCACCAGGGAAGCCCGGAGAGCAATATGCTATACAAATGTTAACTTAAGAAGGCTAGAGTGGCTATATTAATATCCTAAAAATTTGGTCTTAAGACAAAAATTATTACTGGAGATAAATAGGGACATTTCAGAATGATAAAAATGTCAATTCATCAGGAAGACATAAAAGTCATAAACATGTATACACCAAATAAAGCAACTTCAAAATACATGAAAAAATGAAACAAAAATTGACAAAATTAAATGGAGAAGTAGACAACTCTACAATTATAGTAATAGAGTTCAATGTCATTGACCTGCAATGAATGAGACAGCTAGACAAAAATTTGTAAAAGCAGAGATGATTTTTACAATAATATTAACTACTTTAATCTAATTGATATTTATATAACTCTATAAAGGAAGGCAGAGGAACCAGAGACCAAATTGCCAACATCTGCTGGATCATTGAAAATAAAAAAAAAAAAAAAAAACCCTCCTGCTGATGCTGGAGACATAAGAGATGTGGTTTTGACCCCTGGGTTGGGAAGATTCCCTAGAGAAGAAAATGGCAACCCACTCCAGTATCCTTGCCTGGAGAATCCCATGGATAGTGGAGCCTGCTGGCTACAGTTCATAGGGTTGCAAAGAGCCAGACAAGACTGAAGCAACTTAGCATATACATAAGCCAAACTGTGAAGTACATGTGGTTATCCTAGAGGTATTTCAAACCTAGTATGTTCAAAACTAAACACTGGAGTCCTCCTATGCCCTTCCTTACCGTAGCATGTCACTACCACTTACAAGTTTGGGGATGTAAAACGTACATGTCCTCTTTGACTCATCTCTTTATTTCACCACCATTACATTAATTCACCCATAAGTGACTTGACAAGATAGGATCAGGTACATTTAGGGTGGTATGGCTGTAGATACTCGTAAGTGATTTGAATCTACCTGCAAAATGCATCCCCATTTATCCAGCTCCACTGCAATGACCTGTTGTAAGCGTCCATCTCTTGCCTTGACTCAGTCTTCTCTTAGTCTTCTCACTAATCTTGCCCTTTCTGCTCTTGCATCTCCTATAATCCTCAACACAGCAGCCAGAGAAGTCCTTTAACATAATCAGATATTCTCTGTCTCAGGCTTACAATATTCCAATGTCTTATTTAAGGTAAAGGTAAAGTCGCTCAGTCGTGTCCGACTCTTTGCGATCCTGTGGACTGTAGCCTACCAGGCTCCTCCGTCCATGGGATTCTCCAGGCAAGAATACTGGAGTGGGTTGCCATTTCCTTCTCCAGGGGATCTTCCCGACCCAGGGATCGAACCCAGGTCTCCCGCATTGGAGGCAGATGCTTTAACCTCTGAGCCACCAGGGAAGCCCAAATATTTATTTTCTAAGGAGCAGTAATTCACTTGAAGTGTAGGATGGTACTAACTAGCTCTGAGAAGATTATACAAAGATAAAATTAACCTAAGTGAATCTATTACCTTGAACTCAAGACTTCATGAAGTACCCTAAATCGCCATTTTTATATTTTTATATGGGGTTATGCAAGGTAAGCAGTAGAATAACTTTTTCTGCTGTCTGTTTTGGGATTTTGGATAGGACAGGGTGGTGGGGGTGGGTGTTATATTACTACCATTGAAAGCAGCTCCAAATTCTGAAACAATACCTTTGAAAAGCCCACTTTTTCCTTGGAAGCTCCCAAGTTAGAGAGTGTGGGTGGCAGTTGATTTCCCATTTTCACTTGGTGCCAAATTCCTCTGGGTTTTGTTTGATCAAAATAGCGGGTAACATCAATTGAGTGATAAGATTAGCTGAGGATGAAGGAGAAAAGGGAAGGATAGAAGCACCATCAACTTGGTGTGTTTTTGGTTTTCTGGCCAGTGTAGCTGTAAAAATATTTATTTGACAAAATGTTTTATTTTTGATGATCCTAGTATTTGTACTGGCTCTCTTAGATTGCTTAAACCTCTGGGATCTTGTGAGAGCTTTTAGCTGTGATTTTTTTTTTTTTCAAGTTCAAGAGTAATACAGCAATATGTCATAAAGTAGAAGACAATTCAGTCAAATTATTCATTTTTTCATGTTGTGTCATTAGGAAAAGTGCTGCGTAGGGGCAGTTCAGGAGATGCACTCCTTACTGACTGTGCCTGATGCAAAGAAGCAGGATAGTTCCAAGGCTGTTTTAATTAAAGTGCCTTTGTTCTTTTGAAGTTTAGTGGAAGGCTATTTACTACCAGGTTCTTTCCACTGCGGTGTAATTCTTGTGTGGCCTATTTTCCATAACAGTATTAGAAAGATTCCCTAGGAGACCTACAGGTTGCAGAGATGGCCTCTACTGAGAAGATGAATTGTTGAATCATAGCTTAGAATTTGCTGCGATATTTACCAAAGGCTATCACAGTTCTTTTAAGCCCATGAAGCCAGGTATGAGGTTAGATAACTGAAGCCCAGAAGGAAAATTGTTTTGCCTTTTCGAAACTGCAAGTACCTTGAAGCGTGCCTGCTAACAATACTGCTGAGTAAGGGCTTCTGGGAGAACACAGGGGCTGACACCAGCCTGGCACCCAGTAAAAAGAAGGAATCTCACTAAAGGGAAATAATACTCCTGAGGAAGCACTTTGGGTTAACCACAGTAGTTATTTTTTTCCCATGGAATAAAATATAATAAAAAGTTTTTAAAACAGTTGTAAAATTTATTTAATGGAGAGACACCCAGGAGAGCTATTGGAGACATAAGATGCTGTGGTTGGTGGTTTAGTCACTAAGTCATGTCTGACTCTTGTGACCCCATGCACTGTAGCCCGCCAGGCTTCTCTGTCCATGGGTTTCTCCAGGCAAGAATACTGGAGTGAGTTGCATTTAAGATGCTGTACAGCGCAGTTTTTACACAGTGCATAGAAGGTAATCCAGAAGTGACAGGTAGGTTGCATTAACCCAAAACAGAGCCTGAGAGAAGACCAAAATAGCGGAAGGCATGCAATAGCATCTGCTGTACAAAACACAGAACTCAGTGTATGTGCCCCTGCGAGTCTTCATCCACATCAGCATACACTGGCTGAATAAAAGTAAAACATGTTAGGGAATTCATCAAGTATTCTGTCTGACTACTGTCTCAATGGTGAGTAATGAAAGAGGAATTGGTGCAACTATCTTATGGTCAACCTTTCTATAGAATAATTCTTCAGATCCAAACTTCTATGTTGAAAAGCTTCAGTTTCAAAGATACCAAAAGGACACAAATCATGTCTACCCTTATTGCAGGGTGTAAAAATTGCTAAGATTCACTGGGTTCATACCATTTATTTAGATGTTGTATTAAGTCTCATATATGAAGAGAATAATATACTTTAAAGAGCAATGCCACCCACACTTAGCCACTGAGATTCATTTTTCTTTAGGTGGATTTTTTATTTCCAAACAATTTTTCAGTTTATTTTTTGGTTTGGTTGCTTTTTTTTTTTAATTTTGCTGTTTTTCATTTTGTTTTAGTAAAGCAGGATAGAGAGAATGGACAAAAAGAGGATGGAAAAGAGTATTGCTCATCCCCATTTGCTTACAGGATTAAATCTAAAGCCCTCTCTTCATCTCTCTCTGTTTTTTATACCTGTAGGCCCTGATTGACATCAGGGAAGCCTGACTGAGCTTCCCTGATCACTCAGTGCGTAAAGAATTCTCCTGCAATGCAGGAGACACAGGAGATATGGGTTTGATCCCTGGGTCAGGAAGATCCCCTGGAAAAGGAAACGGCAATCCGCTCCAGTATTCTTGCCTGGAAAAACTCCATGGACAGAGGAGTCTGGCAGGCTATAGTCCAACACGTAGCAAACAGTCGGACACAACTAAGCATGCAGGCACAGCATGGCCCTGATTGAGTTCATAATATGATTATTTAACCCAATAAACTATTAACCTACTCCCTGGGACACAAAATTTAATTCCTAATCTCACATAAGAAGGAACATAGGACAAGGAATTTACCTACAATCAAGTCTTATGTTCTGTCTTCATTGGTTAACACCATTAAAATTGGAATCTGCGTTCACATATCCTCATCAGGTACTTGCTGACATAGCTTGGTAATGTCATGTAATTATATTGATATAAAGATTGTTTCTTTCTAAAACATGCCTATAGCTCAGCCCAGGATATGTGTTATAGGTTTTAGTCAATGAAAGGTGTCAGGATGCACCCAGATAAGAATGGGCATCAACTTGAGAGTCAACCATTAACATATATATATTTTCATAGGACAGTTTGGAGAGAATTTCTTTACTGGCAAAGGGTGTTAGAGAAATTCTGGTCATGATGAGCTAGCAGAGATTGTATGTATCCACCTACTAAAAAACTGGACAAAATTATGAAATTGTGGTGGAGAAGGAAATGGCAACCCATTCCAGTGTTCTTGCCTGGAGAATCCCAGGGACAGCAGAGCCTGGTGGGCTGCCATCTATGCGGTCGCACAAAGTCGGACACAACAAATGACTTAGCAGCAGCAGCAGATATTATATATGAGGAAGCAACTTGAATTGTTGAGAAGAGAAACAAATAAAATGAGACTTATGATTGTCCAGTGTATTGCCTAGAGAATGTTTCCAGCCCAGAGGTATGGAAAAAGACCCTGAGAAGAGCCTAGTGTCCTCTCAAAGATTAGAAGAGGAAGCCAGGAGCATAGAAGAACAAGTTAGCTAGAGTGCACAGGAGCAGAGTACCAGAGAGGAGAGTTACATAGAGAAAGAACTCTGGAATTCAAGTCTCTTTGAATTAAACTAAAATCAGTTTAGTAGAGATTAACTTATATGGATAAGGAAACTACCCAAGGTGAAGGAAGGCATGCTAATAGTAAATTCTTCCAGCTTTTGTGTATGTTAAACAGTATTTATTTCACCTTTGTTTTTGAAAGACATTTTTGCTGGATAAGGAATTATAGATTGACAGGTTTTTTTTTGTTGTTGTTATGTGTTCTTCAAGTTTGCATTGTTTCTAATGAGACATCTACTGTCACATCTTTATCATCATTCCCCTGCACATGATACATAACTTCTAGCTGCTTAAAATATTTTTTTATATTACAGTGAGTTCTTTCCATTTAAAAAATTGAAATATAGTTTATTTACAATAATATATTCATTTTAGGTGAAAAAAGAGTGGTTCAATTTTTTTTACAGAGTATATATCATTTATAGTCATTAAAAAAATGACTATATTTCCCTGTGCTGTACAATATATCCCTGTTCCTTATTTATTTCATACATAGCAATTTGCATCTCTTTATCCCTTACCCCTATATGCCCCTCGTCCCTTTCCCTCTCTCTACTGGTAATCACGAAATTATTTTCTACATCTGTGAGTCTGTTTCTGTTTTGTTTTATACATTTGTTTTATCTTTTAGATCCCACACAAAACTGGTAACATGGAGTATTTTTCTTTCTCTGTCTGACTTATTTCAATAAAGATAATATCCTCTATGTCTACTTACATGGTTGGAAATGGAAATTATTATTTTTATGGCTAATATTTCATTATATGGAGAAGGAAATGGCAACCCATTCTAGTATTCTTGCCTGGAGAATCCCATGAAAAGAGGAGCCTGGTGTGCTGCAGTCCATGGGGTCAGAAAGAGATGGATAGGACTGAGTGATAAACAACAACAATTTCATTATATAATATAGATATATAGATATGCACCACATTTTCTTTATCTATTAATCTGTTGATGGAACCTTAGATTGCTTCTGTATCTTGGCTATTGTAAATAATGCTGCTATAAAAGCTAAAGGCAAGCAGAAAAGGAAAGATATATCCATCAGAATGCAGAGCTCCAAAGAAAAACAAGGAGAGATAAGAAAGCCTTCCTCAGTGATCAATGCAAAGAAATAGAGGAAAACAATAGAATGAGAAAGACTAGAGATCTCTCCCAAAAAATTAGATATACCAAAGGAACATTTCATGCAAAGATGGGCACAATAAAGGGCAGAAACAGTATGGACCTAACACAAGCAGAAGATATTAAGAAGAGGTGGCAAGAATACACAGAATAACCATACAAAAAAGATCTTCATGACCCAGATAACCATGATGGTGTGATCACTCACCTAGAGCCAGACATCCTGGAATGTAAAGTCAAGTGGGCCTTAGAAGCATCACTATGAACAAAGCTAGTGGAGGTGATGGAATTCCAGTTGAGCTATTTCAAATCTTAAAAGATGATGCTGTGAAAGGGCTGCACTAAATATGGCAGCAAATTTGGAAAACTCAGCAGTGGCCACAGGACTGCAACAGGTCAGTTTTCATTCCAGTCCCAAAGAATGGCAATGCCAAACAATGTTCAAACTACCATACAATTGCACTCATCTCACACGCTAGCAAAGTAATGCTCAAAATTATGCAAGCAAGGCTTCAACAGTACATGAACTGAGAACTTCCAGATGTTCAAGCTGAATTTAGAAATGCAGAGGAACCAGAGATCAAATTGCCAACATCTGTTGGATCATAGAAAAAGCAAGAAAATTCCAGAAAAACATCTACTTCCGCTTTATTGACTGTGCCAAACCCTTTGACTGTGTGGATCACAAGAAACTGCGGAGACTTCTTCAAGAGATGGGAATACCAGACCACCTGACCTGCCTCCTGCAATATCTGTATACAGATCAAGAAGCAACTGTTAGAAACAGACAGAACAACAGACTGGTTCCAAATTGGGAAAGGAGTACATCAAGGCTGTATATTGTCACCCTGCTTATTTAATTTATATGCAGTGTACATTATGTGAAATGCCAGGGTGAATGAAGCACAAGCTGGAATCAAGATTGCTGGAAGAATATCAATAACCTCAGATATGCAGATGACACCACCCTTATGTCAGAAAACAAAGAGGAACTAAAGAGCCTCTTGATGAAAGTGAAAGACGAGAGTGAAAAAGTTGGCTTAAAACTCAACATTCAAAAAACAAAGATCATGGCATCTGGTCCCATCACTTTATGGCAAATAGATGGGGAAAGAGAGGCTTTATTTTGGGGGGCTCCAAAATCACTGCAGATGGTGACTGCAGCCATGAAATTAAAAGATGCTTGCTCCTTGGAAGAAAAGCTATGACAAACCTAGACAGCATATTAAAAAGCAGAGATTTGCTTTGCTGACAAGAGTCCACCTAGTCAAAGCTATGGTTTTTCCAGTAGTCATGTATGGGTGTGAGAGTTGACCATAAAGAAAGCTGAGCACCAAAGAATTGATACTTCTGAACTGTAGTGTTGGAGAAGACTCTTGAGAGTCCCTTGGACTGCAAGGAGATCAAACCAGTCAATCCTAAAGGAAATCAGTCCTGAATATTCACTGGAAGGACTGATGCTGAATCTGAAACTGCAATATTTTGGTCACCTGATGCGAGGAACTAACTTGTTAGAAAAACCCTGATGCTGGGAAAGATTGAAGGCCAGGAGGAGAAGGGCACAGCAACAGATGAGATTGTTTCAATGGCATCACTGACTCAATGGACATGAGTTTGAGTAAGCACCAGGATTTGGTGGTGGACAGGGAAGCCTGGAGTGCTGCAGTCCATGGGGTCACAAAGAGTCAGACATGACCGAGTGACTGAGATGAACTGAACTGATGAACATCCATGTGCTTTTATCTTTTCAAATTAGTGCTTTCATTTTCTTCAGATAAATACCCAGGTGTGGAATTGCTGTGTCATATGGTAGTTTTAATTTTAAATTTTTGAGAAACTTTCACACTGTTTTCCATAATGGTTGCACCAATTTACGTTCCCACCAGCAGTCCACCAGGGCTCCCTTTTGCCGCATCTTTCCCAACATTGTTATTTGTTTTCTTTTTGAGAATAGTCATTCTGACAGGTGTGAGGTAAAATCTCATTGTGCTACTGAATTGCATTTCTGTGCTGATTAGTGATGTTGAACATTTTTTCATGTGTCTGTTGGCCATCCATACGTCTTCTTGGAAAAATGTCTATTCAAGTCCTCTACCCATTTTTTATTTGAGTTTTGTTTATTTTCTGATATTGAGTTGTTCTGGTTCTTTATATGTTTTGAATATTAAACCCTTACCAGATCTATCACTTGTAAATATCTTCCCCCAATCAGTAAGTTGCCTGTGTATTTTGCTAATGATTTCCTTCTCTATGCAAAAGCTTTTTAGTTTGATGTAACACCGTTTGTTTACTTTTGCTTTTGTCATCCTTGCCTGAGGAGAGCAATGTGGAAAATGTATTGTTAAAATTGATGTCAAAGAGCATTACTGCTCTTGACAGTATTTTTTTTCTATATTTTCTTCTAGGAGTTTTATGATTCCAGGCTTTATATTTAAGTCTTTAATCCATTTTTATTTATTTTTGTATGTGGTGTAGAAAGTGGCCCAGTTTCATTCTTTGGCACGTAGCTGTGTCCAGCTTTGCCAACACCATTTATTGAAAAGGCTTTTTCCTCACTGTATATTTTTAGCCCCTTTGTTGCATCTAAGCATGAGTTTATTTTAGTCCTCTCTATTTTGTCCCATTGATCTATGTGCATGTTTTTGTCCCAGTATAATACAGTTTTGACCACTTTAGCTTTGTAGTATAACTTTGAAATCAGAGAACATGATACCTCCAGTATAGTTCTTTCTTAATATTGCTTTGGTTAGTGGGAGTGTTTGTGGTGCCATACAAATTTTAGAATTATTTTTTCAGTTCTGTGAAAAATGCCCATTGGTAATTTGATAGAGATTGCATTAAATCTATAGATTTCTTTGTGTAGAATGGACATTTTAACAATATTAATTTGTTCAATCCATGAGTATGGTATATCTTTCCATTTATTTGTGTTGCTTTCAATTTCTTTCATCAACCTCTTATAGCTTTCAGAGTACAAATCTTTCACCTCCTTGGTTAAATTTATTCATAGCTATTTCATTCTTTTTAATGGAATTATAAATGGGATTGTTTTTTAGTTTCTCTTTCTGATAGTTCATTATTAGTGTTTAGAAACACTACAGATTTCTATGTATTGATATTGTATTCTGAAACATTATGGAATTCATTTATTAGTTCTAATAGTTTTTTGATGAAGTCTTTCGAGTTGTCTATACATAATACTATGCTATCTGCAAATGGTGACAGTTTTACTTCTTCCCTTCCAATTTGGATTCCTTTTATGATTCTACTCTGATTGCTATCGCTAGCAATTCCAGTACTACATTAAATAAAAGTGGCAAAAGTGGGCATCCTTGTCTTGTAAGGTTAAACAGGAACACAGAAGGTGAGTGAAACAAAACGTTTAGTAAGTAAAGCACAATTGTAGTTAACAATCATTCCCATCTCACTCCCAAGGAAAAATGATTCTGGACAATATGGATCATGAGATGATTTAGGCAGTGTCTTAAATGTTAGTTCCATAGACAAATCTGGAGCGCTTTGTAAGCATTGTTACAATAAGGTCCACTGGAAGTGAATGTCAAGAGGAAGCTTATTGCTTTCCAGAGTAATGAAAACAGAAATTCAAATCCCAGATGTTTCTGGAAAGCTAGATGATGATCATAGATTTTTTACTTACAAAAGTATTGCTCAGCCTCTGGTTTTGTGCTTTGCTTGTTTAAAAAAAAAAAAAAAAGACACCCATGTGTTCAAGCATACATCTTTAGCAACTGGCTCCAAATCAAAAGAAAACGTTTTCATTAATATGTGTTCTCATTGAAAGTAAAGATTAAGCCTTCTTTTTCAGGTTGTGAGAATCCTGAAAGTGCCTAGAATTTCACCAGGATTATAATAGGTTTTTAATATATAGTGACAGTTGATAAGGAGGGCAGGCTGAGTAGAGATAGTTCTTGGATTTGCACTTGAGGACTCCTACACAGTTCAAGTGGCTGTGCTGACTCCTCATGTTTTCTCTATTATCTGCTTCCCCTCCTGGTGTTCAGGATTTTATGAGGATCATTCATCTCCATCTTACAAAGGAACTTCAGACATCTTTAATCCTTAGCACCAGTTTAGTTCACAATTATGTCTATAGTTCAGTGACAGCCTAATAATGCTCACCCATCTCTCTGTCCCTTCTACGTCCTTCCTTTCAGAATTTACTTAATTCACATGCTTCTAAAGTTCCTACTGCCTGTTGCTCATCCTGTTAGACATGACCTTCTACTTCTCACCCACTTAGCATTTTCAGTTTGGTCTATTACTTTCCATTATAAAGTCTCTAACCCATTAAGTGGGCCTCCCTGGTGGCTCAGATAGTAAAGACTCTGCCTGCAATGCAGGAGACCCAGGTTCAATCCCTGGGTCCACAATGGAGAGATTTCACAATCTTGACTTATACAACTTGCTGCTGGTTTTATCACCCTCTTGATTTGAATTTAAAATGTTTTCTTTGAATTCCCTTGTCATTTCCTGACTTCTCTTAGATTTGGATTTGTGACATGTTAGTCTTCTTCCATCTATTTTCTTTATCTTGGCACTTCTCAGACTGCCATTTACTAGCCATGTATCTTAATAAAGCCTTTGCAATCTCTGTAGCCTCATCACTAAAATGGGGAAATAATTCTATCTCATAAAAGTGTTTTGAGGACTGAGTCAATATATGTGAAATTCTTAGCAATATGCTTATTATAGAGTGCTATATAAATATTAACTACATGTAAAAATATAAAAATTATAAATTAGTATGTGCAAATATGTATCTATATATTGTCTATCTACCCATCTATCTATCTCTTATTTAGTCCTCTCACTTTGGTATTTCTTATTTTTATTTTCCAGTCTTTTTATCCCTTTGCATTTCAGTTTAAGAAGTTTTTACAAACATGTCTTTAAACTCACTGATTCTTCCTTTGGCTGTGACTAGAGTACAGATGAGCCCATTAAAGGCATTCTTCATTTCAGTTACAATGTTTTTAACTGAAAAACCATTTTTCTAGCATTTCTTTTTTATTCTTTCTTAGAATTTCCGTTTCTGTGCTTACATTACCCATCTGATCTTACATGTTGTCTACTTTTTCTGTTAGTGCCCTTAATATATTAATTATAGTTACCTTACTTTTCCTGTCCAGTAATTCCAATTTTTTTGCCATCTGTACATCTGGATCTGAAGCTTCCTTTGTCTCTTCATACTGAATTTTTACTTGCTTCTTAGTATGCTTTAGGATTTTTTTACTGAAAGCTGGACATGGTTGATCAGGTAATAGTAACTGAGGTAAACAATCCTTTAATGTGACGTTTTATGATAATCTGGTTAGGAATTGAGCTGTTTAATTTTTGTTGCAGCTGTAGATGTTCTGAGACTTCAAATTACTCTGGTGTTCTTGTGTTTTATTTCCCTATTCTTTTTCAGTTTCTCTAAAAACTTCTCCTTAGGTGATAGCTTGATGTTTTAGCTGTTGTTTATCAGTCACTAAGGCATGTCTGACTCTTTAAAACCCCATGGACTGTAGTACACCAGGCTCTTCTGTCCTCAGCTATCTCCCGGAGTTTGCTCAATTTCATGTGTATTGAGTGGAAGATGCTCTCTAACCATCTCATTCTTTGCTGCCCCCTTCTCCTTTTGCCTTCAATCCTTCCCAGCATCATGGTCGTTTCTAATAGTTGGCTCTTCACATCAGGTGGCCAGAGTATTGGAGCATCAGCTTCAGCAACAATCCTTCCAAAGAATATTCAGGGTTGATTTCCTCTGGGATTGACTAATTTGATCTCCTTGCTGTCCAAGGGACTCTCAAGAGTCTTCTCCAATACCACAGTTCAAAAGCATCAATTCTCTGGCACTCAGCTTTCTTTATAGTCCAATTCTCACATCCATATGTGACTACTGGGAAAAACATAGCTTTGACAAGATGGACTTTGGCTGGCAAAGTAATGTCTCTGCTTTTTAATAAGCTGTCTAGGTTGGTCATAACTTTTCTTCTAAGGAGCAAGCATCTTTTAATTTCATGGCTGTAGTCACCAACTGCAGTGATTTTGGAGCCCCCAAAAATAAAGTCTTTCACTGTTTTCCTTGTTTCCCCATCTATTCGCCATGAAATGATGGGACCAGATGCCATGATCTTTAGTTTTCTGAATGTGGAGTTGTAAGCCAACTTTTTCACTCTCCTCTTTCACTTTCATCAAGTGGCTCTTTAGTTCTCCTTCGCTTTCTGCCATAAGGGTGGTGTCTTCTGCATATCTGAAGCTATTGATATTTCTCCCGGAAATCTTGATTCCAGCTTGTGCTTCTTCCAGCCCAGCATTTTTCATGATGTACTCTGCATATAAGTTAAATAAACAGGGTGACAATATACAGCCTTGATGTACCCCTTTCCCAATTTGGAACCAGTCTGTTGTTCCATGTCCAATTCTAACTGTTGTTTCTTGACCCATATACAGGCTTCTCAGGAGGCAGGTAAGGTGGTCTGGTACTCCCATCTCTAAGAATTTTCCACAGTTTACTGTGATAAACATAGTCAAAGACTTTAGCATAGTCAGTGAAGCAGAAGTAGATGTTTTACTGGACTTCCTTTGCTTTCTCCATGATCCAGTGAAGGTTGGCAATTTGATTTCTGGTTTCTCTGCCTCTTCAAAACCCAGCTTGTATATCTGGAAGTTCTTGTTTCAGGTAAGTCCAAAGAAAGACACTGAGTTTTGTTTTGTTCATTTTTTTTAAACTAGTTGTAAGGACAGGTGTGAGAACTTCCAGTCTATTTATGTATAAGAGCTTCATAAATGAGAATACCATGTCAACAGAGCTTGGAGGCTCACTCTCTCCCCTTGTTCTTGGTTTAGTATTTCAGTCCTTTGTGATCCCTCTTCAATAACAATGCTATAGTCACTCCAACCCAGGTTAGCTTGGATTTTTTTCACCATTAAGTATCTATTGAATGTCTACTGCATTCTAGGCACTGTACTAGTTTATAGAGACACAGTGTGAACAAATAGGTAAGATCATCTATTTTTCTTTTCAGTTAGAATTCTTACCCAGTCCTGCTCTCTACCAGCTCCTTCATGTTAAGATCTTGCCATACTGTCACAAAAATTTATTGCTTGTTCCTATAAGCTCCCTCCACCATGGAATTTCCTTTCCTACTATCTTCACATCCTACCCAGCCTTTGGTGCTCAATTTAAAACCTGCATTTCCCAAGAAGCCAGAATTTTTCTGTTTATCTTGATTTATTGCATTTCACTTTATTGCACTTTGCAGCTTTGTGTGCTCGATAAGTTGATGGTTTGTGGAACCCATTGTTGTCAGATAATAGTTAGCACTTTTTAACAATATTTTTTAAAATAAGCAATGTATATTGGGTTTTTTTGACATAATGCTACTGAATAGTTCATAGACTATAGTAACACATAAATACACCTTTTTGTGCACTGGAAAACCAAAAAGTTTGTGTGACTTGCTTTATTGTGGTATTTGCTTTCTGCAGTGGTCTGGAATCGAACCCACAATATCTCTGAAGTATGCCTGTAATGAGAGTTCTCCACATTAAATTCTTACCACTTTGTGTTCATTTTAAGCATATCAATGGGGGCAAGGTAAAGAATGTTTGTTGAAGGGTCAATAATATAATATCTTGAATTAGAAGTTGCCTTTTAAAATATCACCTATATTTCAGTTTTTATGTAGTTTGTAAGCAGTTGTGATGAAGAATCGAGTTGTCTTGTTCCTTTTTAATTTATCAGTTGAGAGCTTTCATTAGTACAGAGGACACAATGGGGTACTACTAAAGAATTCAGTTATATCCATCACTACAATGCAAAAAGACCAAAAACAAGTGTGGATACTTTATCTAGTAGGTTCTATCCTATGTGCTGATGGCCATAGAAGACTGTAGCCAATTTCTCAAAAACATTTGATTTCTCCACAAGCATGCAGCTCTCATTTTATTTTGAGAGTATGTACTTTTTCAGAGATCAAGCATGGTAGTCGATCTTTTTCTACTGTGCAATTTCCAGTTCTTTGCCGCATATGAGAAGTGCTTGATGGTAAAGCTATCAGATAATATCTGGAAGTGTGGATTGTGTTACAGTCAATCATTTCATTTGTAAAGCAATTCATGCATCTGCACTAAACAGCTTCAACTCTTTCTTGTTAAAAATAACTGTGTGTTTCATAGGCATTTCTATAAATACATCCAATTTTTACAATGCTTCCTGTAAATAACCAATGTGGTTTCTGCCCTATCCACCATGGAGACACATATGTGTCCTGTACCGTTGGCTTGGATTTGCCAAGAAGTGTTCTTGATGAATGTGTGGAATGCCCTTTTTCCAGAGTCAAACATCTGGTTTTGGCACTAATTTTCAGGCTAGGCCCATGCTCAGCACAAAAATGGAATGTACTGGATTTGCTTGGGTAGAAGTTGCTCACGCAACACACATTTCCAAATACCAGAGCTTTTGAACAATTCATTTAAGTTGATTTTAGGTATGACATGGAATCAAGAACAACACTCTTTGCTTGCTCTAGATTTTTGCTGATGCTACTATCCTATACAAATCACTGTTACAAGTTTCCATATTATGTGGGAAGATCAAGTTTACCAACAGTAGCAAATAAGGGCTAACCAGCAATTTCCACATCAACAATTAAGAGAATACCTGCAGATTTTAAAAAACTACAGCAACAATTAAGTTTTAAAATTTTATTATTGTTAATCTATGTTCAGAGGTAAAGATGGGATAGGCAAATATTTGGGGCTTATACTTAACTGTACTATATAACAGACAATTGTTCACACAAACCTTCATATTATTAAACCTTTGGATTATACTGTATTATAACGCTGAACTGGAGCCTTTGGAGGAGAGCTTCTGTCATATTCTAGATACCTTGCTGTATCCGTGAGTGTCATCTTTTCTTTTTTCACAAATATTTTTTGAGGACTAACTATATGTTAATCACTATAGTAAGTGCTAAAAATATAGCCATGAGTGGAAGAAAGCCCTTAACAAAAACAAGCAGGGGTGGGTAGAGACAATAAAAAAAATACATGAACAGGTAAATATGTAATAAATATGTGATGTCAGTCAAAGTAGAATAAGAGCATAGTGACAGATAGAATGACTTCTGAGTACACACCTGAATCAGCTGAGGAGTGAGCCAGTCAAACAAGTATCTGGGAGAAGTGTCATCTGTATAAAGAAGAGGGGAGAATGCAGAGCCCTCGCCCTAAAGCAGAAGGTCGTCCAGCTCTGTTCCACCAGAGGCCAGGAGAGAAGTGAGGTTGCAGCGGAGTCAACAGGAGTACAGATGGCAGTGGAAGAGATAGCAGTGGTAAGATTCCTTTACATCAAAGGATTGTTCCTGTGTAACAGTAAGATATTGGGGGTTACATCCATAGAGCCTAGTAGAGCCCAGCAGAGTCAGCCTCATGGTGAAAGTTTCTTGAATGAAACTAAATAAATGAAAAACTTAATTACACATTGTATTCAATTCAGCAGCTTTAGCAGATCAAGGTGAATGTGACTATAAATCTCATTCATTGCCCTAAATCCTCTGCATCTAATTTTGAATATATCTTTGCTCCTTTTATACATACTTCCAGTAATTTCCCCATTACTTCTTCCATCAGCTGCAGTGGACTACATCAGATGACATGGACTAAATCTGCACTCCTCTGATGATTTGCTCTGGAGGGCTAGGACCCTGTCTCCATGTATATGCAACTTGATACTCTCTTGTTGTTTGAGCCCATTATTCCTTATTGTTCTCAGTTCAGTTCAGTTCATTCGTTCAGTAGTGTCCAACTCTTTGCGACCCCATGAATCACAGCACGCCAGGCCTCCCTGTCCATCACCAACTCCCGGAATTCACTCAGACTCACGTCCATCGAGTCTGTGATGCCATCCAGCCATCTCATCCCTGTCATCCCCTTCTCCTCCTGCCCCCAATCCCTCCCAGCATCAGAGTCTTTTCTAATGAGTCAACTCTTCGCATGAGGTGGCCAAAATATTGAAGTTTCAGCTTTAGCATCAGTCCTTCCAGTGAACACCCAGGACTGATCTCCTTTAGAATGGACTGGTTGGACCTCCCTGCAGTCCAAGGGACTCTCAAGATCTTCTCCAACACCACAGTTCAAAAGTATCAATTTTTTGGCGCTCAGCTTTCTTCACAGTCCAACTCTCACATCCATACATAACCACTGGAAAAACCATAACCTTGACTAGACAGACCTTTGTTGGCAAAGTAATATCTCTGCTTTTGAATATGCTATCTAGGTTAGCCATAACTTTCCTTCCAAGGAGTAAGTGTCTTTTAATTTCATGGCTGCAATCACCATCTGCAGTGATTTTGGAGCCCAAAAAAATAAAGTCTGACACTGTTTCCACTGTTTCCCCATCTATGGCTCATGAAGTGATGGGACCAGATGCCATGATCTTCGTTTTCTGAATGTTGAGCTTTAAGCCAACTTTTTCGCTCTCTATTTAACTTATATGCATACTCATTGGAAAAGACTCTGATGCTGGGAGGGATTGGGGGCAGGAGGAGAAGGGGACGACCGAGGATGAGATGGCTGGATGGCATCACTGACTCGATGGATGTGAGTCTGAGTGAACTCCGAGAGATGGTGATGAACAGGGAGGCCTGGCGTGCTGCGATTCATGGGGTCGCAAAGAGTCGGACACGACTGAGCGACTGAACTGAACTGAACTTTCGCTCTCCACTTTCACTTTCATCAAGAGTCTTTTTAGTTCCTCTTCACTTTCTGCCATAAGGGTCATGTCATCTGCATATCTGAAGTTATTGATATTTCTCCCTGCAATCTTGATTCCAACTTGTGCTTCTTCCCGCCCAGCATTTCTCATGATGTACTCTGCATGTAAGTTAAATAAACAGGGTGACAATATACAGCCTTGACATACTATTTTTCCTATTTGGAATCAGTCTGTTGTTCCATGTCCAGTTCTAACTGTTGCTTCCTGACCTTCATACAGATTTCTCAAGAAGCAGGTCAGGTGGTCTGATATTCCCATCTCTTGAAGAATTTTCCACAGTTGATTGTGATCCACACAGTCAAAGGCTTTGGCATAGTCAATAAAGCAGAAATAGATGTTTTTCTGGAACTCTCTTGCTTTTTCCATGATCCAGCGGATGTTGGCAATTTGATCTCTGGTTCCTCTGGCTTTTCTAAAACCAGCTTGAACATCTGGAAGTTCACGGTTCATGTATTGCTGAAGCCTGGCTTGGAGAATTTTGAGCATTACTTTACTAGCATGTGAGGACACAGCAAAAACTCTCTGGAGTCAGAGAGCAAGCTGTCCCCTTGCTTAAACCAGACTGTTTGCCTGTTTCATTCATGGAATCAAAATCATTTTTTGAAGTTTAAATTTCATTCTGGGTCTCTGAAACAGAGCAAGTAACCAAAACATATTTTGTCATCCCTACCCAACCTGGAGGGAAAAACATAGGCCTAGAATTTAGACAAACATAGATACGGTGACTCACCGCCATGGTGCGAGGGGAGGCAGTAAGTATGTAGGGTTTGCACTTATACACCGCTGCTTACTTAATGTGACTTTAGAAAATTTGCTCATATTTTCTGTGCTCTTTTCCCTATTGGCAAAACAATGAAAATAAAAGCAGTCTCTCCACAGAGTTAATGTAATGATGGATGAGCTAATGCTATACACAAAAAGTGCTTAAGAAATCCTGATATACAGTAAGTACAAAATAAATAGGGCTTCCTAGATAGTGCTAGTGGTAAAGATCCCACTTGTCAGTGCAGGAAATGCCTGAGACAAGGGTTCGATCCCTGGGTCTGGAAGATCCTCTGGAGAAGGGCATGGCAACCCACTCCAGTATTCTTGCCTGGAGAACCCCATGGACAGAGCAGCCTGGTGGGCTACAGTCCATGGGGTCACAGAGATTCAGACAAGACTGAAGCAACTTAGCAGCATGCACACACAAGATAGATATTCGTTATTACTGTTATTATACTCACTGTGTGCCTAATGAAATTACTGTGTTTGGGACCCTCATCCGAAAATGAGGAATTATTAGATACCTATGTTATAGTAGTCATAAGAGAAACAAATGAGAGATGTAAAATACCTAGCCAAGTATTTGACACATAATGGCAAAGATAATAATGAAGTTGTTATTATTTGAAGTGGTCTTTTGGTTCTTACGGCTCCTTCATACGCAACAGTAAAGCTCTTCTGACTTAGGATTTCTGCTTTTGAATATGGCTAAATACAAGATTCTACAACCCATGCCATGGTCAGTTTTTCCCTTTTAAGAACAAAAGCAGGACTCTGCCCCAAAGAAGAAAGGAAAATAGGACGCAGGGTTGACAACAGCGTCTGCTGTAAATGACCAGCGAACCTTGCACAACTACTTGTACCATCCCCTAAAAGGCACTCGCGCTAAGGACTGACTGACTGCTACACTCATGTTTCTCACCCCAGACTATTACATAAAAAAATAGTTTCCAAGCCTTGGATATTTCCAAAACAACCTTGTCATTTTACATCCCCAAAGACAACCAGAAGTTGCAAAAAATCTCCCATGAACATTTCAGGAGTTCTGAGTCAGAGACTTTCTTATTGCCAGTTGAGTTGAATTTTGCCCTCAAACCAAGTTTCCACATTCCAGGATGCCAGTGGAATGTGGGATGGCCAATGGAGAATGGAGAATTTGTTCTAAAGTGTGCCCTTTTTGTGTTTGTAGTAATACTGTTATTGCTTTAAGAGGGCAGGAAAATGCTAGCTTTGCTCCTTGTTTATTGAATACAGCCTGCCATAAACTTATTTTATTTTCCTCATAGTTGTATTTGATTTTCATTTGTGCTGGTGCCTCAAATAAATGTCTGGCAGGACCAGCTGGTAAGGATTTGATACCAACAGGAATCACTTTCTAAAAAGTAGTTGAATGTAGGAGCAATGAAAAAGTTAAAAATTAAACAGCAGGGAGCTCTTCCTACTGAAAGTGCAAACTGTACCATCAGCACTAACCATGCGCTGTCTACAAGGATAGACTTAGCAAGCGAGAGAGAAAGAGCTTCCGGTTGAAATTTCCTTTATAGAATCTTTCAGAAAAAAATGTTAACTAAGATGCCAATCTTAAATGAGTTTGAACAGTTAATACTGAAGTATTGAGTAGTGTGCATTAATACTTGCTTTGTTGTTGTCCGGTCACTAAGTCGTGTCTGACTCTTTGCGACCCCATGGACGGCAGCACACCAGGCACCTCTGTCTTCCACTGTCTTCCAGAGTTTGCTCAAATTCATGTTCATTGAGTCGGAAGCTATCCAACCATCTCATCCTTTGTTGCCCCCTTCTCCTCCTGCCCTCAGTCTTTCCCAGCATTAGGGTCTTATCCAAGGAGTTGGCTCTTCACATCAGGTGGCTAAATATTGGAGCTTCAGCTTCAGTTTATCAGTCCTTGCAATGAATATTCAGGGTTGATTTCCTTTAGGATGGACTGGTTGGATCTCCTTGCAGTCCACTGGACTTTCAAGAGTCTTCTCCAACACCATAATTCAAAAGCATCAATTTTTGAGTGCTCAGCCTTCTTTATGGTCCAACTCTCACATCCCTACATGACTACTGGCGGTGATCCATGAAAGGGAATACTTGTGTACATGGACTTAAATTCTGTAAAAGGGGAAACTCATTCTTCCTTATCTCCTGTAACCTTTCTTCTGCTATCAACATTCTAGTATCTTTAAATATCCATGATTCATTACCAAATATAATAATCCTTTCCCTATTATTCTTCTCAACCTCTTTCTGGTATTTGATTTACTCATTCCCTTCGTTAACTTTTCTCCCCTCTTGGGATCCAGACTAAACATATTCACACTAGAAATGTCAACTCTGCATTCTAAATGAAGTGCTGGAGCCAGTGACCACTGGAAACCGGTAGAGGGGCAGAAATAAGGGGTAACTGGTAATTTACATAAAAGTAATGTGAGTCTATTTTTATGTCCATGGTCCTAAGACACAGACTCTCTTAGCTCCAAAATCTGTGCAGTTATCTGGTCTGAAGTTTTGTTGGGCTAAATCTAGAGAGAAACAAATGGATCAATGTATGGATAAAGTAATCAGTATAAAGGATTGCATGATGCAGGGGGAAGATAATTGCCCACCAAACTGAGAAGGCATCTTGAGACTGAAAAATGAGGCAAGCAGATCCATATAGTCAATGGATCAGTTTATTATTGGTAACCTACTCACAGAGTGGATGGGTATTGGGAAGATAACAGTCCGGAGGCATTTACAGCTACACTCCACACTTACGGAGGCCACTGGGACCATTTTATAGTTAACCTAGAGTGTTGGGGAGAGGTGCCTGGAAACAGTATGTGCATTCCTAAGTGAAGATTTTATGACTGGCTAACTAGTCTAGTGGGTGCCAGAAATACACCAGGGAAGATTTTCATCATTGAAGATTACAGAGCAGCATGGTTCTACTGATTATTAAACAATGTCTCCTAACTACAAGGTCCCTGGTGGTAGACAAGCAACTCACTGCACAGTACAGTCCTAGGTAGGGTCGGTGAAAGGACAGAGGAAACTGTAAGGGCCCGAGATGGCTCCAGTTATGCTAACAGCCATATGTGAAGACACAGGAGGAATGAGGAAAGCAGATGAGCTGGAGGAACTGGAGGGTAATCAGTAAAGCAGATAACTCTCTCCATGAAACACACCTAGACGCGCAGCTACAGACATTGGGGAATTCCGGTCATAGTCCATTTAATCATCATCATAACTGATTTACAAGAGCCAGAGCAAGTCTGGTGTTAGAAAGAAAGAAAAATCTCTCATCACAGTCCAAGAGTGTCTTTTCTCTTTACAGAATTGGTAACTCAGGTGAGTAGGAAAGATCTAAAGAGTCCTCTTCCTGGGCATAACTGTTGAAGGGAAGGAGCACAGGGGTTGTGCCGTGGGGGTCATGGGATACTGGCCTCTCCTATTTCACTCATCTTTCTTGAAGGTTATTTCTTTTCTATCTCCTGAATTGTCTCATCTTCTCTCTTCTATGACATAATAGTAGGTCTTTCTCTGCCTTCTCTCCTTGGCAATTTCATTCACTTTTCTGATTTCAAGACTGCATCTCTGGTCTCAACTTCACACCGAAATTCCTAAACCACTTGTCAAATATCTCCACTGAACTGTATTAGATGTCACCAAGATCTCAAGATGAGCCCCTCTTCTTCGTCAGAATTAAATTTCCTGATGTCCCTTTTCTTTTGTGGGTATTGCCATCTCAGTGAAACCTCACTTGTTTTGGAATATATCTTTATCTTTATACTTCATTCGAGATCCTGCTAAATTCTAGACATTCTAACTTTTTTTCCTCTCTCACATCCGTTTCCTCCTCCATCCCCACGGCCATCACACTTGTTCAGGCCCTTACTTCTCATGTAATCTACTATCCCAGCTTCCATTTGCTTTCCTTTCAGCTGTTTCCTATAGAGCAGGGGTCCCCAAAGTTTTGGAATCTAATGTTTGATGATCTGAAGTGAATCTGATGTAATAATAACAGAAATAAAGTGCACAATAAATGTAATGTCCTTGAACCATCCCCAAACCACCACCACCACCCCCCTGCCCCAGTCCATGCAAACACTATCTTCCATGAAACTGGTCCCTGCCGCCAAAAAGGTTGAGGACCACTCTTATAGAGTACTATAATATTAAATTTCCTAAAGTTTATTTCTTTTCATTTCCACTGCTGTTCAAAAACCTTCACTGTTTCCATCACCACTGACAACTATAGTCTAAGCCATCATAAACTTCTCATCTGCTTACTGCGATAGACTATTTACTGCCTCCAATTAACCTACCTCTAATCAAGTTGGCAATATGTTCTCAGTATGATTGTTTCTAAAATCAAGAGTGAACTCATTAGTTCCCTGCACTTCAGTGGTTCTCTATTCCTTTAACATTGTTTTGAAAGCCTTTCAAAATCTAGCTGCTATTTTTATCTCTGATCTCATCTCTTGTGATAAAGTTGCCGACCCCTCTACCCCTCTTAGGATACAGAACAAAGAAGCAACTAATTACAGATGTTTCCTCTTATCAGACAGGACAGCTTATGTGGGTAGGCACCAGTTTACTCTTTAGTAGTTGGCTTGAGGCCACTGGGTAAACAAAGCCTGATGCTTTGTTTCCATGATGCCAGAAACCATGTTGGTTGAAAATGAAAAATTCAGTCAATCATTTGGAGGCATCCCAGATATCCAGATGTTTGGCACCATGTAGACAAAACTAGTCAGACGATTCAAAAAAGAAGTTTTCACCCTTCCACTTAGAATATGTTTTGATCTCCAGTAGTTATTCAAGGAGCAAATATACCCAAGTGATTTCCCTGAGAAGATGAGTTCCAGGTGTAATTAAAAATTCAAAAGACAAAGGAGAAGTAAGGACCATGGTTATTGCACTTGTAAGACTCTAAGAGCAATAAAATTATTTGAGATGTGGCAAACTGTTGTTAACAACAATCTGCCTTGTAGATCTGCCTCGATGGTCCCAACTGTAACTGTGGCAAAGACTTGCTTCCTTATCAAGAATTGCCACAGATTCTCTGATGTGCTATGTAGGAATCCACATATGTTAATATAAAATAACTTGAGTGCCTTTTGTGTACAAACCAATTTAGTTACCTGAAGGAATTAGCATTATGATAATGCTTTTTGTGACTGAAGCTAACATTTCTGAAGCTGTACCTTATAGCCAAGACAACTTGAAGAACTGAAGAGAAACTAATCTAATAGCATAATTAATTATATAGGTTTTATAGTCAACTAAGAAAGAAGAATAAGCAGTGATTTAACTTACCTATATAATTAACAGTAAACCAAGAAAATGTGCTTCCACTACTCTGAGTGCTGAAGGCAAGAGGCTTAAGAATTGTATCAAGTGAATTTATCTAGCCCAGCAAACATTGAGAAGTTAAAAGTCAACAAACCCAAGAATAACCAATGAAGACAATTTAGAATTTGTGTTTGAATGTATTAAAAATAAAGGTTCATTTAAAACTTAAGATTACAAAGTCTATTGGACATGTGATAGATATTTCTTAGTGATTTAATTTTATCTAGGCAATGGCACCCCACTCCAGTACTCTTGCCTGGAAAATCCCATGGACAGAAGAGCCTGGAAGGCTGTAGTCCATGGGGTTGCTGAGGGTCGGACACGACTGAGCGACTTCACTTTCACTTTTCACTTTCATGCATTGGAGAAGGAAATGGCAACCCACTCCAGTGTTCTTGCCTGGAGAATCCCAGGGATGGCGGAGCCTGGTGGGCTGCCGTCTATGGGGTCGCACAGAGTCGGACATGACTGAAGTGACTTAGCAGCAGCAGCAGGCAAATGAATTCTCTTAAGGGAACCAGCTGTAATCATTTGTGACTAAGAAAAATCCTTGGTTAAAAAATGGCTACTGTCTTACATGCATGCTCTCCAGGCAATGTGTGTGAGACTACTCAATGTTTAAATATGGAAAATTTCCATTGCAAAATGACATTCATGGACAGAAGATTGTTGTCACACAGCAGATCAGTGGGAAAATTTTCAAGGTAGGAGATTAGCAATGCATATGATGTTGAAGATCAGTAAACGCAACTAGAGAAACCTATTTTATAGTTAAACAGCAGTGATAACAGCAACAGTAACAACAACAACAACAAAAAAAACCCCTCATCTCAAAGCAGAATGTAATCTAAATGAAAAGTGATAACTCATTATATTTTTTTCCTACTATATAACTACTTTATTTTGTTTGGTTATGTAGGAAGTCACATTATTGTGTTGCTTACATGAAATTAATATTTATTTCTCTTATAGGAAAGTTGATTGAGCAAAAATATCTTTTGTGTTCATTGCATCAGTTGAATTTATAGCAACATCAGTTATATATCTTTTGGTTTTCACCTGGCTAATTACATGGAGACTGAAGCAAAGGACCTTTAGATATTCCTTCAGCTCTAGAATTGCATGATTATGATGGAGAACTGTCAGGTTGTCTGGCCAATGTATAGGAAAGAGCTAGCCTTCATGGGAATAGCATCCTTGTTTTTTAAATCATTACCGCTCTAGGTCTTGAAGAATTTTGTAAATTCTAGGACACAATATGTGGTTCTGCTTCTGTGAGACTGATGAGGGTATTTTATTATTTTAGAAGGAAGGCAAACGTTGATGACTTCCTGTGGGTATAAGTTATTTCCTTGGGAATCAGGATGTAACTCGGACCCCTGTTCATTTCCATAGATATATACATCCTGTCCACTCATGCACATGCATAGGAGTAATTAAGGTTTTGAGTGGAAAACTTTTTACCACATGGGATGAAAGCATAATGTTGAAACCAAGTATATAGAATACACACTCCAACATTTGGTTATGATTAGCCCCAACAAGTATACAATAAAAATACATTCAAAGAACTAGGGTGCATGCTGAGCAGAAGGCTGATAGTTCTTTAAAGTTCTGTTCTATTATTAAGTCTCTTCTGCTTTCATATTAAACTTCAGTTAAATAGCCTCATTGGTTCATTGGAGTAGGTTTCCATTCACAATGAACATTTGTCAGCAGATGCATTTATAAACAGCTGTGGTTTTCTTTGGGTGTATATGGTGTTATTATCCAGACCATCTGGTCATTTTACTAATGGTGTTTCTTATTTGGGCTCTGTTTCTGACATAATAATTTATTATCTTTAATCTGCTTGATTTCTTCAGAGAGAACTTTTCCTTCTCTTACACCTCATGAACCACCCACCCCAAAGAGAAACCCAAAATAGAAAAGTAAACTGACAATTGAAAAAGTTTGTAAGGATTGAATAGATCGTTCTAAAGGTCACTGCTTGGCCTGGTAATTTTTTTCTCTCTTTTAACTATAAAATGTAGTCTGATTAGAAAGAAAGATCAATTTAAAAACAACAATGCTACATTAATATCTTAAAAATAAATTGTTTCTAAATATAAATATGTTCTGGGGTTTATTTGTTTGATTTACTATTTCTTTAATTTTAGAAACTTTGGCCATGTCACAAATGATTAAGAAACAACAGCTTTATTTTTTCAGGCTTATCATGCTAGTCCATGCTTTTCTTACCAGCATTTTTAGTCAAAACAATATAATCATGGAAGGAAAAAAATAGGAGAATAATGGGTTTTCCTTAAAATACATCCAGCCAGGAGCAACATAGGACTCTAAAAGTATGCAGTTTTTTATTCAGGTATAAGAAGTAAATTTTTAAAATGTGGAAAGGTACAAGGAAGTGGCACTATAATATGAGTCAAATATGTAACGAATATATTGCTAGTCAAAAAAAGTAGGAAAAAATGTAAGTTACATTCCTATAATTGTCATATTAAAAAATATAAATTACTAGTCTTTGATATTAAATTTGTGTATGAATTTAAGTAAGACTGTATTGGAAAAATATTAAATATGGAAAAAGAATTTGTAATTTCTGATGTAAGGACTAAGTCTATCAATGACCTAGAAAACCCAGCAAAATAGGTCAATTATTATTAAAAAAAAATGCAAATAAGAAACGTTTATTCCCCATAGGCAAAACATTCTGTGACATTAATTGTAACAATATTTTCTTAGGTCAGGTCAGTCTCCCAAGGCAATAGTAATGAAAGCAAAAATGAGACTTAATTCAACTTAAAAGCTTTTGCACAGCGAAGGAAACCATAAAGAAAACCAAAAGGCTACAACTTGGGAGAAAATATTTGCAAATGATGTGGCCAGTAAGGGGTTAATTTAAATATATATACAGACAACTTTTACAGCCCAATATAAGAAAAAACCCAATCAAAAGAACTGGCACAAGACCTTCCTGGCAGTCCAGTGGTTAAGAACCCACACTTCATTGCAGGGGGCATGGGTTCAGTCCCTGACTGGGGACTAGGATCCCTCATGCTGCATGGTGCAATCAAAAAATAAATAAATAAAAATAAATTTAAAAAATGTTTTAATTGAGAAAAAAATTGGCAGAAGACTTAAATAGATATTTCTCCAAGGAAGACATACAGATAGCCAATAAGTACATGAAAAGATGCTCAAAAAGTCTACAAATAATAAATGCTGGAGAGGGTGTGGAGAAAAAGGAGTCATCTGACACTACTGGTGGGAATGTAAATTGGTGCAGCCACTATGGAAAACAGTATAGAGGTTCTTCAGAAAACTACATGTAGAATTACCATATGGCCCTACATTCCCACTCCTGGGCATATATCAGAGAAAAGTCTAATTTGAAGATATACACGCAGCCCAAATGTTCATTGCAGCACTGTTTACAATAATCAAGACATGTATATATATATATATATGTGTGTGTGTGTGTGTGTGTGTATTTGCAACAACATGGATGGACCTAGGGACTATCTTACTAAGCCAGCCAAAGAAAAATATCACAAAGTATCACTTATATGTGGAATCTAAACTATGATACAAAAGAACTTACTGACAAAACAGACAGACTTACAGATATAGAAAACAACTTGCAGATATAGAAAACAAAACTTACAGCTACCAAAGGGGAAAGAGACAAGTACGGTTAAATCAGGAGTTTGGGATTAGCAGATATTAACTATTATATGTGAAGTAAATAAACAACAAAGTCCTACTGAGTAGCACAGGAAACTATATCCAACATTTTGTAATAACTTATAATGGAAAAGAATGTGAAAAAGAATAGATATCTGATATATGTATATGTACATATCTGAATCATTTTGCTGTACACTAGAAGTTAACACAATGTTGTAAATCAACTATACTTCAAATTTAAAAAATAAGATTAGATTTGTAAAGGCACAAAAAATGAAATGAAGGTAATAAATGTCAAAACTGAAAAGAAACCATTTACTCTTCTTTAATGTCAGTGTAAATGGTAGGTTTTAAGTTAGAAAAAAGTGGCTAAAGGATCAATTTTTTTAAATTGATGATATGAAAGAAATATAAGGCACAAAACATATTTAAGGTAAATAAACTTTGCATTTGTTGTATATTCATTTAAATAATCAAATGCCTGTTACGCCTAGATTGTTTCAGTTCAGTTCAGTTCAGTTGCTCTGCCGTGTCCAACTCTTTGCCACCCCATGAATCGCAGCACGCCAGACCTCCCTGTCCATCACCAACTCCTGGAGTTCACTCAAACTCATCCATCATGTCGGTGATGCCATCCAGCCATCTCAGCCTCTGTCGTCCTCTTATCCTCCTGCCCCCAGTCCCTCCCAGCATCACGGTCTTTTCCAATGAGTCAACTCGTCGCATGAGGTGGCCAAAGCATTGGAGTTTCAGCTTTAGCATCAGTTCTTCCAATGAACACCTAGGACTGATCTCCTTTAGAATGGACTGGTTCAATCTCCTTGCAGTCCAAGGGACTGTCAAGAGTCTTCTCCAACACCACAGTTCAAAAGCATCAGTTCTTCGGCACTCAGCTTTCTTCACAGTCCAATTCTCACATCCATACATGACCACTGGAAAAAACATAGCCTTGACTAGATGCACCTTTGTTGGGAAAGTAATGTCCATGCTTTTGAATATGCTATCTAGGTTGGTCATAACTTTCATTCCAAAGGGGTAAGCGTCTTTTAATTTCATGGCTGCAATCACCATCTGCAGTGATTTTAGAGCCCCCCAAAAATTGTTTCCACTGTTTCCCCATCTATTTCCCATGAAGTGATGGGACCAGATGCCATGGTCTTAGTTTTCTGAATGTTGAGCTTTAAGCCAACTTTTTCGCTCTCCTCTTTCACCTTCATCAAAAAGTGAAGTTCATCAGAAAGTGAAGTTCCTCTTCACTTTCTGCCATAAGGGTCGTGTCATCTGAATAGCTGAGGTTATTGGTATTTCTCCCGGCAATCTTGATTCCAGCTTGTGCTTCTTCCAGCCAGGGTTTCTCATGATGTACTCTGCATAGAAGTTAAATAAGCAGGGCGACAATATAAAGACTTGATGTACTCCTTTTCCTATTTGGAGCCAGTCTGTTGTTCCATGTCCAGTTCTAACTGTTGCTTCCTGACCTATATATAGGTTTCTCAAGAGGCAGGTCAGATGGTGTGGTATTCCCATCTCTTGAAGAATTTCCCACAGTTTATTGTGATCCACACAGTCAAAGGCTTTGGCATGGTCAATAAAGCAGAAATAGATTTTTTTCTGGAACTCTCTTGCTTTTCCCATGATCCAGCAGATGTTGACAGTTTGATCTCTGGTTCCTTGCCTTTTCTAAAACCAGCTTGAACATCTGGAAGTTCATGGTTCCCGTACTGCTGAAGCCTGGCTTGGAGAATTTTGAGTATTACTTTGCTAGCGTGTGAGATGAGTGCAATTGTGAGGTAGTTTGAGCATTCTTTGGCATTGCCTTTCTTTGGGATTAGAATGAAAATTGACTTTTTCCAGTCCTGTGGCCACTGCTGAGTTTTCCAAATTTGCTGGCATATTGAGTGCAGCACTTTCACAGCAACATCTTTCAGGATTTGAAATATTTCAACTGGGATCCCATCACCTCCACTAGCTTTGTTCATAGTGATGTTTTCTAAGGCCCACTTGACTTCACATTCCAGGATGTCTGGCTCTAGATGAGTGATCACACCATCATGATTATCTAGGTCATGAAGATCTCTTTTGGAAATGGCAACCCACTCCAGGATTCTTGCCTGGAGAATCCCATGGACGGAGGCGCTTCGTGGGCTACAGTTCATGGGTCACAAAGAGTCGGACACAACTGAGTGACTTCACTTTCACTTTTACTTTCTTTCTGTGTATTCTTGCCACCTCTTCTTAATATCTTCTGCTTCTGTTAAGTCCATACCATTATTGTCCTTTATCGAGCCCATCTTTGCATGAAATATTCCCTTGGTATCTCTAAATTTCTTGAAGAGATCTCTAGTCTTTCCCATTCTGTTGTTTTCCTCTATATCATTGCATTGATCACTGAGGAAGACTTTCTTATCTCTACTTGCTTTCTTTGGAACTCTGCATTCAGATGCTTATATCTTTCCTTTTCTCCTTTGCTTTTCACTTCTCTTTTTTTCACAGTTATTTGTAAGGCCTCCCCAGACAGCCATTTTGCTTTTTTGCATTTCTTTTTCTTGGGGATGGTCTTGATCCCTGTCTCCTGTACAATGTCACGAACCTCATTCCATAGTCCATCAGGCACTCTATCTATCAGATCTAGTTCCTGAAATCTAATTCTCACTTCCACTGTATAATCATAAGGGATTTGATTTAGGTCATACCCGAGTGGTCTAGTAGTTTTCCCTGCTTTCTTCAATTTAAGTCTGAATTTGGCAATAAGGAGTTCATGATCTGAGCCACAGTCAGCTCCTGGTCTTGTTTTTGTTGACTGTATAGAGCTTCTCCATCTTTGGCTGCATAGAATATAATCAATCTGATTTCGGTGTTGACCATCTGGTGATGTCCACGTGTAGAGTCTTCTCTTGTGTTGTTGGAAGAGGGTGTTTGCTATGACCAGTGCATTTTCTTGGCAAAACTCTATTAGTCTTTGCCCTGCTTCATTCCGCATTCCAAGGCCAAATTTGCCTGTTACTCCAGGTTCTTGCTTCTATCACCAGTCACATCCACAACTGGGTATTGTTTTTGCTTTGGCTCCATCCCTTCATTCTTTCTGGAGTTATTTTTCCACTGATCTCCAGTAGCATATTGGGCACCTACCGACCTGGGGAGTTCCCCTTTTACTATCCTATCATTTTGCCTTTTCATACTGTTCATGGGGTTCTCAAGGCATGAATACTGAAGTGGTTGCCATTCCCTTCTCCAGTGGACCACATTCTGTCAGACCTCTCCACCATGACCTGCCTGTCTTGGGTGGCCCCACACAGCATGGCTTAGTTTCACTGAGTTAGACATGGCTGTGGTCCATGTGTGGAGAAGGCAATGGCACCCCACTCCAGTACTCTTGCCTGGAAAGTCCCATGGACAGAGGAGCCTGGTGGGCTGCTGTCTATGGGGTTGCACAGAGTTGTATACAACTGAGCAACTTCACTTTCTCTTTTCACTTTCATGCATTGGAGAAGGAAATGGCAACCCACTCTAGTGTTCTTGCCTGGAGAATCCCAGGGATGGAGGAGCCTGGTGGGCTGCCGTCTATGTGGTCGCACAGAGTCGGACATGACTGAAACGACTTAGCAGCAGCAGCAGCAGTGGTCCATGTGATCAGATTGGCTAGTTTTCTGTGATTATGGTTTCAGTGTGTCTGCCCTCTGATGCCCTCTTGCAACACCTACCATCTTACTTGGGTTTCTCTTACCTTGGACGTGGGGTATCTCTTCATGACTGCTCCAGCAAAGCACAGCTGCTGCTCCTTTAGAATATATTTATTCTTAGGTTACTTGTTTAAAATTATTTTAGAAGTGAAGGTATGACATAAAATATAAATAGGAGAGTGTTGAACTTATGGGTAGCTCTTTCTGAGAGTAATTTCAGTGGTAGGGAATTTTAGCACTTTCTTATGAATAATATAAGAACTTACCTTCGTAACAATGATTGTTAAAGGCTGCTAACATTACAAGAAGAGGGATACTCAGACATTATGAACCTCCCAGTGGAGTTCAGTACTACCTATGAAGTAATTTTGCTTAACATAAAATTACACTTGACACTGATCCATCTCTCTTAACCGAAGAAATACACACATGTAAAATGACCTCATGAAGATGAAATCAGCAAAGTCTAAACTGTGGGAAAATCTGCAAGACAAAATACAGTCTCTTCAACAAAGAGTTGAAAGGAAAAGCAAAATAGATCAGAGAGGTCCAAATAGGATAAAAAGAAATTTAAGAAATATCCCAATCAGTTACAGTATATAAACGTTTTTTGGGATTAGAGACTGTAAAAATTAATAAACAGAAACCTCAATTAAAATAGACTCAGGAAGTCAAAAGAGGGAGCTTTTACATTTTCCATGAGAGTGGAATCCAGTAGGGTAAAGAAAGACCTTCTCTTCTTGTCTGGCAAGAGCTCAGCCAATAAGAGACAGTCACAACTTAACCAGTGAAAACCTGCTATACTTGACCTCTCAATTCCTCCAGTGGACACTTTGTTTGCGATAGGCCTCCCAACTTCCTCTCCTTGAAAGAGTTCTGCTTTCTTCATTGCAGGGATCATATATGTGTATCACCATGGTAGCAGACCCCAGATTGTAATTCTTTGCTGACCCCAAATAATTTATCCATTTTTGCTGGAGAAACAGCAGTCTACTGGGTTTAAGTCAACATTTTGGCAGTCCATATAGGAATCCAGAGAAGACCCCCAATGACTCAGGGGCTGATAAGCAAACAGGTGTAGTACCTAAGTTGAGCCCACTGTTGCTCATTGCTTTTCTAGCCAACTCTGGGTTTTGAGGGAAAGTCTTTCTCCTGGATCTGAGTTTCCTCCCTCTTTGCATTTTGAAGTTCGCCAGGCCTTATTTGGGATCTATTTTAAGGTTTTGTCTCTTCTGGTTAAGACTTTCTTCTGTATGAGAATATTCCTTTTGTACTTTGGCCTGACTCTTTGAAGCCAGGCTGTTCCAACTGAAACTGTGCTATCCCTCAGCCAGATACTTTTAGGAAAGAGAAGTGTTCTGTTGGAATTGTGCTTGTAAACTGTTAGCCTGACTCCTTGGAATTTAGGCTGTTTCATTAGAGTTGCCCTAAACAGACTTCAGTGTGGATTCTTTAGGATGAAACTGTTTCTTAGAACTAGCTGGTGTGAGGCCTGTAGATTATTTAAGCTGTTTAAGGTGTTGAAGCTACTTGAACAGTTTAGGTTGTTTAAAATTAAGTGCTTCAAAGTGCCTCTGAGGCCTTTCACCAGCCTTTCCAATGTCCTCCAAATTCTCAACTGTAGAGGGTTTTCCCAATCCTCCCTCTTAATCGGCTGGAGAAGCATTACTCCAGACTGGGGATGACTCTCTTCCAGTCCTAAATGACATGGAAGTCACACTGTCAGTACTCAGCTCACTACCATAAATCAGACCCAACTCAGAATACTAAAACAATTCAAATAGTGGAGATCTCTGATGAACCTCAAAAGATATAGTGAACCTCAAAAGGCTTCTAACTATGAACCTGTTCCCTTTTGTTTAGGTCCTTGGAGACGTACACTTTGGTCCTTAGTCCCTCTGCCCCTGTCTATTTACTAGGCTGTGTGTGTGTGTGTGTGTGTGTGTGTGTGTGTTGCTCAGTTGCTGAGTCGTGTCTGACTCTTTGGACTCCATTGACTGTAGCCTGCCAAGCTCCTCTGTCCATGGGATTCTCCAGGCAAGAAGTACTGGAGTGCGTTGCCATTTCCTTCTCCGGGGCATCTTCCTGACCCAGGGACTGAACCCATGTCTCTTACATCTCCTGCATTGGCAAACAGGCAGATTCTTTACCACGGCACTACCTGGGAAGCCCTACCAGCTTGCGACTTCTTAGAAAACTATCATACCAGAGACTCTTTCTCCCAAAAAGGGGAAGTAGTTCTAGAATTTGACCATAAATAAAGCAGCCAAGCTGGTAAATTAAATGACATTTTGAAATCTTCTTTGCTACATCTCTGATGATACTAGAGCTGATTCGGGAAACAGGAAACATTTGTCTCTATTGAATCAGTTACCACATTCCTTATAGGCAAAATCTGCAATTGATACTAGCAAAATTCATAGCATACCTTCCACCAAGATTCAAATAGATCCCTGAAAATATCTTCCTAGAAGTAATGAATGACCTATAAGTAATATAACCTTTCAAGGTATAAAGCCCATAATAGAATATTACAAGACTTAAGGCTTCATTATTCCTTGTGCTAGACCCTGTAATACTCCCTTTTTTACTGATGAGAAAAACCCAAGGTCTTGTCCTGGGGCCCTGAGCAATAAACAACATTGTTATCTCTCAACATACCCTACTGTTTCTAACCCTCATGTGCCACCAACATCTATTTTCACCAGAAGCAAATTCTTTATTGTAACTGATTTTTGCAGTGTGTTCATTACTATTCCTGTCAATGAATCTAGCCAATACCTTCTGCCTTCACTTGAGAAGAAAACAAAATTACCTGGACAGAAATACCTCAGGGTTTTACTGAGAGTCCTTATTGCTCACAAATCCTGAAGGCTGAGCTCCTGATGTAAAGCTTCCTAGAGTTCTGCTTTGCCACAATATGTGGACCATTTGTTCCTTTGCTCTTCTTCTCAAGTTTTCTCGTAGGAAGACAGCATCCACTTGCTAAAGCTTTTAGAAATACAGAGTCACTGCAAGAAAGCTTGGAGTTTGCTCAAACGTAGCCTTAGTATTTAGAGCCTCTAATATTAAAACAAGGGCTACATCTATATTCTGATAGGCTTCATGGTGTTCAAAACCCCAAACTAAGCATCAGCTGTGAGGTTTTCTTAAGTTAGTTGTGTATTGGCAGCATTGGATTCCAAATTTCTCTCTTATGGCCAAATTTTTGTTTGTTTTACTGAAGAGCAACACACCCAACACAATTTTATGGAAAGAGCTGGATGACCCAGACTTTAAGGGCCTTGAAGAAGAGTTAGATAAGCACACCTACCCTTGGATTCCCAATGGTCAGATTCTCATTTTCCTTTTTGTGTATAAAAATGAAGAGAATGCCCTTGGGGTATTCACCCAAACCATTGGGACCGCCATTAACCCATAGGTTGTTATAGCCAGCAACGGGATCCCCGTTACCTTAGAGCCATTACTGCCACTGACCTTTTGGTTAAGACCATCAAGAAAATCTTTATGGGATCCTCTTTATCCATTTTGTACCTCATGAAATAAAAGGCCTCCTGAATCCCATCCCACTCAGGACTTCTCAGTCAACCGTCTCACCTTCTATGAAGTTCTTTAGTTAACTACTTCTCACATAATTTTTATGTTGTAATAGCCTTAACACTGCTACTCTTTCCCCTTCATCTCCAGTGAAGTCCCTCGTGATTGCTTAAGGCTGAAAGATCACCTCCTGACTCTTCATAATGATCTGCTGGACATAGCTTTGGGTAACACTGACCTCCTGTGTTTCATTTCCCAGTCTATTCACTTGCCCTCCAACATGAGACACCACACATAGGAGAGGCCCTTTCTGATACAGAGGGAGAGAAAGGAACTGAAACTAGAAATCCAGACCCTCGATCAGCAGTGCTTTCAGAGAAAGATCTTCATCAAAAGGGGAAAATGCAAAATATTAGTAAACAGAAACCTCACTTACATAAAATGGAGAAAACAGAAGGGCAGTTCCTCACACTCTTTGATGACAGCGGAGCCCAAGGAGAAGAACATAGACTTCCTTCTTGGCAAAAGCTCAGACAATGAGAGACTGTCATGACTCAGCCAATAGGAAGCCAATGCACTTCAAACTCTTAACTCCTCCAATAGATACTTTGTTAACTCTAGCCCTCTGAATTTTCTCTTTCCCCTCTTTAAAAGATTTCTCCTCTCCTATCTGTGGAGGGAGTTGTACAGATTCTCCATGGCTTCAGACCCCAAATTGCAAATCTTTACTGATTCTGAACAAGCTCTTTCTTGCTGGAAAAATAACTGGCAGTCTATTTGCTATAGGTCAACAAAACAAAAAGGAAACATAATTTTATAATAAAATTATAAGATAATTTTGTATATCAAAATAAGGATTAATTAATTTGTAGATAACATTTTCAAAAGCAGAGACATTACTTTGCCGACTAAGGTCCGTCTAGTCAAGGCTATGGTTTTTCCTGTGGTCATGTATGGATGTGAGAGTTGGACTGTGAAGAAGGCTGAGCGCTGAAGAATTGATGCTTTTGAACTGTGGTGTTGGAGAAGACCCTTGAGAGTCCCTTGGACTGCAAGGAGATCCAACCAGTCCATTCTGAAGGAGATCAGCCCTGGGACTTCTTTGGAAGGAATGATGCTAAAGCTGAAACTTCAGTACTTTGGCCACCTCATGCGAAGAGTTGACTCATTGGAAAAGACTCTGATGCTGGGGGGGATTGGGGGCAGGAGGAGAAGGGGACGACCGAGGATGAGATGGCTGGATGGCATCACTGACTCGATGGATGTGAGTCTGAGTGAACTCCGAGAGATGGTGATGAACAAGGAGGCCTGGCGTGCTGCGATTCATGGGGTCGCAAAGAGTCGGACACGACTGAGCGACTGAACTGAACTGAACTGAATTTGCTAGATGTGAACTTCCCTTGTGGCTCAGCTGATAAAGAATCTGCTGGCAACATGGGTGGTCTGGGTTGTATCCCTGGGTTGGGAAGATCCCTTAGAGAAGGGAAAGGCTACCCACTCCAGTGTTCTGGCCTGGAGAACTCCATGGAGTGTATATGTATAGTCTCTAGGTTTGCAGAGAGTTGAACACAACTGAGTGACTTGACTTACTTACTTAGATGCAGCAATAGCATTGCGATTATATATATATTTTAGAGATGCATACTGAAGTATTTAGAGATAAAATAATATGGTGTCTAAATTTTTCTTTAACTTGTGGTGAGAAGAGATAAAGGAAGATGGGCTATAAGATGATACTATTCTCTTTACCTTTATATATGGAAGACATTCACTATCATAAAATGTTTTATAAGAAAGAAATGATTAGTCATATAAGAGAAATACTGTTATACATATACCCTTCAACATAGAGTGTTGTTTTTAATACTATAATAATGTAATACATAATTAAATCAAAATAATATTGCATTGTAATTTTAAAGACCCTTGTAGGAAGAGAATTTGCTCCCTTCCTTGGAAAACCAGTGCATGGCTTATTTTCCATGTGCACCACAATGCTTCAAGTAAGACAAATGCCATGAATATGAAAACTGCAGTTTACAGTATATCATATATCTAGATCCAAGGGGAGATGAATTAGACAAAAGTTGTAGTCATTCAGTTATACAATCCTGCCAAGTTGGTCTGTGGCAACAAAACTCTCCAGTTAAGTTTCTTTTTGGTTAACAATCAGAGGTTCCATGTTTTCTGTAGGTTCTTTTATTTATTTTTTTTTTAACTGTGCTTTGGATGAGATTTATCACAGAGTGAGAATTTTGGAACTCCAACAATGGCAGTACAAAGCTTTTTATCTCCCAAACCCTCCATGCCCAAAGCATGTATTATCTTGGGGTTGTCTTTCTGAATGTGAAAGTTTTCCATAGGTTTGCTCTGATGATATTTAACACAAAAATCTTTTGTAAGTTACATAACCAAGAGCAACTATCCCAGCAGCAGTGGTTACTGCTCTAATCCATTTTACCTTGAAATAATGACAAATTCTAAAAATGTAAAAAAAAAAAATTGTTTTGTTGTTATTGATGTTTTTAAAAAGTAACAGAAAGTTAACAGAAAGTAAAGTCATATGAAACCAACAATAATTTAATTATCTTCTATTCAAGCAATAAATCTTCAATGGAAGAAAAGCTTTTCACTCACTAAGGTTATAACTTGGTACATAACTGAATCATTCGTGTAGGGCCAGACTCCTGAGATAAGAGGAGATAATGAGCTGAGGAAATAACCTGAAAACTTCTTAAATGTCTCCAGAATCTTTCTGTCTAGACTCTTTGTGACACTATAATTTATAATATGGAATATGTATGTAGTCTTTTCCCATTTCTGACACAGAAAAACTTCTGGAATCAAGGTGTCTTTTGTTATGTTAATGAGGCAACTTTGGGGAAGCACCTCGGATGGGAGCTAGTTGTCAGGAGGGAAAAAACCTCGTGTTTAGAAGGTTGGAACTTTCAGTCCTTCTTCCTGATCACTGGGGAGAGGGGAGGGACTGAAGATTGAGTTCAATCACAAATGACTGATAGCCTAATCAATTTTGTCTCTGTACTGAAGCCTACATACAAATCCACAAGGAAGTTCAAGAGAGCTTCGGGGCTAGTAAACGTGTCAGTCTGGGAAGAATGGTGCACTTGGAGAGGGCATGGGAGCTCCGCACGCTTCCCTATAGTTTGCCTTGTGCATCGTGTCCATCTGGCTATTCCCGAGTCGTATTCTTTTATAATAAACCAGTAATCTAGTGAGTAAACTGGGTTTTCTTGAATGCTATGAACTGCTAAGCAAATTAACTGAACCTAAGGAGGGGGTCCTTGGGAACCTTTGGTTTATAGCTGGTGGCTCAGAAGCATAGGTGACAACCTGAGCTTGCACTTGACATCTGAAGCAGAGGGCAGTCTCGTGAAGCTGAGCCCTTAATCTGGCGAACCTCCAGGTCAATAGTGTCAGAATTGTGTTGAATTGTAGGACTCCCAGATGATGTCAGAGAATTCTTGGTGGCATGGGGGGAAATCCCTGACCTGAACTGGAGTGAGAGTCATTACTCCTTCAAGTTCCTTTTTAATGATCCTAATCAATGACCCCTATCATTCTCAGTCCCACAGAAGTTGTGTTATAAATTTTCACCCTTTCTTTCTTTCATTGTAGTTGCAGTCAGTAAACAAGTCTTGATGAGTCTTGTTTACTAATGTGTTGTACATTGCCTTCTCCCAACTTTAATTTCCACATCTCACATCTGACTCCTGCTTAATAGCTGAATCCTCATACTACTGACATACTACTTCCTAAAAGGCTGGTTTTGATCACATCATCCTATACTGAAGGACTTCCAGTCATCCTTCACTGTTTGATGTCAACCTTTATTTCTTTGCCCAACAGTCTACAATTCCCTTTATCCCCATATAATCCACAGCTGTCCCTTTCTTCTCCCCCCATGAAGTTTTGTTTTGTACTCCAACCCCATTCTTCAACTGTCTCCACTCTGTCCTCAAAATCTACTCTTCATAAGCCCCTGTCCTCTAACTGTTAGGCTTGGTAAATAGGAAGTACTATCAAGGGATATGACTTGAGTAAAGCTAAAGGAGTTTAAAAGAAATTTTTTCTTTAAAATAGAATGGGGAAAAAAATCCCAAACAAAATTATTTTCTCTCCATCCTAATTAGAATCATAGTAAATTGTATAGAACCTCAGAGTAAAAAGAGATCATAAAATTTATATACTTCAATACCCTTCCAAAGTCAAAATGTTCTATAGAATAGTCCCTAGCATATGTTCCCTCTTTTCCAAGAAATTCTTTCCAGCCTTTGAAAGCTTTCATTTTTAGAAAGTTCTCTCTTATATCAAACTTTCTACCTTCTCAGAGTTACATCCATTGACCTTGTCCACTCCCCTGGATCTTTAATGATAAAGGCCCAGTTTCCATCCTCATGATAGTACTTCAATTATTTTATGATTGCTGTCACTTGGTTTACTCTTCTGTAAGCTGGAAATTTCCAGTTTTAAAAACTGTGCATGACGGGGGTGTTTTTGAGACTCACAGAGCCTGCTGACTAAATCTTCCTTGTGCACTCACTACCTTAAGAGAGCTCTTTTTGGCAGGCACCTGTGCTGTCTGAAATGTCTTAAATGCCTGATTTCTCTGTCATATGTGAGTTCCCTAGAATCAGTGACTGTGTCATATTCATCCTGTGTTTCCAATTGCCTTGCCCAGTTATTAGCAGTTTCATTTTTATTTATTTTTGAACGAATAGATGGATGGATTCAGTTATTCCCCTTTAATGCTTCAGTGTGCCTCTCCCTCTCAGAAACACAACTCAATAGTTCAAATGAGGTCTGGTGAGTAGAGAGAGGATTGAAGCCATACTTGTTCAAGATAGAATACCATACTTCCTGTGACGCAGCTGGAGATCACACTAGCGTGTTTTTTTCCTCAACCAAACACACTATTGGCTCATATCAAATATATTTTAAATTAAAATCAAACTTTTTTATATATTACATCCAAGCCGTATCTTCCTAGCATTTATTGAGGTAATAGCACTTTTTTCTTATCTAAATATAAGAATAATGTTTATCCATGATAAGTTTATTCTTGCTGAATCTAACAAAGCATGCTTTGAGATCATCTAGGATTCTGATACAATCATTCATTATATTTGTTATACCTCCTACTGGTGGCTCAGCTGGTAAAGAATCTGCCTGCAATGCAGGAGACCCCGGTTCGATTCCTGTCTCAGGAAGGGATAGGAGAAGGGATAGGCTACCCACTCCAGTATTCATGGGCTTCCCTGGTGGCTCAGATTGTAAAGAATCCACCTGCACGTGGGAGACCTGGGTTCAATCCCTGGGTTGGGAAGATCTTCTGGAAGAGGGCATGGCATCCCACTTCAGTATTCTTGCCTGGAGAATCCCCATGGACAGAGGAGCCTGGTGGGCTACAGTCCAGGGGGTTGCAAAGAGTAGGACATAGCTGAACAACTAAGCACAGCACCTTTTCTTTGCTAATTATGATAATGTATAATAGTTCTTTTTTCCATGTATTGATAAAAGTTTCAATTTATTCATTAATCAATGACTATTAACTGAGCATCTAGTAAATGCAAGCACTTATTCTAGCTGCTGGAGATGAAGCTTATATTCTAGGGTTCAGTTCAATTCAGTTCAGTTGCTCAGTCCTGTCCGACTCTTTGCGACCCCATGAATCGCAGCATGCCAGGCCTCTCTGTCCATCACCAACTCCTGGAATTCACTCAGATTCACGAACATTGAGTCAGTGATGCCATCCAGCCATCTCATCCTCGGTCGTCCCCTTCTCCTCCTGCCCCCAGTCCCTCCCAGTATCAGAGTCTTTTCCAATGAGTCAACTTTTCGCATGAGCTGGCCAAAGTATTGGAGTTTCAGCTTCAGCATCAGTCCTTCCAATGAACACTCAGGACTAACCTCCTTTAAGATGGTCTAGTTGGATCTCCTTGCAGTCCAAGGGACTCTCAAGAGTCTTCTCCAACACCACAGTTCAAAAGCATCAATTCTTCAGCTCTCAGCTTTCTTCTCACATCCATACATGAACACTGGAAAAGCCATAGCCTTGACTAGACACACCTTTTTTGGCAAAGTAATATCTGCTTTTCAATATGCTATCTAGGTTGGTCATAACTTTCGTTCCAAGGAGTAAGCATCTTTTAATTTCATGGCTGCAGTCACCATCTGCAGTGATTTTGGAGCCCCCCAAAATAAAGTCTGACACTGTTTCCACTGTTTCCCCATCTATTTCCCATGAAGTGATGGGACCAGATGCCATTTGTGTGGTAGTTTGAGCATTCTTTGGCATTGCCTTTCTTTGGGATTGGAATGAAATTTGACCTTTTCCAGTCCTGTGGCCACTGCTGAGTTTTCCAAATTTGCTGGCTTATTGAGTGCAGCACTTTCACAGCATCATCTTTCAGGATTTGAAATAGCTCCACTGGAATTCCATCACCTCCACTAGCTTTGTTCGTAGTATGCCGGGGTCCAGCCCTGGTGGATCCAGGGTGATTTGAAGGTGGGGATGGAGTCGGCATCCTTGGAAAAATACATACTTGATTACAGATATAGAGAGAGATTAGAAATGGATAGTGTAGTAGGAAAATTAGTGGAGAAAAAGAGGCTGAATAACTTGGTTTATGTGGAATAGCATCCATGCTCCAGGTGGGAATTCAGCCAGAAAAACGGGGAGCAAGAAAGAACGACATGGGGGAGTCAGTCTTTCCAGGAACTGATCCCATTTCTTTATTTTTTAGGTTTGCTTATATATCTTTTCTTACACATAGGGAGGAATACAGAGTCACGTGGGGGTCAGCAGTCCTGACCTTTATCAAAATCAGGTGCTTTACATAAACGTATAATAAAAGGTCTTAGGGATTTTTACATCATCTTCTGGCCATGAGGCTTGCTGACATTTACAACCCTTTCTTTCTGATAACCAAAAAAACTTATTTTTTCCAAGGGTGTTTTTTCTTAAACCAGGCACCACCCTCCAAATAAAGTTGCATTCCTATAGGGTGAGGGTGTAGTGAGTTGCAGTCAAGAAAGGAATTTATTTAACCCAAGATTAACATGATTAATCTTAAAGGTTAATACTTATTTCTCCTATATGCTTAAAGGTTAATACTTATTTCTCCTATATGCTAGTTATATTCATTATAAGGGCAGGGAATATAGAGATTTAGCAGCAAACATCAGCCCAACAAATGAAAATCCTTTCACCAATGTTCCCCTTAAGATCTGTTTAGTCTTAAGATAGTGATAAAGTTACATTTTTACATAGCAAGGACACAGTGATTTGTAACAAAGTACAGTGGTCTATAACAAAAGAGAAATTCATTAACTCAAAAAGTCTAATATTGCTAACATCAAAAACTACTATATTTCCTTTTCTATATTCCAAATACATTGATTAATATACTCCCAGGTGCCTAAGGATATGGAGACCTGGCGGCAATCATTGACTCAATAATGAGAAAAGCCCTATGCTAATTAAGACTCTCAAAATACTCCAAAACTCTCTGTGCTGTTTATGGTTGAGAGGTTGTCACACAAGCTAGTCTGTCAGCAGAGAGGTTTGACCTGAGACACCCTTGTCACACCCAGGGCAGGGAATTAGCAGCAATTATTGGCACAACAAACGAAAAACCCTTCACCAATATAATTCCTAACCAACCCACTATACTAATAATTTCTAACTTCCCAAAAGAATCTGCCTTTAGTAAGTCTAAAACATCTCGTGCCTCTCACAGTTGGGGGGTTGTAAACAATCACATGTGGCTGGATGAACCTATACAGGCAGGCTAGATAACCTTCAGAGTTCGTAAGTTGAAACACTCTTGTCACACCCAGGAATTTTTATTAACTTGGAGCTGCAAGTTAACACCTTCTCCAAGAGAAATGGTTATGGGGGAGAGCCCCCCGTAAAGTACTCTGGTTCTGGGGGTAGATGCTCGGGAACAGGGGGTTTCCTGAGGCTTGATCACACCTTTGCGTATGCCAAGCTTCCTTCCTCATGACTTTTGCCTGGCAGCAGTAATGCTTTCTAAGGCCCACTTGACTTCACATTACAGGATGTCTGGCTCTACATGAGATGAAGCTCTTTTTTGTACAGTTCTTCTGGGTATTCTTGCCACCTCTTCTTAATATCTTAATATTTTAAGGTAGTGTTTTCCAAAGTTAGCATACATCAGAATAACTGGGAAGGCTTGTTAAGATACAGATTATTGTAATGGTCTCCACCGTCAAAGTTTCTGACTTAATAGGTCTGCTGTGTGTGTGGCTGGGGAGAGATTCTGCATTTCTAACAAGTTCAGAGATGATGCTATCCAGGGCCCACACTTTGAGAATTACTATTCTAAGTAGAGATACACATTTAAATGCTAAGGAGTTAATTTTAAGTAAATGTGAGTTCACAAGACTGAGGCTAGATCCTTGCCTATAGGACACTTCAAGTATTATTTTATATGTTGCTTACAAATATAACAAAAACAATAGGTGGACAATTAATTATGGTAAAGGTGAAGTCGCTCAGTCGTGTCTGACTCTTTGCGACCCCGTGGACAGTAACCTACTAGGCTTCTCCATCCATGGGATTCTCCAGGCAAGAATACTGGAGTGGATTGCCATTTCCTTCTCCAGGGGATCTTCCCAACCCAGGGATCGAACCTGGGTCTCCCGCGTTGGAGGCAGACGCCTTAACCTCTGAGCCACCAGGTTAAAAGATTATTCAATATATTGGGAAGGAGTAAAGAACATACTAATAGGAAATCAAGCTATACTTTTATAAATTAATCAGTTAATTCAGTTGAAGTAACATATTTAATATTGTTTTTGTTTCTTAGTTACTAAGTTGTGTCTGAGTCTTTGCAACCCCAGGGACTATAGCCCACCAGGCTGTTATGGCCATGGGATTTCCCAGGCAAGACTATTGGAGTGGGTTGCCATTTCCTTCTCGAGGGGATCTTCCCAACCTAGGAACTGAACCCATATCTCCTGCATTGCAGGCAAATTCTTTACCTATGAGCCACCAGTTGAAATGTGTGCCAAATGCCCAGCTGAAACAGGGTATTGAAAGATGGGTGGTGATTTTAAAGGGTTGTAACACAGAGTCCTTCCTCTAGCTTGTATCCATGTGTCCTGCTTCCAAAGTGGTAACTACAACATAGACCCATTGCAGTGGTTTGCTGGAGCCATCCCTGTGCTGTTCTGTGAAGAAACCTAATAATGTGTAAATCATACCTACTACTGAACTAAAACCTCCTACTCACTGTCAAAGTTTTTAGCATTTATAAGCTCATTAGATGGATAGTTCAGCTCTCAAACACCCAAATGTTTTAGCTTTCATTATGTCAATGACCCAAATTTTTTGAAATAGAAATATCATGTTCGTGTTTGTTTTAGTTTTTACCGGTTTTGAGTTCACTAATAGCTCCTACTCTATCATTTTATAGGTATTTACTTACCATGTTAGTCATTAATTTTCCCAAGATGGAGGCTTCATATTTTATATTATTTTAATTAAAGTGAAATGCAATTTTGTGTGGAGAACCTTACACCACTAACTGAGACAATTTAAAGTGTCTGGATGGTGCCATACATTCAGAGCAGGAAGTAATCATTTATGTGCACAGTGACAAAGCAAGCTGCTGTCGACTGAATTATGTTCCTTTAAAATTCCTCTGTTGAAGTCCTATCTCCAGTGTAGTGGTATTTGGAGGGGGGGTCTTTCGGAGGTTGGTGCATTTAGAGAAGTTCATGAGGCTCTCATGATGAGATTAATCCTTTTATAAATGGGGACACCAGAGAGTTTGCTCCATTCCTCTCCCTGAAGGTGAGGACACTGTAGAAAGACCTGTCTACAAGCCACAAAGACAGCTCTCCCTAAAACCTGACCACGCCAGTTCCTTGATCTTGGGCTTCTAGCCTTCAGAACTGTGGGAATTCAAATTTCTGTTGTTTAATGCACACAGTTAGAGGTATTTTGTGATGGAAGTCCAAGTTGACTAAGACACAGTGTTTTAAATGAAACTTTTAAATGAAATTAAAACCATCTCTACTAATAACACGCAGAATTTTTCTGCAAATGAAACAGACTTAATTTGACTTTTTAAAGACTCACTGTACTGGAACTTTGAACATTACAAAGATATGACCTGATTGTTAATTTTCATTGTACTTCATCACAGAAATAACCCATTAGAAAATAACAAGATGACTCTTAAATAAAGTTTGATGCAATGTACAAATTCAACTCCAGTACTTTGGTCACCTCATGCGAAGAGTTGACTCATTGGAAAAGACTGATGCTGGGAGGGATTGGGGGCAGGAGGAGAAGGGGACGACAGAGGATGGTGATGGATGGCATTACTGACTTGATGGACGTGAGTTTGAGTGAACTCCAGGAGTTGGTGATGGACAGGGAGGCCTGGCATGCTGCGATTCAATGAGTCGCAAAGAGTCGGACACGACTGAGCAACTGAACTGAACTGAACTGAACTGCAACAAATTCTTCAGCTAAGAAAAAACAGTGCAAAACCACATATCCTCTCTCCTTTCTTTTACAAGAAAATCGCTGACATTCAGAATGGTGCCCAGAGTCATAGCTAGTTATGATTACTGGAACAGACCATTCTCGGGTTGTATAATTTGACATGCCACATGTATCCTCTTAAAGTACAACTGTATCTTGTTAGAACCTGATAGCAGGCTAAGTTGTACAGAAGATTCTAAGGGCTAAGGAGGATACTGATTGGCATCCTCTGAGTGAGTCAGATGTTCAGATTTCCAGGAAAGTTCCCACAAACAACTACTATAAGTGCATTGACAGTCAACTGTCAAAACAACAGCTTTTCTGTTTTCCAAAGCAATACATGTGTACAACCCATAAACAGACTGTCAAGGAGATTGTACATCTGGACAACACAGTTGCAAAGTTAATTTCGGTTGGAAGAAAACTATGCCTCTGGTTTTAATTTAGATGGAATTTTGATCAGAGAAAGAATCCTATCTTGGGCATTTCTGATACTTCTATGGACATGTGCAACAATTCTATGAGCTGCCAAACACAAAAGATTCTGAGAAATAATACTTTGAGTGAAGTCAAGAAGTGTCTGAAGGCTTTGTCTCATGGACCAGCAACCTGGGCATTCAATATCATATTATAGACTCATTATTTCAAGATTCATATTATAGAAATAACATGAAATAGTGAGTGGCAAAAACCACTGAACAGTTTCTCCTGCCTTAGAAGACTATGGCGAGTTTCTCTCACTCTTGGAAAAGAGCAATCACCATCATCAAAGTAGTGAAGCTTCTCTGATACTCTTCCTCACTCAGAGCATTTGGAGCTGGCTACTCAATCCTTCTCTTATCTCTGATATTACTAAGATCCATGTAAATCCACTGTCTCCAGGCAACATCGTGAAAGAACCAAGTATCTCTTTTCATCCCAATCATTTTTAAGGGATAAATAAGCATATTTGTGGGACTTCTTTGGTAGCTCAGTGGTAAAGAATAAAGAATCCGCCTGCCAATGCAGAAGATGTGGGTTCGATTCCTGGGTCAGTAAGATCCTCTGGAGGAGGAAATTATGACCTCTCTCCCCTTCCCTCTCTCTTTCCTCTCCTTAACCCTTCCTATCCTTCCCTGTTTTTCTAGTCCTCTGGTCCTGGACGCAGGAATTTGGTCGAAGGGCCCTCAGCCTGCGCTGAGGATTGGAGACTGATCACCTCCTCTTGGCAGAGAACTCGAATTCTGGTTCTAGTCTGATTTCTGGTAGGGCTGAGTTACAGTCCTCCCTTCTTCTTCTCTGGAAGCCCAGGGAAAAGTCCCATAATGCCTGGGCATCTGTAGGTGGCAGGAGACGTCTGTAAGGCCTCCCCTTTCGCCCCGTCTCGTGCCTCCTCCCCCTTCTTCTTTCAACCAGCTTCCTCTCCTCCCTTGAAATCTTTGATTCTTGTATTTAAGGGCTTCCCTGGTGGTGCAGAGGTTAAAGCATCTGCCTGAAATGTGAGAGACCTGGGTTCGATCCCTGGGTCAGGAAGATCCCCTGGAGAAGGAAATGGCAACCCATTCCAGTATTCTTGCCTGGAGAATCCCATGGACGGAGGAGCTTGGTGGGCTACAGTCCATGGGTTGCAAAGAGTCGGACGCGACTTCACTTTCACTTTCACTTTCCAGTATTCTTGCCAAGGAAATCCCATGGCCAGAGGAATCTGGTGGGATACAGTCCATGGGGTCGCAAAAGACTTGGACACATAAGCATTGGTAATGAAGAATGAGTAACTTTCATGATGTTGCATAAGTGAACTCACGCAAGAGTCAGATTCCTTTTACCATGCTCTCAATCTTTCCTGCTTCTTTCTCCCGAGGAGGACACGGTCCACTGCGTCATGCAGCTGCCTTCTGTTCTGTTGTCACAGCGGTCTCTTGACAGTTTCCATCTGCAGTTAGGACCACCTCTGAAGTCTACTAAGCTCAGATTACAGATTCCCGCTAGAGGAAGAGTCCGAGGAGCATCCAGCACTCAACTGTCAGCAGCCACCCTGAACACTCGTCTCAGCAGCTCTCACCACCGTTCTGACAGAGTGGTCTTCCACTTGCATGTGACCAGGTCAAAATGCTTTTAATAAACTGGACTTAAGATGCTGGCTTTTTAAGCTTAAATAAAGCCAACATACAAAATTATGAATAGATGCATTTGAGAAACTATTCATTTTTATGAGTTAAAAATTTGGCCAAAGAATTATCACAATTCCCCTAGATAATGACAGTTCCTAGCATTAAATGTTCTACTATATAGAACTTTCTTTTTCCCTGCAACTGTATAAGAACATAAAGCTATTGCCTTATATGTCAATATTTCATACATTCTCTGTATTAATTCATACTATCTTTTTAAATTTTTTAAAATATAAATTTATTTATTTTAATTGGAGGTTAATTACTTTACAATATTGTATTGGTTTTGCCATACATCAACATGAATCTGCCACAGGTATACACGTGTTCCCCATCCTGGACCTCCCTCCCTCTTCCCTCCCCATACCATCCCTCTGGGTCATCTCAGTGCACCAGCTCCAAGCATCCAGTATCATGCATTGAACCAGGTCTGGCAATTCATTTCATATATGATGTTATACATGTTTCAATGCCATTCTCCCAAATCATCCCACCCTCTCCCTCTCCCACAGGGTCCAAAAGACTGTTCTATACATCTGTGTCTCTTTTGCTGTCTCGCATACAGGGTCATCATTACCATCTTTCTAAATTCCATATATATGTGTTAGTATACTGTATTGGTGTTTTTCTTTCTGGCTTACTTCACTCTGTATAATCGGCTCCAGTTTCATCCACCTCATTAGAACTGATTCAAGTGTATTCTTTTTAATGGCTGAGTAATACTCCATTGTGTATATGTACCACAGCTTTCTTATCCATTCACCTGCTGATGGACATCTAGGTTGCTTCCATGTCCTGGCTATTATAAACAGTGCTGCTATGAACATTGGGGTACATGTGTCTCTTTCAATTCTGGTTTCCTCTGTGTATATGCCCAGCAGTGGGATTGCTGGGTCATAAGGCAGTTCTATTTGCAATTTTTTAAGGAATCTCCACACTGTTCTCCATACATATTATCTTAATAACAATTTTATAAACAATATGAAACAAGAATGGTGTCAATTTTGTAGTTGTAGAATCTAAGAGAAATGAAATGAGAAGTATACAGTCTCATTGGCTGGGAATTGAACTCAAAACTCAGACTTCAATTTCAAGTCCCTTGTGCTTTCTACTCTACAGTGTCTGCCTCTGAACCTTTGTACCTAATAGAAACATTCAGGTAAATTAAATGGTATCTATTTCTATTTAAAAAATGGGCTTCCCTGGTGGCTCAGTTGATAAAGAATCCACCTGCAATTCAGGACACTGCCAGCAATGCAGGAGACTCTAGTTCAATCCCTGGGTCAGGAAGATCCCCTGGAGAAGGAAATGGCAACTCACTCCAGTACTCTTGCCTGGAAAATCCCGTGGATGGAGGAGCCTGGAGGGCTACAGTCCATGGGATCTGAAGAGTCGGACATGACTGAGTGACTAAACCACTTAATCATCTACTCTACAGTGTCTACCTTTGAACCTTTGTACCTAATAGAAACATTCAGGTAGATTAACACATGGCATCTGCTGCTATTTAAAGATTAAGGATCAGGAATCCAAAGTATTGCATATTAACTCATAATCAACACTTATGATGCAAAACAGTGATATACATATTTTCTCAACATCATAATAATTGTTTTCTTACCTCTGCATGTCTTTACTATACTTTAAGCATAAGGACTGACTTCAGCCCTAGATGGAGGATTTAAAGCCCTATAGAGTTTATGGTGAATCAGGAGGCAGACTTTGCTGTTAATTTCATATCAACCTGAGACTCTTTTCTGATAACTGGACTTTTTAATAATCTGCATTCCTAATCCATGTTCCAAATCTCTTCCCTTTTGCCTCAGTTTCTCTCTTAATTCAATGACAAGCACTTTGGATCCTTCAGTCTGAGGATTTTTTCTGTCCTGATGAATCCTATTGCTTCAAACAGCACTCACAGCCTGTGCCAAGTACTTTCCTGTCTGCAGCAACACTTTCTCCATACTGATGTTAGTCTGCCCTCTGGGATCAGGAGGGCTGCCTGGTGGAGACACCATGGCCTTTAGAGTCCGATCATGATGGGTTTGAATCACTCATTCTTCACTTTTAGCAATTAACTCTAATCTCTGCAACTACTCCATGAAGTTGTTTTTCAGTTCCCATTTTACAAATATAAAACCAAGGCAAGTTACTTAACTTCCTGAAGTTTCCGCTTCAAAATTCATAAAATGCTATCATTACTATTCTTGCTTAACCAAGACCTCTCTAATGTTGACGAGAAATGGAACTGCTCTCCATCATTGCTTTTCCGGGTCTATGGATTCTCTGCAGACCTGGAAGCATGTATCAAGGCTCCAGTTTCCTTTCCTTCCTACTTAGCTCTATTTTACGACAGTCTGGGCAGAATACCCCAGGAAAAAATGCAAGTTGACAAAGCAAAGTATTGATGTTTAAATCAGCACTTCTTGTCATACGTTTAAGATAGCAAGCAGAGGTAATATACTGTGAAATCCGAGAGTCACCCACCTGAGTACAGTTCATATTTCCATGTATCATTGTCCCCTTTGTACTTGAAACAGTCATGTATTCACTTACCTTGTCTTGTTTTCCTTAAGATGAATCTGCCGTTGCTCTCTGTTCTTGCGCTATAGATCTGTTTGTTTATTGTCAGGTTCCTCCTCATGTCCTCTTCATGCAAGGAGGTTGTCTATATTGTCCTTATCTTTTTCTCCAGCACATAGAGGAGCTTGGAATACTATGGTTCCTCAATAATATTTCTTAATAAACAGTCAAAAAGGAAGGAAAGGGGAGAAGGAAGGAAGAAAGGGAGGGAGGGAAGAAGAAGCACACTTGGGGTAAGGTTGGAAAGAGTAAAATTTTAATAATTTTGATAATAATCTCTGAGACTTATTGAGTATTTACTCTTATTGAGTGATTACTCTATGTCCTATTCTAAGAAATCCATATGTATTAATTAATTTAGTGGTACAAATACATATTAAAAGACAGGTAAGATTGGAAAACTGGGACAAAGAGGTTAAATAACCTGTTCATAGCCACAAAGCTCATAATAATGTGGTTAAAATTCAAGCCCAGGAAATTTAAGATTCTGTGCTCTTAATCTCCATGATGTATTGCTTCTTTTTAGAGTGCAAAATTAATGCATGTAATAAAAAAATAAGGTTGAACATACATTGCTCTCAAAGCAAGTGATTTAAAGGAACAACTCTAAGAAGGTTCTCAGTTCAGTTCACTTCAGTTCAGTCGCTCAGTCGTGTCCGACTCTTTGCAACCCCATGAATCGCAGCACGCCAGGCCTCCCTGTTCATCACCATCTCTCGGAGTTCACTCAGACTCACGTCCATCGAGTCCATGATAGGTTCCAATTTCATCCATCTCATTAGAACTGATTCAAATGAATTCTTTTTAATGGCTGAGTAATACTCCATTGTGTATATGTACCACAGCTTTCTTATCCATTCATCGGCTGATGGACATCTAGGTTGTTTCCATGTTCTGGCTATTATAAACAGTGCTGCGATGAACGTCTCTTTCGATTCTGGTTTCCTCGGTGTGTATGCCCAGCAGTGGGATTGCTGGGTCATAAGGCGAATATACTATCTAGGTTGGTCATAACTTTTCTTCCAAGGAGTAAGCGTCTTTTAATTTCATGGCTGCAATCACCATCTGCAGTGATTTTGGAGCCCCCCAAAATAAAGTCTGACACTGTTTCCACTGTTTCCCCATCTATTTCCCATGAAGTGATGGGACCGGATGCCATGATCTTCTCAGTAATTGTTATTAAATTCTGTAAACAACAAACAAAAAAAAGACTCCTTATTTAGGCAAATTCACAGCAAACCCTTGAGATAAGAGGGATAGGAGAGAGAGAGGGACCAGACTGGATCACACATTTCTTGGCCAGACACAGTACAGATCAATAAATCACAAACAATTTACAGAACACCCTCATCCAGCTTTGAGGGTGTTTCAAGGAACCCTCCCACCTGGAATCTGTACTGATTCTTTTCATATTGTATTTCCCCAAGGATGACTCACAGGAAATTGAGGTTTCAGAAATATGTGTTTTTCTATGGCATTTCTCTACCTTCACTGCAGAAGTTTTAAAGATAAATGATTCTGTGGTTGTGTTTTTTCCCATTTAGTTTAAGGAAAGAAGATCACTACTTTTCAACTAATTTTTACAATTTCTCAAATCATAATAGCATTTATGCTGTTATGATAAGTGGTGATAGTAATGATAAGCCTGTTGACTGTGGTACAAATACTGTGGTATAAACAGAGTTAAAAAAAAAAAAAAACCCTCGATAATATGTAAAATTGCAATAAAAATTAGTTAACCACTGTGGATAACTACCATGTGTATTGAGCTATGCTACATATCATGAGGGGTATGAAGATACATGGCGTCACCCTTGCCTCAAACAGCAGAGTCTGCTGGAAGAGTCAGAGGTAGAGCAAGTGTCTCCAGCAGGGGATGAAGGCAGGTGATACAGACACAAAGTACAATGATCACACATTTACTGGCATATGATTCATTCCAGCTGGAGGATCCTTTGTGGAAGGTGGCATTTGAAATAGGTCTTGAGAGATTGTAGACTTTCTTTAAAAAGAGAAAGAAATATACAGACGAAATTTGTAAAGTGAAAGGGGAGAGTGAAAAACACTGAATGTTAAAACTCAACATTTAAAAAGCTAAGATCATGGCATCTGATCCTATCACCTCATGGCGAATAGATGGGGAAACCTGGAAATAGTGACAGACTTTATTTTTCTGGACTCCAAAATCACTGCAGATGGTGACTGTAGCCATGAAATTAAAAGACGCTTGCTCCTTGGAAGAAAAGCTATGACCAACCTAGACAGCATATTAAAAAGCAGAGACATTACTTTGCTGACAAAGGTCCGTCTAGTCAAAGCTATGGTTTTTCCAGTGGTCATGTATGGATGTGAGAGGTGGACCATAAAGAAAGCTGAGCACCAAAGAATTATTGTTTTTGAACTGTGGTGTTGGAGAAGACTCTTGCGAGTTGCTTGGACTGCAAAGAGATCAAAGCAGTCCATCTTAAAGGAAATCAGTCCTGAATATTCATTGGAAGGACTGATGCTGAAGCTGAAGCTCCAATACTTTGGCTACCTGATGGGAAAAACAGACTCATTTGAAAAGACCCTGATGCTGAGAAAGATTGAAGGTGGGAGAAGGGGACAACATAGGTTGAGATGGTTGAATGGCATCACCGACTCGATGTACTTGAGTTTGAGTAAGCTCTGGGAGTTGGTGATGGACAGGGAAGCCTGGCATGCTGGAGTCCATGGGGTTGCAAAGAATTGGACACGACTGAGCGACTGAACTGAATTTGTAAAGGTGGAGATGGCAGAGGAGGCTGTGGGGAAAAGCAGCCAGCTCAGAGGTCTGTTGTCCTTCTTTTTCCCTCCCTTCCTCCCTCTTCCTCTCAGCTTCTCCTTCTTCCCTTTCATTCTTTTTTCCCTTCTTTCCTTCCTTCCATCCTCTTTCCTTCCAACAGATGTCCACCACCAAATGGGTGATACCCCAGAGTACAGGTTCACAAATCTCCCCTGAGTGTAGGGAATGATGCCTAATGCATGTGATACTCAATAAGTATTACTGAAAAAATTGGGTATATTGTGTTCAAATAGGAACTCAGAGAGATGAACAATTCTAATTTATAGAATAAGGAAAAACTTTTGTGCTCTATCACTTATCATATGGAAGATAAATTTTTAAATGTATGAGTATCTATGTGAGCCACACATCACATATTAATAGCTGCAGGCGAGATAAAAGAGGAACAAAAATTAAAGAGTTAAGTTAGTTTTCTGACTATCTCTCTTAATAGACTCTGAGACATCTAGAACAGGGACCATATCTTAATTCATTTAATAGGGTTTTTTTTTTTTTTTAATATCTATGATGTTTCAGCTGTTGTGTTAAGTATTGTGGTACAAAAATGAAAAATGTAGTCCCTACAAATGCTGTGTTTACAACTGATGATGGATAAAGAAAATACAAAGTGTATGCAGTTGATGATTTTTAGATAATATCTACCGCCAGTCACTATGATAGGCAGTGCAAATACATTATTTATTTGGTATACCTGCCCTCTAGGGCAGATATTATCTCCATTTTACAGATAAGGATTTAAAGCTTAGATTGGCTAAGTAACTTGCCTGAGGCCACATAGCTGTTGTAAATTTCACCTGTTAGAGCTGAGATTATAATGCTCAGACTCCAAAACCTGTGCTCTTACCTGTTAATTATACAATGTTAGGAGTTGGCAATACCGTTGATCTTTGAACAATGTGGGGATTAATTCACACATAATTTATAGTCCATCCTTGATGACTGGGGCTCTTCCCCATCCATGGATTTAACCAAGCATGGATTGTGTATTACCATAACATTTACTACTCAAAAATATTCATGTATAAGTGAACCCTCATGGTTCAGACTCATGTTATTCAAGGATCAACTACAGTCATTTCCCAAATGGGTGCCTAGGTTGAGTCTTAGGTTCTGAATTTTTAAGATGAGAAGTGGTGGGGAGAACATTTGAGGCCAGAAAGCAAGTGCTTTATTAAGACTAGGCCAAAGGGTGTATTATGAGAAAGGTGTGCAACAAGTGGTTCGAGAAACAGAAACGAGACAATTTATAAGAAGCACTGGATACTTCAGCTCAAGCCGTGGCTCCCCTTGGCTGAACATTAGAATCAACTGGGGAAAGTTTAAAACACATCAAAGCCTGGACACCTGTCCAGGCCAGTTTAAATGAAGCCTGCAGAGGTAGGGTGTCAGGCATCTGTATTTTGTAAAGTTCTTCTGGTGATTCTAGCACAGTTTTGGGTGAAAAACCACAGAGCAGAAGCGATAGGAAGCATAGAGAGAATTTACACAGGGAAGTGTGGTACCTGGGTTAGAATAGAGGCAGGGAAATGAGTTAGAAGGGGCTAGTGATGACGACCTTCATAGTATTAGGGGCAAAATGAAAGGAAGCGAGGGAAGATATGTGAGAATGATTAGGGAGGAAGCAGAACACACAGGTTTTGTTATCTGTCTAGATGCACAGGCTGGAGAAGATGGGGAATGACTTTTCCATTTCTAGCTCGGATGTTATAAAAGTTAATGCCATTTACTGAGGCAAATATGGGAGAAAGGGCAGGTTTGAGGAAAAGCTGGTGAAGCCAAAAGGCTGTGAATGAGACTTGACAGAAGTCAGAGAAGCCACAGAAAAGAGAGGCGATACAGGAGGCTCGGGGCTGGTGCACTGGGATGACCCAGAGGGATGGTACGGGGAGGGAGGCGGGAGGGGCGTTCAGGATTGGGAACACGTGTACACCCATGGCAGATTCATGTTGATGTATGGCAAAACCAATACAATATTGTAAAGTAAAAAAAAATAATAATAGTAAAATTAAAAAAAAAAAGAATAAAAGAAAAAAGAGGCGACAGTAACACCAGAAAAGCCAAGAGGAGTAGGTTGTCAATAGTACAAAAATAGCACCAAATGCCTCTAGAATCGGGCTTCCCAGGAGGAGCTGGTGGTAAAGAATACACCTGCTGATGCAGGAGATGCAAGTTTGATCCCTGAGTGGGAAAGATCCCCTGGAGCAGGAAGTGGCAACTCGCTCCAGTATTTTTTGCCTGGAAAATTCCATGGACAGAGGAGCCTGGCAGGCTACAGTCATGGGACCGCAGAGTCGGGCATGACTAAGTGACTGAGCACAGCCTCTAACACCAGGAGCAGTGTGGTTTTATTTAATTGAAAATAGAATATCAGAGTGATATAGGTTCCTCTCCCTTTGTCTGCTTTCTAAACAGATTCCTGCTTTGGATTTATGAAGCCAATGGGTGTAAGGGCAGAATTAGAAGAAGCCTGTGTCAGTTGTCATTGTCCTCAGCTCCCAACTCACCCTTCTCTGCTCTGCTCTGTGATGCTGAACTCTGCAAGCCACGCTGGCCTTGCCAGCTGCACGCTGTTAAACACTGCCAAGGCGGGGAGCCTGAGAGAGTCCACAAGGCCACAGGAGGAACAAGCGACACTTTTTATCCCTCTGAGGGCAGTAGCCATGAACACCACTTCAGAATTGTTTCTTCACCGTGTAGCAAGTTTATTGCTTCCCCGTGGCAGCAACTGAAACCAATTCATAGTTTTTAATCACACTTGCAGAATCAGCGTCATTATGTCCTCCACCCCAAAACCCCAGCAAGAACTGTCTGATGCCCCCTGTCCTGAGACCTGGGTCCCAGGTCCACAGAGCTCGGGTATCCCAGCTCTAGCTGAGCGACATTTCTTCTTCTAATGCCTGTATTTCAGCGCCACAGAAAGTATTAAACTTAGAAACTAAGTTTTCAGTTTTGATAATTCCAGCCTTTCCTCCTTGCTGCCTCAGCCCTACGCGTGGCATCTACTTTCTGCAGCTGGTGTCTTAGATATCTTAGCGTTACACTGGCATTCTTCTCTATGTCTACTGAAGAAGTTTACAATTAGTTAATCATTCTTTATATTAACATTTCTTGGTTCAAATAGGTAGTGCTGTGTCTGACTCGGGACTGAGCCCTTACTTACCCAGAAATTACTATTCCAGGGGTCGTTTTAGGATACCGGATCCTCCAAATTATTTTGGGATTAGTTTGGTCATATTCTTGAGTTCCTTGCCAGTTGGAAATGAGATTTTTTAGTTATCATTGGAGTATAGTTGTTTTACAACATTGTGTTCCTTTCTGCTGTACAGCAAAGTGAATTGGCTATACAGTCTCCCTCTTCTTTTTGGTAGACACAGAAACAATATTTCAAAAAAAAAAATAAACTCAAAATATTGTGTGTGTTGCAGAATTGAATTCACAGCCTCACCTAGTGTCCCACAAGAAAGTTGGGGTCTTAATTAGGAAGAAGAGGGGCTAAGCTATTTAAAATAAACACATCAAGTTAGACTCAGATGAGGCTGAGAATCTTAGACCCTAGTCACTGAGTCTCCCCTGTCTACAGGAGCTGATTGCCTGTCTCTGTCTGAAAACATTAGCCTTTCCTTGCTTGAAAACTTGCAAACATCTAACCAGGGGCTGTTGCTTTGCAAGTGGAGTTGCATTTTGTTCACAATTAATCTCCACCATCTCTTGTTGCCACTAGACTTATAACTAGGGTCAGATCTCAGCATGTTCTGTTGGTCAAGTACAAAATCTGACCCGAGGGAAATAGTTTATACACTAAAACAGTTGTATGATTGTGCAAAAATATGTTGATAGAAACCTAGGGAATATGAGCCGAAGTCAGTTCTAAGTGGGGAAGGTAGAACGAAGAAGATAGGATGCAGAATAAAATCAGACCTAATTTATGGATGGGGTGAAATTTTACCTTAGTGTTTTTTAACTTTAAAAATTGCTATACAATTTTTAAAGGTTACACTCTATAGTTATTAAACAAATTGAGGTATTGGCTGTATGCCCCTGGTGGTACAATGTGTCCCTGTGGCTTATCTTAGTCGCTGCTCCCACTTCACCACCCCTACATTGCCCTCTGCCCATTGGTGGGCGCTTGTTCTCTGTATCTGTGAGTCTGCTGCTTTGTTGCTATAGTTCCTAGTTTGTTGGATCTTTTAGGGTCTACATATAAGTGATATCATACAGTATTTGTCTTTCTCTGTTTGACTTACTTCACTTAACATAATGCCCTCCAAGTCCATTCATGTTGCTAAAACTGGCAGATGTTCAGTCCTTTTTATAACGGCAAATAGCATCATTGTGTTCTTTTTTATGGCTGAGTAATATTCCACTGTATATAAGTACTATGTCTTCCTTGTCCATTCCTCTGTGGATGGACATTTAGGTTGCTTCTATGTCTTGCCCATGGTTAAATAATGCTGCAGTGACATCGGTGAACATGTATCTTTCTGAATTATGGTTTTCTTCATTTATATATGCCTAGGAGTGGGATTTCTGTGTTGTATGGTAACTCTATTTTTAGTTTTTTAAGGAATCTCCATACTGTTCACCATAGTGGCTGTACCAATTTACATTCCCACCAACTGTGTAGGAGGGCTTCCTTTTCTCCACACCCTGTTCAGCAATTTGTGGTTGATAGAATTTTTGATGATGGCCATTCTGATGAGTATGAGATGATACTTCATTTTAGTTTTGATTTGTGTTTCTCTAATAATTAGTAATGTTGAGATTTTTTTCATGGACTTTTTGCCATCTGAATGTCTTCTTTAGAGCATTATCTAGTTATATCTTCTGCCTATCTTTTGATGAGCTGCTTGGGTTTTTTTGATACTGAGCTGTGTGAGCTGTTTGTATATTTTAGAGATTAACCCCTTGTCCGTTGCTTCTGCAGTTTTAAAAGATTCCAGATTTAATGGGTTAGGCCATACAGCTAGAATTGACTCAAGCGGTTTCCTTGGTGTGTTGAGGTAGAGATGGCAAAACTTTCATGGCAAGATGTAGTGAAAGGAATTCAAGAGCTTTTTGTTGTTCAGTCACTCAGTCGTGTCCAACTCTTTGCGACCCCATGGACTGCAACACACCAGGCTTCCCTGTCCTTCACCATCTCCCAGAGCTTGCTGAAACTCATGTCCATTGAGTCATTGATAACATCCAACCATCTTATCCTCTGTCGCCCCCTTCTCCTCCTGCCTTCAATCTTTCCCAGCATCAGGGTCTTTTCTAATTAGTTGGCCCTTCTCATTAGGTGTCCAAAGTACTGGAGCTTCAGTTTCAGCATCAGTCCTTCCAATGAAGATTCAAGACTGATTTCCTGTAGGATGGACTGGTTGGATCTCCTTGCAGTTCAAGGGACCCTTAAGCGTCTTCTCCAGCACCACAGTCCAAAACCATCAGTTCTTCAGTGCTTACCTTTTTTATGGTCCAGCTCTCACATCCATACATGACTACTGGAAAAACCATAGCTTTGACTATATGAACCTTTGTTGGCAAAGGAATGTCTCTGCTTTTGAATATGCTGTCTAGGTTTTTCATAGCTTTTCTTCCAAGGAGCAAGTGTCTTTGAATTTAAAAGGCTTAGGGAGATACAAATATTGGAGAAATTACATCATATGCAAACTGTACACCGGTATGTCAACAACATCTCCCAACAGGGCTCAGAAGGCATTCCCTTTCCTCAGCTATTGAGAAACACATGCATGTGTGAAGTACCGGCAACTCTGAAAAGCTTGTGATGACTCTCTTCTGTAAACCAGGTATGAAAATAGGAAATGTCCTATTTGAGATGAAATTCCTGATTTCATTGCCACTGATGGCATTTTGCTGATTGGATATAATTTGCATAAGTAACAAGTATTTGAGATGCTTCCTCATATGTGAATGTGAGAGCGGAAGATAAGTGAAATATCAGGCATCTGCCACTTCAAGTGAGGTGGTCGGAGGACTATCCAGTTAGCTCTTCACAGTGAAACTCAGGTTGCCGCACTTTGTACACTTTCCAGTAAAAATGAAAAGGCATAGTGTTTGATGGCCTGTTTGTTCTGAAGCAATGTACACCAGATTTGAATGTGTTACTTTGAAGCTTAAAAGGGTGCCTTTGGGGAGGAAGGGACCAGAGTTAAGAGAAGCCTTTGGTCCTGTGCATTACAAACCTCTTCTTCCACTTTTACCTAATGACCCAGTGGATCCGGTGATACTTGAAGTATCAAGACAAATACAGATGCTATGTGGCTGCTGCTGCTGCTAAGTCACTTCAGTCGTATCCAACTCTGTGCTACCCCATAGACGGCAGCCCACCAGGCTCCCCCGTCCCTGGGATTCTCCAGGCAAGAACACTGGAGTGGGTTGCCATTTCCTTATCCAATGCATGAAAGTGAAAAGTGAAAGTGAAGTCGCTCAGTGGTGTTCGACTCCTAGTGACCCCATGGACTGCAGCCTACCAGGCTTTTCCGTCCATGGGATTTTCCAGGCAAGAGTACTGGAGTGGGGTGCCATTGTCTTCTCCAGATGCTATGTGGAACCCCTGATAAACACCAATAGGAATCATTTCAGTGCAGACCTTTGGAATTTTGGAGACAGTCTATACTCTCTTTTGCTGATAATTGTTTTTCTTTTGAGAAACAGCTTCTGGCTTACTATCGAACCACAGGGAGAGACTGAACGTAGACCCATGGGACTCTGAGTGGCCACGCAACCTGAGATTTCCTGAGAGTATGCTCAGTGCTGCTTAGCCCTCTAAGATACAAGCGAAGCAACCTGTGATCAGTTGGTAAAGGCACTTGGTAAAGGCAGGTATGAGGTTGTCCTCGGGCAGGTCCAGAAGGCACTAGCTAGTTGCATGAGCAGGTGCTTCATGCTTCTTTGACATCAGCTTCTACTAGCACCATCTTCTCATTTAAGATTCCATAAATTTATAACAGGGAAGTGAGGAAAAACACCACTCACTCCTGGCCTACAGATGGTTCTACACAGTGTGCAGACCCCACTGAAAGTGGACAAAGGCAGCAGTGTAGTATCACTCAGGAGGAGCCTGAAAAGGGGCCAAAGTGTACTCCACACAGTGGTCAGACATTGTGTGGTCCATTTGGTTGTCCGCTTTCTCTGATCTGTGGATGTCATTCAGCCTCTTATCCCTAGGATGACCATGGGTGCACACGGCAGCCAGTTAGCCAGTGGTGGCAATGCTGATAGGGATGGAGGGACAACGCGTGATTTCAGCAGCATGGACTTCTCCTCACCAAGGCTCGACGCCTCACCTGCCAAAAGCAGGGGCCAGACAGACCATCCAGGACCTGATAACAGACCTGCGACACTGAGTTTCTTCCCACGTGACTTCTGATTTGTCATCGCTGAAACAGATACATATTCTGGACATCAGCTTTCTTTGCTGCATATCATGTTTTTCCAGAGCTCCCTTCCATGGACTTTCAAAAGGGTTTTTTTTTTTTTTTTTTTTTCTTTCAATCTGTTATCGTATTCCATGCAGCATTTCTACAGAAATAAAAGTTGATAGAAAATTACTGCAACCAGTAACAAAAGACAAACTCACTAAGAATTCAGATTCTCCAGGAATGAATTTGAGTGCCCTCAGTTCAGTTCAGTTCAGTCGCTCAGTGCCCTAACCAGGTAAATAACTAAATGAGCGGAAGCAAGCAAAAAGATTTAGAATGTGTATTGCAAGAAGGAAGTTACATATGTATCTACTGTGGCCTCTTGACTAGTTACAAAATATAAAAAAAAAAAAAAAAGTAGACATGCATTTTCTTATTTGCTTTGTCTGTGTGTGTCTTTATATCTATATATTGATATCTTTGGGTGCTTATGCGTTTATACGGATCAACTGTTTTCTTCTGTCTCCTCTTTCATCATTAATTTATACAAGTTTTGTTGGAGGTTGACTTTACTGTTTAGTCTTTCAGTTCAGTTCAGTCGCTCCGTCGTGTCCGACTCTTCGCGACCCCATGAATCGCAGCACGCCAGGCCTCCCTGTCCATCACCAACTCCCGGAGTTCACTCAGACTCACCTCCATCGAGTCCGTGATGCCATCCAGGCATCTCATCCTCTGTCGTCCCCTTCTCCTCCTGCCCCCTATCCCTCCCAGCATCAGAGTCTTTTCCAATGAGTCAACTCTTCCCATGAGGTGGCCAACTGGAATTTCAGCTTTAGCATCATTCCTTCCAAAGAACACCTAAGTAACAGAATATTTGGACGCATTTGTGACTGAATTTAAGGAATAATACACAGAGGCCCAAAATGGATACACTGGTTATTAGACTTTGTGACTCCTTTTTGGAGAGAGAGTGATAATGTCTTCATTTGTGAAGGTAGTTGCATCGTCTTAGGCAGAAACAGCATATTTTATTGTATGAAAGGAAAGACGTGTAGAATACTGCTTGCGGATGCGAAGTAGCCAGAGGCAGACTATGCCAGTTACTGCACTACTGCTCCAGGTCCAAATTCGTGTCGCTTGTCCATGACGCTGAGCTTGAGCTTCCGTGAACCCCATTTTGTTTTTGCCGCCTGACTCTACGCCAGGCTCTGCCAGTAGGGGGCGCAAGAGGTAGCTAATGCAGTTTGAGCTTCCCTGGTAGCTCAGCGGGCAAAGAATCTGCCTGCGATTCAGGGGAATCCGGTTCGATTCCTGGGTCAGGAAGAGCCACTGGGGAAGGGATGGGCTACCCACTCCAATATTCTTGGGCTTCCCTGGTGGCTCAGCTCGTAAAGAATCTGCCTGCAATGCGGGAGACCTTGGTTCAATACCTGGGTTGGAAAGATCTCCTGGAGAAGGGAAAGGTTACCGACTCCGGTATTCTGGCCTCGAGAAATTCCATGGACTATATATAGACCATGTGGCCACAAAGAGCTGGACACAACTGAGCGACTTTCACTTCCCAAAGAGGCGCAGGAGACTTGCTCCCTCCTGTGTGCTTCCTGTGGGCTGTTTCTCTGCTTGCCTTTTCTGTGAAAGTCACTGTAGCAAAATTTCTTTCTTCCAGAGAGGGAGTTTCTTTTCAGAGCAGTAGCTGGACACAGACTTCAATTTTCTCAAGACCTGTAGAAGTGGTCATTAAACTCTTGCACCTGCCAAAGCAGTGCTTCCTCCTCAGAGATCAGAGTTTTAGCTACCTGGAGTTTCTAAGAAACCTAGTTTCCCTAGGTATTCCCTAGGTTTCTAAGCTTTAGTGATTTCACCATCATCTTTTTTAAGTCGTTGCTGGAGTGGGTGTGGCTTCTTGTGGTTGCTCCTCTACAATATCCTAAAGTTGTCTTTTTACCTTTCCATTTTCTTAGTTACCAACTTTATTCCTAGTTAACACTTTCAGTTCTTTTTGCTCTTGTTTTTGTCTCGTGACTGGACCTCTACTAATATAAAACCTTAGAAAGTATGAATTGAATTCTGCTGGGAAGGACAAGGAACCAATGGAAGGAAAAAACGAAAAGAAAATAGGAGAAACAGAGGGGGAAAAAAACTATATGGGGAAAAATTAGGATAGTCAGAAGAGAGGAAAAATTGTGGATGTGGTGGGTGGTAGGTGTCATACTGTGATAAAAAGACCTTTGAGGAAGGGAGTGAAAGAATGTATGTGTAATAGTTTTGGCTCATGGCATGACATGAAATCCCTCCCTTTGCCCTGACACATACGATTTCAATTGTTTTACATTCCTTCTGGATATTCGAATGTGTACTTCTTCTGAATGCAGCACTTAGCTAAGACTGAACAGAAGGCGCAGCTTTATATTAGTCGTATTTTGGAGCTACTCTGTGGGAGTTGGACCCCAGGTCTAACATCTAGCATCCCAGTTGCTGTTGTTCAGTTGCTAAGCCATGTCTGTCTCTTTGTGACCCAATAGACTGCAGAACGCCAAGCTCCTCTCTGCACTATCTAACGGAGTTTGCTCAAATTCACGTCAAGAGAGAATTTCAGCTTTCACTATGACTCTCTGGCTTCTTGCCTTTTCATGCAAGTAACTGAGAACTGACTTGGCATAAAATGGGATGGTCCTCTAAATACTGGAGGCACACTGCAGAGAATGAATTATTGCAAGTCAGCAGTTACATGACCCAGTAAGGGTGTACAGAGAATTTGACTTGTTTCACGTTATGTGTGAGTTCAGGAAATTAATCAGCTTTCAAAAGTTTGATATTAATTTTGTGGTTAATTTTTTCACAGGTTCAACAGATTCATCAATTTCTTAGGAAATCAATTCTCTCTGGAAGGGAAGACAAGGTTTGTGGCAAACATATTTCAATTAAGTAATTTTGAAACTTTTTTCTCTTTTTCTACCAACTGAAAATGGATTCCCTTGATCTGTGCAGCCAGTCTAGAGTGTCCCGTGGATCAAACTTTGAGTTTACTGGTAGAGAACACCTGTTACAAAAACCTGACAAGTGTGGGAGGGATACAGTATGAGATGTAAGGAAAAGGCTGAAAACGTACATGATTGTAATAGGACCGTGAGGTTAGAAAAAGACCAGCACTTTGGTGGAGTGTTTCAGAGTCCAGTATTAGGAATTATTTGAGCCTCAGAGCTATAAAAATCTCTGTCTTTGTGACTGCTGTTATGAGCATCTTTGGAAGAGACTAGTACTGAGTAGGGAATTCATAATTACAAATTGAAAAAGACATACATGGTCTACAGATTTCTTCCAGCATACAGGAATTTTGGAGAGGCATATGTAATAGGAAGCTAGTCATGGTGGCCAGCACCATATAACATGTCCACATGGATGGAACATTCTAATTGCAGGCACCAACACAACCACTTGGAATGGGGAGGAATATTTCTCCAAAGAAAGGTGGGGCACTATCACTAGAGGGAGGGTGTGAAAGTTGCAGAACAGACAAAATAATGAGTAGCTACTGAAAAATTGCATTCAAGCAGTGATAGAAGACTCCCAGTTGTCTTTCAGCTGACTTTCCACACAAGCAACCAAAAAAAAAAACAAAAACAAAAACAACCCCAAAGTCTTATCAGATTTGTAAGCCTTTTTATTTGTTTAATAATTCATTAAAGAAAAGTAATTTCCAAAATGTTTCTTAGTTGAGCTGATACTATATATTAAAAATATACTTGTGTGAGTATTGTTGTGTTGTGTGCATGCTCAGTCATGTCTGACTCTTTGTGACCTTGTGGACTGTAGCCCGTCAGGCTCCTCTATCCATGGAGTTTTCCAGGCAAGAATTCTGGAGTGCGTTGCCATTTCCTCCTCCAGGAGATCTTCTCAACCCAGGGAACAAACCTGCATCTCTTGTTTCTCCTGCATTGGCAGGCAGATTCTATACCACTGGACCATCTCTTGAACTGTATTTGCAGTTGTTCTGACATTTTCTGAATAATTAGTATATTACCAAAGTAACCCTCTTAGATCCAGCAGAACCTAGCCTAGAGTTAACTGTAGTTAGTGATTCAGAGTTTCAGAAATAAAAAAGAAGAAATCTAGTTAGTAGAATTTTGTTTATACATTGACTTAAAGCAATATATTTTTTTAAAGTTCACACTCTTTGAGATCTTTTAAGATTAAACTGATAAGCAGAGTTGGTAAAGATTCCCTAATTTCAGGCAATTTTTGTGAGGATGCAGTCTAACCCAACTACAGGACACCTGGCAGGGTAGAAAGCATCCGCTTGAGCTAGTGATAACCCTTAAGGGTCCAGCCACCTTTGGAGAGAGTAACTGGAAAACAAATCAGAGGAAATAGGGGACCGGTAGTAGCTTGCTGACTTTCCAGACTTAGACCTCAAGCTAAACATAATTTGGAAAGAGAATTTGCCAGGAAATCTGGATGTCTGCACACATGCTAACTGTAAGATTGTCGAGGTCCTCCTATGTAGAAAATGAGTGATTGTTTGTAAGTACATTAAGGTGAGAGAAGAATATAATACTGGTATCAGAGTTTAATAGTTCATGTTGAGTCTCTATTCAATGCAATGTTGAATGGTCTTAAGTTATAATCATACATTCACACAGGTCATGTGTATATAATCAATTTCCTTTCTCCTTGAAGTGCTATATTAAGAAAACAAGTGGTCAACAAAATCGGACTAAATATCAAACATTGTCTACTGAACCCAAACTGGGGTCTGCCCCATGGAGACCTCATTGATAAATCTTTCAATTCTTTAGAAATTGCCCTCCTTTGGAGGAACTCCAGTATGGCTATTTATGGTTTCCCTAATCAAAAGTTTGCAGTACGTTCTTCCCTAACTGAAAGTCTCATTCGTAAAAAGAAAACTGAATCGTGAGCATAGAGAACAGAAGGAGAGGGATGGATTGGGAGTCTGGGATTCGTAGATGCATACTATTATATATATCATAATGGAATTACTTTGCTATACACCAGAAACTAATACAACATTGTAAATCAACTGTACCCCAATAGAATAAAATTTTTTAAAGAGAGAAAAAAAAAAAAAAAGAAATGAGAAAATAAGTCATGAGAAAGGGAGATGCTATCTTCTTTGTACATTCCCCTACCCTAAACATACAACCCAAAACTTGTTTTAAAAGTTACACTTCACTTAGGGTTGTTACAGTTGCCACCAACAGTGGTCACTAAGTACAATCCCAGGGAAGAAAATGATGGTGTTGATCTCCTATTACACTCATGGAAACTGACATGCTTCCTTCCAAAGAATACCGTGCAGCTGCCAGTGGTGGTGCATAGCATTCCTGGACATGGAGCACTTGGAAGCGTCTGCAGTTCTAGCTCCCAAAAGTTACATTTAGTTTGGTTTACAAAATATGCTTAGCTTCCGGGTGAGTCAAAGTATTTGGATATGCAAAAATAAATTGACTCCAAGGTGATCAGAAAGGTGAGTTTGAAGCCACATATATCAGTGTAATAAGGAAAAATTGAGGATAACCTAGGATAGGATCAATTACAGAAAATGGGAAAATTGGCATCATGCAGGAGAGGACTGAACCTTCAGAAAAAAGCATCTCATTAATGCTTCATCTTACATCTCTCCTTTCAGATTGGAATACGTAAAAAGTCTAAATTTCGTATACATGTATAATATATACACGTAGGTGGCACAGTGGCAAAGAATCTGCCTGCCAGATGCAGGTTCAGTCCCTGGGTCAGGAAGAGCCCTTGGAGAAGGAAATGGCAACCCTCTCCTGTATTCTTGCCTGGAAAATCCCATGAACAGAGGAGCCTGGCAGGCTACAATCGATGGGGCTGTGAAAAGTTGGGCACAACTGAGCATACACACACCTACATGCATACATACATATGCATACATGTACAGAATTAATGAGGAATAAAAACTGAGAAATACAGTTTTTTTAGTGGAGGAAAGTTTAACAATTCTAACATATAAATTACATATACAGCAAGTGAGCAGAAACACTAAAACTTAGATAAGTGGGGGAAACCATTAGCCGAGAAGTCACAAGATGCTAATGTGATGTAGAAAAGAAGAACCCCTGGAGCCAGATTAACCTAACACATTTTACACCTTTAAAATGTACCACTTAAAAATGTACAAATGGGGACTTCCCTGGTCATTCAGTGGCTAAGACTCTGTGCTCCCAATGCAGGGGCTTGATTCTGATTCCTGCTCGGGGAACTAGAGCAGAACTCGCACCCCACAACTAAAAAATTCTGCGTGCACAACTAAGACCTGGAACAGCCAAATAAATAAATAAATATTTTGTAAATGTACAAATGCAAATAATGAGGCTCAGCCCTTCTGGCTGCACCAACCTTTTTCATTATCCTCTTATCCGTCTATGTGTTCACTCTCCATGGATCCCCATGGCCCACTTCTGGCTCCTTTTTGGACTCAACTAACAGCTATCATTCCTAAGGCTCCACGAGGATGCTCTAGTTACCAAATACCATGGCTTTTTTCTTCATCAACTTCCTGAAAGTGAAAGCTTTTCAGTTGTGTCCAACTCTTTGTGACCCCATGGACTATACAATCCATGGTATTCTCCAGGCCAGAATACTGGAGTGGGTAGCCTTTCCCTTCTCCAGTGCCTCTTCCCAACCCAAGGATCGAGCCCAGGTCTCCCACATTGCAGGCAGATTCTTTATCAGCTGAGTCATAAGGGAAGCCCAAGAATACTGGAGTGGGTAACCTCTCCCTTCTCCAGGGGATCTTCCTGACCCAGGAATTGAACCAGGGTCTCCTGCATTGCAGGCAGATTCTTTACCAACTGAGCTATCAGGGAAGCCCCCCATTAACCTCCTGAGTGAAATACAATTCTTACTAGCCTATGGGTAATGAGTGGGCATAAAGTTGATTCTTACCTCAACCACTGTTTGAACTCCACATTTTGGTTGGAACACAGGAGATAGTGTAAGGGGCACACATCTTACAGTCCAAGGACACTTGGGATAGAATCTCAGTTCTTTCACTTACTGTGTATTTTCGGGAAATTATTTGGGATGACTAAGAGACATAGTTTCCTTATATGCAAAAGGATAAACATTAAATCCACCTTCTTGAATTCTTGGGATGCTTAAATGTCCATATTTATAAAGCCTCTGATGCTGCCTAATACATAAGTGCCCAGTAAAATTTACTGCCTCTCTCTCGGTACAGAGGGAAACAAATAAATCTAACATGTCTCAATCTTTCCAGGCAGCCTATTCACAAATTTTTACAATTAGTCAAAGGAATAAGACTGTATATGTATGCCAACTTAGTATGAAACGCATATGTAAATTTAAGTCTTGGTTATTATCTTCTGTCACATGTGTGAGCTTCAATATTTTTGGAATATAATTTTAATTTGAAATATAAATTGAAACACTGGAAAAATAATCAAAATGCATTTTCTACAAAATCACTCATCCTCCTTAGTGTATTTGCTGAGGCTGTTCTCTTCTGGAAATACAAAGTTTCAAAATTCAAGCAAATTTCATGTGATAATTACTGTGAGCAAAGCAAATGTCTCACTATTGAGGTTAAATAATGTGTAGCTATGATATGTATACTCTTGAAAAAATATATTTTAATAATTAAGAGGTAACTAGTCACTACATCTCTATTCTGTAGATGTTAAAATCTCTCATCTGTTTTATTTTCACTCATATTTATCCTCTGACAGCCATTTGATTAGTTGGGTCCAGTAGGGCCTGCAGTCTTTCTTGACTCTAAACTTCTAATCTGCTCCTGAGACTCTATAGTTAGAATTGCCTTGGAGACAGATAAATAGCTTCTGTATGGGAAATTAGAGGAACAAATGTCTCACTTGGCAGCAGGCCAGCATGCTGTCTAAAGATCTTCTATAGGAAAGTGACAACTAAGACATGCCAAGCATGTTTACAATTTCTGCTGAATGAAATGCCACTCAGAATAGAACAAAAGTCATGACATCTTTTGTCCCAAACATTAATGACCAGGGTGCCCTGGATTTTTCTCTCACAGCCTTGAATGGAAGGATTTTGCTGGCCTGAGATGAGGTTGGAAATAAATTAACTGAGTCCTCTGATGTCAGGATGAACTAAGCACTCATTCCTTCCATGGGTAATGTGAGTGAATACTACTTTTCATCTCTGAATGGCTGAATTGGTCTGCCCTTGGTTCTTTTCCGTTTCCATTTCTAACTCTTATCATGAAAGGTAGATCTTAATGGCTCAGGAATTTACAAAAGAAGGCATCTTGACCTTGAAGGCATTACAATACCAGAAATTTTCATCTTAAAGGGATTAGCCAGTCACAGCCCTGTATTTGCAAAATGAGGAAACAGTCTCACCCTGCTTGTCATCACACAGTCAAGCAGTAGGAGAATTAGAACTAGAACCAAGACTGGGACAGTTTCCATTCTACCATGAATCAGTCTTCTTAAGTTCAACCTAAGGACCCACTTTCTGTGCCAATATTCTGCATGATAAATTTCAGCAAAGACTATCACTAAACAGATTTTCTAAAATAAATAATAATTTCCCAAAGGGCCTTCAATTTAATTCAATTTAATGAGTCATGTCCAACTCTCAGTGACCCCATGGACTGCAGCCTACGAGGCTCCTCCGTCCATGGGATTTTCCAGGCAAGATTACTGGAGTGGGGTGCCATTGCCTTCTTCTCTGAAACATTGTTTAAAGACCAGTATGTCAGGCATAATGTACAGAGTCTGGTCCAGTGATGATTACCTCATTATTTTTGACTAGAGCCATATAAGATAAGAGAATCCAAAGATTGTCTTTGACCAGCTAAAAGGCCTAGAGGTTAGTTTATTATATGCAAAGGTCCAAAACATTTTCTAACTTCCATTCTGTGTCCTAAAGCTGCAATGACTTGCTATTATATTTGAATCCTTCAAATAGTCAAAATACTTCCTGGGTCAGAAGCCTCTCCCACCTCTTTAATGTTCAGAAACACTTATCAGTCAAAAGCTGTGTAAGTTGTCAGCTTGCGGACCCACCACAGATATGCCTTGGACCTACACAAAACAAAGAGGTTGGATAAAAATCCAGCAAAGAAGAAACTGCTGTATAATTTAGACATTACTTCAACAGCCCTTTAATTTGAAGAAAAAGCTCATTTTTTAAAAAAGAAACTCAAGGATCCACTTATTCTAGCCTCCATTATATTTGCCAGAGCATGTTTCTAAGGTGGGAAGGGCGAGTCTAGATTGTGGGTGATAATGACTTTGCAGGAGGAAGACTACACTTTACCGCTCCCCAGATACACATCCTAGCTACTACTATATTTGGTACCCAGGCTGCTGACAGGTGATGAGATGGATCTGAGATTAAAGGAAAGGATGGTCTTAGAGTTCAAGGTTGAATTGAAAATTAGACTTCTTCCTTGACCTAGGGTAGGATTAAGAAAATGGCAGTAAAGTCACACAATCCATGTTGAGTGGTCCTCACAGATCTAGAAAAGCCAGAGCTCCCCTCTAATGGTAGGTAGCATACAGTTGGCTTAAAGAGAAAGATCTTGGCTCAGAAAGGAGCTGGGTGCTTCCCCAAGATTGTTCCTCTGAGGTACTTTTATAAGCAAAGTATTGCTGGTATCCACTGTGACTGTGGATGCTCATGGCGGCCCTGTGACCCTCGGCAGGAGGGCTTCCTGGCATGCAGCTTACATGGTGGGCAAACCAGCTGCTGTGGAGGCTGACAGATCTGGCTTAGGTATGTGGTTCTCTCAGTGCATTTTCGCATTAAATGGCTGTTATGACTGTGATGGTGGCTCTTCTAGTGATGGAATGTAATCCTGAGGGAGGAGAGGAGGATCGTCTTACCAGGCCTGAGGATGGTGAACCAAGGAACTGACCTTAGAATCTGATTCTCATTTATACCCTGGAGTTTCTGAGAAAATATTGAGCCCATAGGCCTCTGAGGACAACCTAATCTAGTGCAGACCTCTTCCAAAGCCTCTCAAATATAACACAATTATAAAGTTGTGTCACAGCCTTCTCCTGCCACGTTGTTTTTCAGAAGGCTTCTAGGTCAGTTCCTCCCTCCCTCTCAACTTCTACCAGCTGCCTGCCTGCCTCTCTTTTCCCCTCTCAGCCCCAGAGATGTACCTTCCATGTATAAAAAGCTTAAGCCACTGTGCATTATGGGTGAACAGATAAAAATAAAATGAAAAAATACCTACCTTCAAAGTACTATAATTCAACACCCTGAGAAAATATGTATTATATAAATGATACATGAACTTTAAGGTAAAGAAAACTAGGTTTTCTATGAGAATAATATAAGATATTCCTGTCTCATGCTATCACAGGACATAGATCAATAGACCAATATTTCTAAGATCTTTGTTCCTTCTTTCTCTGTACACCTCAAATAGACACATCTTATTCCCAGCAATCAGTGGCTTACACAGGAAGTGTACTCAACCTTGACTCTGTTATTGAATAAGTTTTGAGGAATCACTGCTAAGTATACTGAGCTCTTAGGCTGACTCTAGGGCACAGTAATAGACATATTTCCTTTCACTTTAAAATGGGGTCACTAACATGTAATTGCTATACATATTTTTAGCTTGCAAACTTTTCCATTCAACAGCCTTGGACCAGCGTTGGGTTTTTCCCTGAAATTTCACAAAGATTTTAGAAAGTCTTGTAACCCTGAAACTACATGAATGGAGAAGAGTTGTTGAACTTAATCAGAAGTACTCTTAGGGATTTGCCTCTTACACTTCCTATCTGAGCATTTATAGGAGATTGTGACTTCAGTTAAGTCACTCAGTCCTGTCCGACTCTTTGCGACCCCATGGACTAGAGCATGACAAGCTTCCCTATCCATCACCAACTCCAAGAGCTTACTCAAACTCATGTCCATTGAGTCAGTGATGCCATCCAACCATCTTGTCCTCTGTCGTCCCCTTCTCCTCCTGCCTTCAATCTTTCCCACATCAGGGCCTTTTCCAAGGTGTCAGTTCTTTGCATCAGGTGGCCAAATTATTAGAGTTGCAGCTTCAGCATCAGTCCTTCCAATGTATATTCAGGACTGATTTCCTTTAGGATAGACTCTTTTAATCTCCTTGCAATCCAAGGGACTCTCAAGTCTTCTCCAACACCACAGTTCAAAAACATCAATTCTTTGGTGCTCAGCTTCTTTATAGTCCAACTCTCACATCCATATGTGACTACTAGAAAAACCATAACATTGACTAGACAGACCTTTGTTGGCAAAGGAATGTCTCTGCTTTTTAATATGATGTTTAAGTTGGTCATAGCTTTTCTTCCAAGGAACAAACATCTTTTAATTTCATGGCTGCAGTCACCATCTGCAGTGATTTCGGAGCACAAAAAAATAGTCTCTCAGTTTCCATTGTTTCTCCATCTATTTGTTACGATGTGATGGGACTGGATGTCATGATATTAGTTTTCTGAATGTTGAGCTTTAAGCCAACTTTTTCACTCTCCTCTTTCACTTTTCACCATGGCCTCCCTGGTGACTCAGAGGTTAATGTGTCTGGCTGAAATGTGGGAGACCAGGGTTCGATCCCTGGGTTGGGAAGATCCCCTGGAGAAGGAAATGGCAACCCACTCCAGTACTCTTGCCTGGAGAATCCCATGGAGGGAGGAGCCTGGTAGGCTACAGTCCATGGGGTCCCAAAGAGTTGGACATGACTGAGCGACTTCACTTCACTTTCATCAAGAGGCTCTTTGGTTCTTCATTTTCTGCCATAAGGGTGGTGTCATCTGCATATCTGAGGTTATTGATATTTCTCCCGACAATCTTGATTCCAGCTTGCGTTTCATCTAGCCCAGCATTTTGCATGATGTACTCTGCATATAAGTTAAATAAGCAGGGTGACAATATACAGCCTTGACGTAATCCCTTCCAAATTTTGAACCAGTCTGTTGCTCCAATTCCAGTTCTCAATGTTGCTTCTTAACCTGCATACAGATTTCTCAAGAGGCAGGTCAGATGGTCTGGTATTCCCATCTCTTGAAGAATTTTCCAGTTTGTTGTGATCCACATAGTCAAAGGCTTTGGTATAGTCAGTAAAGCAGAAGTAGATGTTTTTCTGGAAGTCTCTTGCTTTTTCCATGATCCAACATTGGATGTTGGCAATTTGACCTCTGGTTTCTCTGCCTTTCCTAAATCCAACTTGAACATCTGGAAGTTCACAGTTCACATACTGTTGAAGCCTGGCTTGGAGAATTTTGAGCATTACCTTGCTAGCATGTGAGATGAGTACAATTGTGTGGCAGTTTGAACATTCATTGGCATTGCCTTTCTTTGGGATTGGAATGAAAACTGACCTTTTGCAGTCCTGTGGCCACTGCTGAGTTTTCCAAATTTGCTGACATATTGAGTGTAGCCCTTTCACAGCATCATCTTTTATGATTTGAAATAGCTCAACTGAAATTCCATCACCTTCACTAGCTTTGTTCATAGTGATGATTCCTAAGGCCCACTTGACTTCACATTCCAGGATGTCTGGCTCTAGGTGAGTGACCACACAATTGTGGTGATAAGATAAGAAAGCCTTCCTCAGTGATCAATGCAAAGAAATAGAGGAAAACAACAGAATGGGAAAGACTAGAGATCTCTTCAAGAAAATTAGAAATACCAAGGGAACATTTCATGCAAAGATGGGTACAATAAATGACTGAAATGATATGGACCTAACAGAAGCAGACGATATTAAGAAGAGGTGGCAAGAATACACAGAACAACTACACAAAAAAGATCGTCATGACCCAGATAACCACGATGGTATGATCACTCACCCAGAGCCAGATATCCTGGAATGTAAAGTCAGGTGGGCCCTGAGAAGCATCACTAAGAAGAAAGCTAGTGGAGATGATGGAATTCCAGTTGAGCTATTTCAAATCCTAAAAGATGATGCTGTGAACATGCTGCACTCAATATGCCAGCAAATTTGGAAAACTCAGCAGTGGCCACAGGACTGGAAAATGTCAGTTTTCATTCCAAAAAATCCCTAAGAGAGGCAATGCCAAAGAATGTTCAAACTACTGCACAATTGTACTCATCTCACATGCTAGCAAAGTAATGCTCAAAATCCTCCAAAGAAGACTTCAGTGGTTTGTGAACTGTGAACTTCCAGATGTTCAAGCTGGATTTAGAAAGGCAGAGGAACCAGAGATCAATTTGCCAACATCTGATGCTGGATCATTGGGAAAGCAAGAGAGTTCAGAAAAACATCTACTTCTGCTTTATTGACCATGCCAAAGCCTTTGACTCTGTGGATCACAAAAACCTGTGGAAAACTCTTCAAGAGATGGGAATACCAAACCACCTGACTTGCCTCCTGAGATATCTGTATGCACGTCAAGAAGCAACAGTTAGAACTGGACATGGAACAACAGACTGATTCCAAATAAGGAAAAGAGTACATCAAGGCTGTATATTGTCATCCTGCTTTATTTAACTCATATGCAGGTTATATCATGCAAATTGCCAGGCTGGATGAAGCACAAACTGGAATCAAGATAGCTGGGAGAAATATCAATAACCTCAGATACGCAGATGACAGCATCCTTATGGCAGAAAGGGAAGAACTAAAAAGCCTCTTGATGAAAGGGAAAGAGGAGAATGAAAAGTTGGCTTAAAGCTCAACATTCAGAAAACTAAGATCATGACATCTGGTCCCATCACATCATGAGAAATAGACAGGGAAACAGTGGCAGACTTTATTTTTTTGTGCTCCGAAATCACTGCAGATGGTGACTGCAGCCATGAAATTAAAAGACACTTACTCCTTGGAAGAAAAGTTATGGCCAACCTAGACAGCATATTCAAAAGCAGAGACATTGCTTTGCCAACAAAAGTCTGTCTAGTCAATGCTATGATTTTTCCAGTAGTCATGTATGGATGTGAGAGTTGGACTATAAAGAAAGCTGAGTGCCGAAGAATTGATGCTTTTGAACTGTGGTGTTGGGGAAGACCTTTGAGAGTCCCTTTGACTGCAAGGAGATCAAATGAGTCCATTCTAAAGGAAATCAGTCCTGAATATACATTGGAAGGACTGATGCTGAAGCTGCAACTCCAGTACTTTGGCCACCTGATGCAAAGGACTGACTCATTGGAAAAGACCCTGATGCTGGGAAAGATGGAAGACAGGAGGAGAAGGGGACGACAGAGGATGAGATGGTTGGATCATGTCACCAGCTCGATGGGCATGAATTTAAGCAAGCTCTAGGAGTTCACGATGGACAAGGAAGCCTAACTTGCTGCCATCCATGGGGTCACAAAGAGTCGGACACAGTGGAGCGACTGAATTGAACTGAATATACTCCTGGCACCTTCCTTCCAGGAGTCAAGATCTCAGCTGCCCTGGGGTCATACCGCAGTGTGGTCTCCCACCTTGGCCGCTACCCATTCTCTGGACCAGAATTACTTTCCAGGCCCGAGACCATTTCTATCTGACCTCCCTTAACCTTGGGATCTTACTATACTTTAGTGAACTGTTCAAGCGTCAGTATGTTACTATATATGTTTCTCTCTGCTCCACACAATAATTTTGGGAAGTGTATGTAATTTTTCTTATATGTATAAAATATATGTACCATGTACCATATATGCTTTTCTATAGTTTGTTTTTTCATATATGCTTATTACTATAACAGCAACCCAGTCCAGTATTCTTGCCTGGGATATCCCATGGACAGAGGAGCCTGGAGGGGCTACAGTCCATGGGTTCACAGAGAGTTGGACACAACTTAGTGACTGAGCACGTGTAATCTCCAGATATAGAAAATGGGATTGATGAGTGATTTTTTAATATTTAACATTAGAGTCCATTCATTTCCATGTTTTCCCATATATTTTCAATGCTTTACTATTTAGCATTTATAATATTCACATTGACTGAATTTTTCATCTTATAATCTACTGAGAAATCACTATGTTTCTAGCGTTTTGATAGTAGAAATGTGGCAGAAGTTTAACTTTGAGCCTCAGATGAAGTTTACGTAGATCTATTCATGTCTGGCTAACTGATACCTGTGCCCGACAGAAGCCTGTCTGAATGGGAGCCTGGAATAGAGGGACCGTGTGATGATTTCAGCAACAATACACCAGGATCAGAAAGGAATACTGATTTTCAGTTTAGCTTGGCAGCTGCCACTCAAAATCCATACGCAGTTCAGCCACATGGACTCATTCCTCTATATGAGAGGTAAATGGCCATAAGTAGAAATTAACATAATATTTTACACAATCAGTTTCTCAGTGAACTACTGAGGTCATGAAGCAAAATTGTTTTGGGATACTTTCCATTTTGCCACCATCAGCAGCCCAGCTTAAGCATTAGAAGAGAACATATATTGCAGATGGAGGGCTTCCTGAGGGCAGTCGTGGTAACACCTGATGGGAGATGGCAGTGCCTGGTGGGGGACACAAAGCAAGTGTGATGCTCATCAGGACACTTGTTTGCGGGTGTGTGGGAGACCCTTCTATAGACTCCTAGAAATACCTGGGGGAAGAGCATTTGCCAGGACGTGAGAAAGACTCAAGAACTCAAAAAAAGACTCAAGTTCTTACTAACAGTGCAACCTCATCAGTTCTTGTGATCTAGTGATACCTGAGGGATCTGGCTATATAATCAACACTTCTAAAACATCTTTAAATTTATAGGTATTTTTTCCTGCCTACACTTGTTTCCTCAGGATAATACCCCAGAAGTGAGCATAATTTGTAAATACTAGGTAATATTTATGTGTCTTTGGAAATTACAAAGACATAAATATTACCGTGCATGCAGGATCTTAGGTCCCTAACTAGGGAGCAAACACGTGTCCCTTACCGTGGAAGCACAGTCTTAATTACTGGATGACCAGTGAAGTCTCCATGAAATTACATTTACTTCTAATGGAGTTTTCAAGACAGAGTTCCTTTAGGAGATTAGTAGGAAATACACTCAGGAGCAAATAAAACCCCTGAAAGCCCTAATATTCTAGGCAGTATTAATCTTCCCATTCTTCATTCTCAGAGAGCTGGCACTAATTAAAGACTCCCCTTAGTAACTTTAATTGATAAAAGAAAGAAATCTGGATTCTGAATAGACGTAATTGGATATGTTGTAATTATACCAACCCATTCTATATGATTGCACCTAGTCTAGTTTTAGAGTCATTAAATATAGCGATTTCTCTAAAAGATAAAGGAAGATTTCTTGATATGTTTGACATATGGTCAGCATCACTCACCCCGTGCAGTTCCAGAAACTTTTCAGCCTCTGGGTTAGTCCTGACTTGTCTAGTTTTTTTTTCTTTTTTTTAATCTAGTAACCTACTCCCATCGGAGAAGGCAATGGCACCCCACTCCAGTACTCTTGCCTGGAAAATCCCATGGACAGAGGAGCCTGGTGGGCTGCAGTCCATGGGGTCGCTAAGAGTCGGACACGACTGAGTGACTTCACTTTCATTTCTCACTTTCATGCATTGGAGAAGGAAATGGCAACCCACTCTAGTGTTCTTGCCTGGAGAATCCCAGGGACGGGGGAGCCTGGTGGGCTACCGTCTATGGGGTCGCACAGAGTCAGACACGACTGAAGCAACTTAGCAGCAGCAGCAGCAGCAGCAGCAACCTACTCCCATAAGATCTGAAAGGTAAGCAGTGCCTTTCCTGCAACTGGGCAATGAGATAGAGTGAAATATGTTTACCTGGAGAAATGAAATTGGCAGCAGAAGGAAAACTCTGCAAATAACACACAGAAGGTTTCACCCAGATGCAGTTTAAAAAATTCCCTGGTGACTCGGATGGTAAAGAATCTGCTTGCAATGCAGGAGATCTGGGTTCAGTCCCTGGGCTGGGAAGATTCCCTGGAGGAAGGCATGGCAACCCATTCCAGTATTCTTGCCTGGAGAATCCCCATGGACAGGATCCTGGCAAGCTACAGGCTATGGGGTCGCAAAGAGCTGGACACAACTGAGTAACAAAGTACACAAGAAACATACAAGTAGTGACAGGTGTGTATTTTCTTTATATTTACTATTCTTTTAAAAAATAATAGACATCATTTGTACTTTTATTTCCATGGTGAGGTGCAGTTACAGTTTCTTGCCTGTGGTACAATGACTCGTATTCACTAATGCCATAATTAATATTCCGTAGCAATTTGTAAATAGAATTAAAGTCTAAGAACCACAGCCTTAAGGTGTCTGTGATCTACCCACAACTTATCTTTAAAACTTTCTCACTCACTTTTTTCCATCATGCATATCAAATTTTTTCCCTTTGTCACAAATACACTTTTGGTCATAGAGGTCACGGCAAGTGTCTATATGCGGACAGGACTAAGGCCAGTTTGAAATAAAAGTGGGAGAGTTCTGGATTTTCGAAGAATGAGAACACAAGTTCTGGTCATCATAGTAACCACATTCAGCCCTTCAGTCAGTGGAGATCTGGACACAAACAGGAACAAGGAACTGTTTGGGGTCTCTTTTGGTGCTTGTCCTTTTGCCCACGTCCCTGATCTCTCCGTCCCCCACAGGGCGTGTGGAACAAACTGCTGGTGTCAGGCATGGTAGCCCTGTTCAGATCTCACCTCAAGAAAACCTGCTGCACGATGTAGAGCTGATCGACAGCTTCTACTTCACACATTTTTGGACCTACCACACGGTTCAACCCCAGGCTTTGCTTCTGCAGCATGTTTAGCCGCTTCAGTCATGCCTGACCCTTTGCAACCCCAAGGACTGTAGCCCACCAGGTTTCTTTGCCCATGGAATTCTCCAGGCATGAATACTGGAGTGGGCAGCCATTCTCTTCTCCAGGGGATCTTCCCGACCCAGGAATCAAACCCAGGTCTCTTGCATTGCAGGCAGATTCTTTACTGTCTGAGCCACCAGGGATACAGTAAGGATTTTCAGACCAGACTATTCCTGCCTGGAGTGGATTCTTCTAGTGGTAGCTATCATCCACGTCCAGGGTCTCTTGCTGTTAAAAGCCAATCCAGCTGCGGTATTGGCTGTCTAAACTGTTTCTGTATTATCCAGTCCAGTTATGAGTTGTGGTGTTTTATTGAGCTGTCTACTTTCTCTCGCATCATTTATTAATTACTTCAAGCAGACATCTCTAAAATGACTGGTCAGGAACACTGGACTGTGCCCGTGAAATAGAGGATAACTCTTTGGCAATTAAGAGGATTTGCATTGTCACCGTTTGTACTCTTTGCAAGGGAGCAAATCACCCAAACTGATTAGGCTTATCATTCACGATTTTTTTCTCTGTTAAGAACCATTGACACATATTCACCTGTGACATATACTATTTGGATCTACAATAGATTTGTCAGAGTTTTCACCTAAGATGCATACTGATGTTGTCTAAGCTGTCCAACTCCCACAGGGTAATTGATAGTCTATTTTTTTCCCATGCTGGACAACGAGGAATTATAGATATTTCTAGAAATGTTATTCATATGAAAAATATTTTCTGATGATAAAGTGTTTGTATATATTACTATATACCTTATATATATACTCCATACCATATATATATAACCATGTAATAAATACATATTTATATAATGTAATAAAGGCATACTTAATTGTGCATCAAGATGGAATGCGTTTAATTTATGGAAAACCAATATAACCTGTATCTCTAATAACCAGCTTTTCTTTTTTTTCAAGATTTACATTTAAGAACACAGAATGGATTGTGAATTATCTGAGAAATAACTATCTGTTATTATGTCATGACTTCACATTGCCAAAAAGCCTGAGTTCCTATGAAAACCAGACTGATTCTCTTAAAAATAAAATGAGCTTCAGTTGGTTTAATCAAGAGTATCAGTATCTAACAGACCTGTGCATGTATGAGCCTTCTGCTTTCCTTTTGAGGATTCATATACTTAAAAACGTGGGATAGATCCTCTAGGCCACAGCCACTGATCCTTGGGTTGCTCCTCCCGGCTGACGGCCGTGGCCTCGGGCGTGGGTGGCTCCTCCCAGCTGCCTCGTCTGGCCTGGGGCTCAGGCTCAGGGTCACCGCCCCTGGCTCCGGGCACGAGGTGGCCCCTCCCAGCTGCCACCCCTGGCCTCGGGCTTGTGGTGGCTCCCCGGGGACACCGCCCCTGGCCTCAAGCTCGAGGTGGCTTCTCCCAACTGCCCCTGACCTCGGATGCGGGGTGTTTCCCCCCGGCCACCACTGGCCTCGGAAGTGGGGCAGCTCCTCCCGGCCGCCGCCCTGACCTCGGACCACACGGGGTGTCTGCCCCCAGCCGCCACTGGCCTCGGATGCGGGGTGGCTCCAGCCAGCTGCCACCCTGACCTCAGACGCCCCTGACCTCGGACGCGGGGTGTCTCCCCCCGGCCGCCACTGGCCTTGGACGCGCGGTGGCTCCACCCAGCTGCCGCCCTGCTTTGCTGAAGCAGCCGTGAAGAGATGCCCCACACCCAAGGTAAGAGAAACCCAAGTAAGATGATAGGTGGTGCAAGAGGGCATCAGAGGGCAGACATACTGAAACCATACTCACAGAAAACTAGTCAATCTAATCACACTAGGACCACAGCCTTGTCTAACTCAATGAAACCAAGCCATGCCTGCAGGGCAACCCAAGACAGGCGGGTCATGGTGGAGAGGGCTGACAGAATGTGGTCCACTGGAGAAGGGAATGGCAAGCCACTTCAGTATTCTTGCCTTGAGAACCCCATGAACAGTATGAACAGGCAAAATGATAGGATATCAAAAGAGGAACTCCCCAGGTCATTAGGTGCCCAATATGCTACTGGAGATCAGTGGAGCAATAAGTCCAGAAAGAATGAAGGGATGGAGCCAAAGCGAAAACAATACCCAGTTGTGCATGTGACTGGTGATAGAAGCAAGATCCGATGCTGTAAAGAGCAATACTGCATAGGAACCTGGAATGTCAGGTCCATGAATCAAGGCAAATTGGAAGTGGTCAAACAAGAGATGACAAGGGTGAACGTC
>SJYT01022288.1:95566-130348 GCA_006410635.1 Cephalophus harveyi | reverse complement strand
GCCCTGGGAGTTCTTTGGAAGGAATGATGCTAAAGCTGAAACTCCAGTACTTTGGCCACCTCATGCGAAGAGTTGACTCATTGGAAAAGACTCTGATGCTGGGAGGGATTGGGGGCAGGAGGAGAAGGGGACGACCAAGGATGAGATGGCTGGATGGCATCACTGACTCAATGGATGTGAGTCTGAGTGAACTCGGGGAGATGGTGATGAACAGGGAGGCCTGGCGTGCTGCGATTCATGGGGTCGCAAAGAGTCGGACACGACTGAGCGACTGAACTGAACTGAACTGATACTTAAAAACTCTCAAGAACTCTTCAAGAGAAATGTTCCCAGAGGCTGTAATCATTGCCTCCTGCTTGCAACAGTTATCATTCTATGCTGAATTTGGGGAAATCCTTTGGTATAGAATGTTGTTTAAACAACAAAAGTACCTCCAACCATAACACGTTGTACATAGCATTACAAGTGCTATGTGAGGAAAAGGATTGTTTTTATATTGTATAATTTTTTTAGTAACATTAACTAACTTCTTTCTAAAAATGTGTTAAGATACATTTGCAAAATTAGAAATGTAAAATATACAGATGATATTTTGTCAAATTACCAATTTATGTACATCATTTATATTTTTTCTTGTCCACATTTCAGTGAGTGGAAATAAAGTATAAAAAGCATTCCATTGCTTATGTTCTAGTCTACAGGACTATCAACTATGCTAGTAGGTATTATGGGCAGAGAGAATTCTGTGGCCAAGTAAATTAAGAAAGTGATAGATTAAACCATTTGATTAATTGGTGGTTCAAAACAGATCCTGGAGAAGGCAATAGCACCCCACTTCAGTACTCTTGCCTGGAAAATCCCATGGGCAGAGGAGCCTGGTGGGCTGCAGTCCATGGGGTCACTAAGAGTCAGACGTGACTGAGCGATTTCACTTTCGCTTTTCATTTTCATGCATTGGAGAAGGAAATGGCAACCCACTCCAGTGTCCTTGCCTGGAGAATCCCAGGGACGGTGGAGCCTGGTGGGCTGCCATCTATAGGGTCACACAGAGTCGGACACGACTGAAGTGACTTAGCAGCAGAAGCAGAAAAATAAACCCACAACTTCTTTGATGCTCCCTTCAAAGTGCTTCCTAATTCCCTTTCCTTAGAATGTTAGCTTGACTTAGTGATTCACTTCTAACCCATAGAATCGTAGTGGAAGTGACCGTGAATGACTTTAAAGCTAGATCATGAGACATACTGTGGCTTTCTGCTGGCTCTCTGTTTTTTTGGATGCCTCATTCTGTGGGAAGCCAGCTGCCACGTCAGGAGGACCCTCAGGAGTTCTGTGAAGAGGTGCACCCGATAAATAACAGGCCCCCTGCCAGCAGCCGCGTGCGTGAATCATCTTCGGCATAGATCTCCCTGCCCCGATCACGCCTCACAGTCACATTAAGAAGAGATCAGATCCATTTAGGTAAGCAAAGTTTTCAGAGCAGTCAATTCAGAGAAATTGGGAAAAGCCCAAATGCACTTGGCTGAGTAAGGCACAGAAGTCGAAGCATTCCAAATTTCTGATCTTCGGTGCATTTCCTGTGCAGAGGGCATTGCAGCTCTTAATTGGCAGAAGATTATCGATATCTGATTAAGTAGGTATTTTTCTGCTAACAGCCATTGCCAAAATAATTCACAAATATTAGAGTCCATCTCTGTAAGGTTGGTCATGTTCCATAGGTGATCATAAGAAATTAATAAACTGTGAATGTTAAACCTTTAAAAGTCAACTCTGCTACGGGGAGAGCAGCCACACACGTAATTAAGAAATGCATTTTTTTTTTTTTTTAATTTCAAAGCTGAAACTCAAAGATCCTTGTTTTGCTGAAGGAAATTGCTGCTGGGATTCAGATGAGAGTAAGGCCTTTACAAGAGTCTACATCATCGCAGCAGGCTTCCTTAGACAACACATGGGGGAAAAGCTGAAAGAGGATTTCCATGACTCTCAGGGGAAAAGGGATTTGAGAAAGGCTACTAACCTCCAAATTGCAGATATAGCTTATGCAAGCTTGTGGCAATCATAGCAGACGGAACTGCTTACCACTTATCTGACCACTTCCCTTGGTTATAACGGCTGCCCATGGATGGGCAATGTAAGAATTTCAGACCACAATGTTTAAAATGGTTTTAATCCCACTTAATCTAAACCTATCCAAGGGAACTCTCTCTCTTTAGCACTTCAATTGAATCAAGTCAACTCGAATTGCAGGCAACGTGGCTAGCTCTCCTCATCCATTGGTTGCATTGCTTTGATGTGAACAAATTTTCAGTCTGAACCAGTTCTCTAACAGTATTCCTTGGTTTGTGAGTATCTCTCAACTGCATATATTTAATTAGCTGTCCAGCTATTTATTTTGCTAGAGTATTTCTTTTCCTCTTTGTTGAATGTTACTAAACTCCTTACTATAACATATACAAATGTGTAGTTCAGTTATTGTCAACTAGGTGGCTCAGAGGTTAAAGCGTCTGCCTCCAATGCAGGAGACCTGGGTTCGATCCCTGGGTCAGGAAGATGCCCTGGAGAAGGAAATGGTAACCCACTCCAGTATTCTTGCCTGGAAAATCCCATGGACGGAGAAGCCTGGTAGGCTACAGTCCATGGGGTCGCAAAGAGTCGGACACGACTGAGTGACTTCACTTCACTTCACTTCAGGAGTAATTTTGCTCCCAAGGGGACATCTTGTAACTGGGTAGGAACCTATAGTATCTTCCCAGGACAGATCACCTGCCCATTCCATGCCCTCTACCTGCCTCTTGTTTGTGGAAAAACTGTAGCCTGCTAGGCTTTCCCCAAGTTCCAAAGAACAAATTTAATCAGAGAAATGAGAATATGAAGAAACAACAGAAAATAGTCAACCAAGGCAAAAGAATAATAGTTTAGCCATTAAACAAAATCAAGGGTTTCTAGTCCCTTCTCGAGGGCTCTAGATAATATCACAGCCATTGTCCTGTTGCTGTTTAGTTGCTTTGTCACATTCAACTCTTTGCTATCCCACGGACTGTAGCCTTCTGGGCTCCCTTGTCTATGCGGTTTCCCAGTTAACAATACTGGAGTGGGTTGCCATTTCCTCCTCCAGGGGATCAGCTTCACCCAGGAATCGAACCTGAGTTTCCTGGGTCTCCTGCATTGGCAGGTGGATTCTTTACCACTGAGCCACCTGGGAAATCCAAAACACTGCTATAGAAATTCAAATATTACCAAGGCAGATATTAGAAAGATGTGCACTTGAATCACGTAAGTTTGACCCATGCAAAATAAATAATTTTACGAAATTAGAATTGGTGCCATATATCTAGAACCAATGTTAAAACTGTCATAGAATTCACTATAAATTCACTTTTTGTATAAATGTCATGTTTTGTCTCACTTTGCATTTCTCTCTATTACCTGGATGAAGCCTCATATAAAATGTCTATTTTTAAAGCTCCGCCCTTAAAAGGCATTGTTTTCATGAGACATGGATATACTTTCTCATCATGGACAATGAGAACCAAGTCATTGTTTCACCGATTAAGATTTTGCTTTCCAATGTGGCTATCTAGAAAATAGAAGTCAAATAAGTCCTCAAAGTTGTCATCTATTAAAAAATGTTTTATTTCTCCCTACCCTGGACCTTACTCCAATAGATAATTTCTACGGTTGTCTTCAAAACAGAACCTGAGACAGGGATTTGGGTACATGTGGTATTTGGAGACTTGCCCTTGGGAGAAAGGGAGTGTGGAAAATGTGAGCGAAGGGAGGAAGTGTTAAGCCAGAATGTGGTCTCAGCTGGAATCTGGCCTCAGCCTGGCCCCACAGAGAGCTGTGAAGTGGAAGCTGTATCACAAAGGTACTGCCATCTAAGGCAAAGAGGTCTGCGTTCTGTTACCTCCACGTCAGTTACTGGCCCTGGGTCACCCCATTCTGGGGCTTCCCTGGTGGCTCAGATGGTAAAGAATCCGCCTGTAACGCAGGAGACCAGGTTCAATCGCTGGGTCGGGAAGATTCCTTAGAGAAGCCAATGGCAACCCACTCCATTCTCCATTCTCTTGCCTAGAGAATCCCGTGGACAGAGGAGCATGGTGGGCTACAGTCCATGGGGTCGCAAAGACTTGACAAACATTCACTTTTTCACACCCATATTGGGGTGGGGCTGGGGCTAGGTCACTTTCCAGTGAGGAGGCTTCTAATCTGCATAAGGCTGCTTTCCAGAAAAGGAGGCTGTGAAGTGTTAGTATCCAACATTCAGAGCAGCTGGTGATGGGGCCATTGGCCCAGTAACAACAACACTGTTCATTAAAGCTGTCGTGTGTGTTTTCATTTGTGTTTTTCTATTTTAAAGCAAGACTAAGTTACACTTCTCCTTTCTAAGAAGAGAGGGTGGGCTTCCAAGGTGGCTCAGTGGTAAAAAATCTGCCTGCCAATGTAGGAGACGCAGGAGACATGGTTCTGTCTTGGGTTGGGAAGATCCCCTGGAGAAGGAAATGGCAACCCACTCCAGTATTACTAGAACAGTGAGAGTGAAGTCGCTCAGTCATGTCCGACTCTTTGCAACCCTGTGGACTGTAACCTGCCAGGCTCCCCCTAAGTCACTTCAGTTGTGTCCAACTCTGTGCAACCCCATAGACAGCAGCCCACCAGGCTCCCCCATCCCTGGGATTCTCCTGGCAAGAACACTGGAGTGGATTGCCATTTCCTTCTCTAATCCATGAAAGTAGAAAAGTGAAAGTGAAGTCGCTCAGTCGTGTCCGACTCTTAGCGACCCCATGAACTGCAGCCTACCAGGCTCCCCCATCCCTGGGATTTTCCAGGCAAGAGTACTGGAGTGGGGTGCCATTGCCTTCTCTGGTCAAAGCTATTATCATGGCTTTGAGTCTGGGTGGCTGGGACCATGTAATATTATGCATTAAGATAGGGAAGCTATTAATAACTATAGGAGCATTCATGTAAGGGAGAGAAATACTGTTATGGACATGATTTTCACTAAACCCTTGCTCATCCATGGAGGTAATAGAAAGTTGGATATATATTCCTGGGACTTTATAGAAAATTTGAGACAAGAGATGGCTGGAAGGTTGATGCACATAAGTATGATAGATGGTGCTTTGAGAGCAGATAAAATAATGAAAGCAGTGTATAGAGACGAATAAATCTTTGGAGACAGAACCTAGAGGAATGGCTATGTTTAGAGGGAAGCCAGAGTGGACAGAAAGATTGCCAAAATATACAACACAGAGATAGAAATTCGATAGTTAACACCATGACCAGGCTTCCCTGGTGACTCAGTTGATAAAGAATCTGCCTACAATACAGGAGACCTGGGTGTGATCCGTGGGTCAGGAAGAAGGGGATGGCTACCCAAGTATGTGACCTATGTAAAGAAGAATGGGCCATCAACTCTCAGATATTATAGATATGAAATTGTCTCAGCAATGCGGTCATGCTTTAGGATTAGGTAATCATTGGCCATGTTTGACAGATAATTTCTTTAGAGTGACAATGATAGAAACTCTTGCAGTGACTAAGTTATGGATAGAGGCGAGGAAAGAGAATAGAAGGAAATATTTCGAGATGCTTGACAAAAAAGTCACAGTAGAAAGTGTCTTAACAAAAACAATAGAAGAAAACTGTACAAAGGGAGCATTTTGTAGTGAAAGAATGGCCCAATAAAGAGAATGAGAATAAATATCAAAGAGAAGATAGGGATTCGTTGAGCATGGCAGCCCTTGTAAAACCCAGTAGGAATGAAAGTGTGGGCCCGGGCAGAGGGAGGAGAGGAAAGAAGGGGAGGCTTCCTGAAGACCTGGAGGAATTTTGAAACACAGGGAAGTAAGAAATTGCTACTGAGAGTTGAGCATCTGCTGAAGGTGGAGGTGAGAGGGGAGTGGGTGGAGCTGGGGAGGCCACTGGACCTCAGAGGCTACAGCAGCTCTTCAGCCCTGTCGGGAGCAGTGCCTGCTCGGGGGCTTTAGGATGCTGGGCTTTCCAACTAAGAAGTTCCTCCTAGAAGTATCCACAAGGCTGACTCCCTCCCGCAGCGTGTCGGTACATCCCACCATCAATACAGCTCAAAAGTCAGTGGTCTCATACTTAGTTCAACTATTGTATGGTCTGTTATATTTCTTTAAAATGCATATAAATGACAGAAAGATAACCAGCTGGCAGTCCAAACATATGGTTTCTACTTCTTTTCCTATCGCCAACTTGTGTGATTGTTCTTTTGGATATGTTGGTTAGTTTTTCTGGGTCTCAGTCTTGTTTGAAAAATCAAAGGCTTTGAATATGTGATTTTAAAGATTTAATCCAGTTTGAACATTTTTTTCATTTCTAAGAACTATCTTTATCACGTCTAATTGTGGTGTTTAATTTTAAAGTATATGGTCATCCTAAACTTTGGCCACCTCATGCGAAGAGTTGACTCATTGGAAAAGACTCTGATGCTGGGAGGGATTGGGGGCAGGAGGAGNAGAGAAGATTTTTGAATTAAAAGAAGATCAAACCAGTCAATCCTAAAGGAAATCAACCTGGAATATTTATTGGAAGGACTGATGTCGAAGTTTAAGCTCCACTACTCTTGCCACTGATGGGAAGAGCCAACTCATTGGAAAAGACTCTGATGCTGGGAAAGATTAAGGGTAGGGAGGAAAAGGGGACAACAGAGAATGAGGTGGTTTGCTGGCATAAGTGACATGACATGAACTTGGGCAAACTGTGGGAGATGGTGAGGGACAAGGAAAGACTGGTGTGTTGCAGTCCATGGGGTAGCAAAAATTTTGACATGACTTGTGACTGAACAACAATAAATTAATAGATGCACCTGATGAAATTGATGCATCATCCTAAAAAAGAGAGAAGAGGCTTCAGACATTGTCATATTAGCAGTTTAGCAAATTCACGCCCACCTTCCGGTAAGGGCTACTAGAATGGTAAATTCATACACCACAAGGAAGAGTGGCCACCACTCTCCATGAATGGAGAAAGTCTGCATGCAGCAACGAAGACCCAGCACAGCCAAAAATAAATCAATATGACTTTTTTTTAAAGAAGAAAGGTGAAAGAATGTCTTCTTGAGAAGGCGAATTCTGCTCATTTTTGAAAGGATATAGAGACCAAAACATCCAATAGACATTTGTTAAGTATTTACAATGTGTCAGCCATGAGACCACATGCTAGTTGGGGATCCAGAAAATAAACACACATATAAGTAGTTCACCTTCAAGTCTGATACATGTGTAACCCAGGAAGAGACTTTCCACAGTCAACAGCTGCATTTAGTGCTCAGAGGCAGCAATAGTAATGTGCTCATTCAAGTGCTGTGCCAGGTGTGGGAAACATGCTTGGACCTACAGCCCCAGGCTTGCTTTTCTAGCACATACCAGTAACATTTTGACCTACAAGTATCTCTTGCATTGATTTCTTTCTGTGTGACTTCAGGTGAAGCACAGGCAGAGAAAAGAGCTGGGAATTGTGCAGCTCAGTGAACATCCATTCCAAGCATACTTGGGCCCCCAGCATCCTGCATACCTCCTCAGGTTCCCCGGTGGTCCCTCTGGCCCCAACAGTTACCACTATCTTTATGAGAACAGAATAGATTTGTTTGCCTATTTCTGAACTTCATACAGGTGGATATATACAGCACATGCTCAGCGCATACTCTGGTTCTTTCACTCAGTATTATGTCTGCAATCTATATTCAAATAATGTAGGTCAGTGTCAATATGTTGTCTCTGTCAGTGTTTTTTTTTTTTTGTTTGAACATTTTTTTCATTTCTAAGAACTATCTTTATCACGTCTAATTGTGGTGTTTAATTTTAAAGTATATGGTCATCCTAAACTTTGGCCACCTCATGCGAAGAGTTGACTCATTGGAAAAGACTCTGATGCTGGCAGGGATTGGGGGCAGGAGGAGAAGGGGACGACCGAGGATGAGATGGCTGGATGGCATCACGGACTCGATGGACGTGAGTCTGAGTGAACTCCGGGAGATGGTGATGAACAGGGAGGCCTGGTGTGCTGCGATTCATGGGGTCGCAAAGAATCGGATACAACTGAGCAACTGACCTGAACATAGTGATAAAGAATCACCTGCCAATGCAAGAGACTTAAGAGATGTGGGTTCAATCCCTGGGCCAGGAAAATCCCCTGGAGTAAGGCATGGCAACCCACTTCAGTATTCTTGCCTAGAGAGTTCCATGGACAGAGGAGCCTGGCAGGCTACAGTCTATCAGGTTACAAGCAGTTGGACATAACTGTCGTAACTGAGCATGTACACAAGTATCATTACTGGAGCACCAAATATTTACAAGGGGAAATGTACTTAACAATATTAACTGTGGTGACATCGATTTCTAATTTTCAATGTGCAGACTTCTAATGCCAGTGATTCCTACATTCATTTCTCTTCCTAGGATTTCTGACCTGAATTCATTTCATATTCTAACTGTGCATGGAGGGTTTTCATTTCTGTGACCCAGGAGGGTGCCTCCTACTGGGAAGGAGTGCGAAGCCTCCCCCGTTTCCCCTGGCCCAGTGTTCCTAATCTGCGCTGAAGGCAGCAGCATCCCCTCAGTGCCCTCATGGGGTTCAAGCCTCAGTCTCTCTCAGGGACTTCCTGCCACACATCACACCTCATTCCCCCCAGCATCTAGTCCACACTGTTGCCCGAGAGATTGTTCTAGAAGGACAGATGTATTCATTTCATTCCTTAAAGTTTGAAATGGCTTTCCCACTGTCAAATGCAAAATTCTTGGAGAGGCCTCACAGTTCTTTCTGAGCAGCCTGGCTCCAGGCCAGAATGCCCTGTGTGATCTCCCAGCCCCCGGCATGGACAACATCAAGGTTTTGTTTGGCAGGCGTCCTTGGCGAAGCTGCACTCCCACTAGAGTGCAATGTAACCGTCTGGAGAGAAAGCTGCAGTCAAGGACTCAGACTCAAGCACCTCTACGCAGAGACCTCCTTACTGGGGCCCCAACTGAGGCACTTTTCTCCACTCTGACTCAGTAACTTTCCACTGTGAGCCCTTCTCCCTTTCCTTCTGCCTCAGCTCCCCAGGGTCATAATCAGTCTTTGCGTTCAGGGCTCCTCTGTACCAAGACTTCCCCTTCATCTGTGCTGCTTGTCCATGTCTTGCCATCTCCTAGAGAGCAGACATTTCTTTGGCTTAGAATTTCCAGTGATTGGCACATTAAGAGCTCTTGGGAAATGTTGACTTGGTAAACCATGAACAGAGTCATATTTTGTTAGCACATACAAAGTAATTATTGAAGAGATTCACACACTTGGCTAATTTGTCTGCATATATCTCTCTGCATAATCTGAAATGTTGCTAATATTTTAGCAATATTAAACTTTCTCACATGTGTTTACACTCTTAATTGCTGTTCCTAACTAAGGAACAGAATGGGTGTGATAGATATCTTGATAGTATCTTGATGCTATGTCTTCCCACCTAATACTTGGGTAGTGATAAAACTTGAATCTGGACCAGATACTACCCCTTACTAATGCTCACTTTGAATTTTTGATAAAATTCCAGAAACATACAGTCTAATGTCAATAATACTTAAAAGTCTAAAATGTTTTTTAACAGAGTAAGTAGTATGGTAAAGATCGTCTGCATACTACTCTTTCAATTCTATAGTGTAGAAATGGATACCATCTACAAAATTCGGGTGTCAATGGGATGGAAACTAATGTTTATTCTATGAGTTGATTTCAAAATTATACCATGTAAGTGACTAATATTCTCAATTGGATACAGTTCAAAATGTACCCAATAGTGGATTTCTTCCCAGACTGCTTATAAATTGGTTTAAGCATGAAAAAAGCTGAATTTTATTTGGCAAGGATAATAAATGTGCATTTGACTTTCTACTAATAAAAGGCACCCATTTACAAGTATTAGCAAATATGCTTTATAATTAATTTCTAAACAAATTTTCAGGATTATAATTGAAAAGCTTTGATAGTATCTATTATAAGCCAAAATTTGAAAATGAAAATAATGAAACCCTTGTTTAGAAGGAGTAAGAGTATAATGACAAACTGCAAGCCTCTTTAGTTGAAGAATTGGTTTTGAGTTTTTTATATACAATGAGTTAACTATTACCAGCTTGTCAGTTAATAGGAGAAATATTTGTATCTCATTTACAACTAAACTTGTAGAAGAGCACAGACAAATGTTTCCAGAACCGAGAAAACGTGGAATATTTATACATGAGGATACTTCAGATGGTAACAATAGTGCAATCCCTGTTTTTATTTTCATTTGTTCATCACGTGTTTTTTGAACACTCACTATATGTACTTTGCTAATATTTGGAAATGAAAGTACCTTTAGTAAGTGAAAAAAATGAATTAGATTCTAGTGGGAAAGATAGATAATAATCAAGAGGAATCCTGATGGATAGCTAAACATAAACAGGGAAATAAACAGGGTTTTATAGAGTATATTATAAAGGTGCCTGATCTGGTGTCAGGGAAGGCCTATCAGGGAAAGTAATACTTAAGCTGGGTTATGAAGAATGAGTTTGTTAGATGAAAAAAGCTGAGGATGAAAAAGAGAGCAAGCATTCAAGGAATAGCTTCACGAAAAAGAAAGAGAAAGTACTGGGACTGAGATGCAGAGAGAGAGAGAGAGATTCAATATGAGCCCAGAAAGTGAAAGTGAAAGTCGTTCAGTCATGTTCAGCTCTTTGCCATCCCATGAGCTATATGGCCATGGAATTCTCCAGGTCAGAATACTGGAGTGGGTAGCCTTTCCCTTCTCCAGGGGATCTTCCCAACTCGCATTTCAGGTCTCCCGCATTTCAGGCAGATTCTTTACCAGCTGAGCCACAAGGGAAGCCCAAGAATGAACCCAGAGAGGATGGCAAAAGGGAGACCAAAAGAAGTCCTATTTGAAAGATTCTGATCTTACTGCTAAAGAAATGAAAGACAATTAGTGGCTTTAAATTGGAGAGTGACCACAATCAGATCTGCATATGAAAAAGACCACTCTTCCATCAATGACGGGAGCATAAAACAAAAGCAGTTAGTAGAAGGAGCAGCTATGGGAGTGGCTTGGATTAAAGTGATGACTGGGTACAAATTCAAGACACATTCAGGGCACAGGTCAATACGGCTTGATGACAGGTGGGTATGGAGTTGAAGGAGAGAAGATAACATCAAAGATGACTTGCCCAACCAGATGGATGGGGATGCCATTTGCAGAAATAGATGACACTAAAGAGGCCCAGGTCTGGAGAAAGACAATGAGAGTCTTTAGCTATGTTGAAGTGCTTTTGAGAAGTGGAGAAATCCAACTGGAGTTAGCTAGATGAATACGGAACTCAGAGAGAATCCAAATCCGAGAGGGCAAAGAAAAAGAATAAAGACCAGGCAGTGAGTTTTCTGTCAAGGCAGCAAAGTATCAATAATTTGGAAAAGAATGACAGATAAGAGGAAAAGAAAAATAGTTGTAAACTGAGACAAGCATAAAACAGTGAATGTATTTTATAAGGCTAATCTTAGGAAAATAAATGGTTTTATGAATCTTCGATATATAATAAGAGGTGGGGCCTAGTGAACAAATGGTGTTGAGTCAAACAAAAGAGCGGAGTCAAAAGTCCTGGTCATTGAAACTAATCCCTGTCTTTTAAGAAGGGGTAGCTGAGATCTGGGTGGGAAGGTATCATGTGTGACAAAAGCTGTATAAACCTTTGAGGTAGGGTGGGATGAAGGTGGCTCGTGGAGTTATGAAGCTTTCCCCTTATTAAGATTGCCACAATAAGTTACTCGCAAAAGTTCCTACCCAAAGTAACCAGGTTACTCCATGCCATCTTGGAACCAACACATGAGCATATGCAAGACTGGTAAGTTTCTCTGGAAAAGACCCTTTTAAGTAAAGTCATGCTGAAGCAAAAATCATATATTAATTTTAATGCAGTTATGAGTATTCAAATAGAGACATCTTTTACTTTATACAAAAGCAAATTTATACTCACACTTTGATAAGGAACGCAAACCACAAATAAGTTATGATTTTTACTAGAACAGCAAACATTTTCTAAAGGAAAACAAAAGTTGATCTAGGCCTCCAGTTCTTAGGCATAAATAGCTATCTCAAATCTTCAGAATGTCGACATATTTTTTTCTGGTGTTCCATGTAAAGTTTTTCTTGATCTCTTTGAACTCCTGGCCTTCAGAATCAAAGCATTCTACAGATTTTTTCATACATAGTGAGGTGGGTTTAGTTCTTCATGTCTGTCATGTGTTCCTTAGAATTTGAGAAAGAAACCAAGCCTTATGGCCTGTTATTTTTTTGAAAGTCATGACATATTCAATTCCCTCTTGGCTTTAGAAGTTTTACTTTTTCCTATATTGCAAGAATGAAATATTATTGGGAAAAAAGGCTGTGTGACACGAACTATGGTAGTAGAGTACATAGATTTATGTAATAAATTAAAAGAACTCCAAAATAATCACTTTACAGTTACTAGCTGTAAGGCAGGTAAAAAGCCTTGTCTAGAATCCATGTATGATTCCAGATAAGAGAGTTCCTAATTCTTGCTGGGCTTGGTACTTTTTGTTTTCAAATATCCTTCAGGGCAAAACCACTTATTCTTAAATTAGTCCGTTTTAAAAATAAACTCATAGGTTATGTCAAAATGTTAATCAACGTTCTCTCCACAAGAGGTAAACGAAATGAAGCTTGAAAAACAAAATTGCTATGATATGTACACACTTCCTTAGATTTCCCCCAATTCTAAGGATAATGTTGGGGACCAGTTTTAGGATATTTACGGAATATCAAGGTGCTTGGGAATGAAAAATTAAATTTATGTAAGCTACTGACAAGGTATATAGTCCAAATATTTGGGGTATGAGGTCTAGAAGATTAGTTGGCAACTACCTTCTTTAGGCTTCAATACTGCCAGCATGTTTGACTGTTTTTTTTTTCTTACAAAAACATTCAGGTGCCCATGTTCAGCATTCCAATTACTTCAGGCAGGTCAAGACAAGGTCTAACAATGACAAAATAAGACATTGACATAACAATTTAATAGAAACAATCTTGAATTTATATGCTTTTTAAAATATCATTATTTCAAAAGCGAAATTTCAGGGTTTTTACTTTTGATTAACAGCCACCAAGAAGAACATTTGCATGTGTTTAACAAGGGTGGAAATACTGCATCAAAAATATTTCTTGAATACTGTGAACAGAGGAGCCACAAAAACTCAGCATGGACTGTGACATCCTGGAGTTCTGCATAGCCAGGATCAGATCCAAACCCTCAGTAGCAAGCAGGAGACTCAGAAGATGCTGACTTTAATTACAAACTTTATTTGTCAACACAATTCACAGTTTATACATGGTGCAATCCACCATTGAACTTTCAGAATAGTTATTGAGGAAATGGGTGTAGCTTTCCTTCTAAAAGAGCCTGACTTTCCAAAATTTTGGTTAGAATTCTTAAGTTTATAAAAGTACCTTCAACAAGTTAGCTGAATATTTACATTTCTAGCTTAAATTTTGAAAAATAAGCATCTGTTAAATTTTCTTTTTTTTTTTAAGATCCTGGATTTATTTTTTAAGACCCTAATATGAATGCCACTTATTCAAATATTCCCACCCCCAAGAATAAAAGTCATGTTTTGCAATTATATTTAGGGAAATCATTTTCTTTCTGTGTTTTAAAAATTTTATTTACAATGTACAGCAGATCTATGTATGAAAATAAAAGAAAGAGGAGCGATCTACTAGGTGCCTTTACTGAATTTCTTCTGAATCCTGAAAACCTCCAAAGAGTTGCAGGATATAAAATTAAACTAAAGAGGATTAACAGCCTTTTCTATCTTAAAAAAAAAAAAAAGCTCTCAAGATTTAAATTGTGCTATAACAGCTTTTTTCTCTAATGTCAGAGATGAATTATGCCTGCAATCTGCATTTTTCCATGTGCAAAATCACAGTGATCCAGTTTCAGCTTCTGCTCTCACACTCAGCCACAACTCCAGAGGTACACCCACAGAAGGCGAGGGCCATGCCCAGCTCTGCCTACGCATCCCCTCCCCTCACCGGGCACAAGTTACCCAGGGAAAGAAAACCATATAAGCCTTTCATACATCAGAAAACAGATAGATGCTGGCAGTATAATGTTTATTAGCAAATGCTTATAACACATTGTTTGGCTCTCTTCATGTCATCTGAGTGGCAATTCACACCAATTGTCTAAATTCATCTTCAACAATATCCATTTAACAGTTTTCTTTTATCAGATCACTTATGGATATATATATATATAGAAAGATATATAGATTTTCTTCTTCCACCTTTAAAAAATGTGTGTGTGTGTGCATACACACATACATAGTTAGTAATAAATGATAAATTTTAAATACTGCCAGGAAAAGAAGGGACTGTTTGGGAGCAGTCAATTTTACTGGCCTGGTAATTACACTGTATACATGTACCATTGGTACCCGAGTCAAATAAATACTCAGAGGGGCCATCTTTGCACCTCATTTCTCTGCAGTGCCTATAACGCTAGGGTTTCTGAGTGTTGCTTCAGTGTCCATTTAATTTGGCCTCTATTCCTTCTTCGGGCATCATCACTTCGGTCATTTTACACACTTGTTTCCAGCAAGGTATGGTATTCAAACGGGAGTTGTGGGGAAAAGGACTGTGGAGTTGAGCCTAGGGGTGGGGCAGGGAAGGAGAAACCACACATTAGCTAGAGAGGTTCTGTTTCTTCATAAGATAAGGCACTGACAGAAAATTTCTTAGGTAAAAGGCTGCATAAGAATTTCTTGCCATTTACAAAAAGAAATGTTGTCATCCATAAATGGTCCATATCTAGGCTCAGTTAGGTAGACCCTGAAGAGTAAGGACTGATCCCTCAAAGCTACATTATTACCAGAAACAATTATAATTCATTCTGAGGCCTTGTGGCACATTAGGAAAAGGGAGCAAAACAGTCTGGGCACAAAAAAGGCATCAGACATCGCTTGTTTTACTCCACTTGTCAAAGAAAGTGGACTGTTCAACAAGCATCATCAAAAAAAAAATAGTGCTGGCTCAGAATTCCAAATTCTCTTGATGGCAGATGACCATGATGGGTGTATCTATTTTATTCCCCCTTTGGAGCTCATGCACAATTTTAAAAATGCTACCAGCAACAGTCATAAAGAGCATATAGAAGTCCTCACCTAATTGCTATGCCTGAGGCTCTTCAAAGAGAGGGCTACTTAATGTTCTCAATAACAGCGATTTCCTCGCCCGCACAGTGTGGCGTCAGTCCGTTCAAATAGATACTTTCTGTTTTCAGTAAGGAAGGCAGGACATCCCTCTCGCTGGCCAGGTGGTTCACGGACAGGGTCCTCCTACAGGGAGTCAGCTCCTGGTTGTGGTTTCCAGCCAGTTCTGCAGAGAGCTTCCGCTTAATGGAGGTGGCGCGCTGGAACTTGTCATAAATCTCCACACTCAGCCGCCTCCTGGTTTCCTTGAATTCAGCTGTGACGTTGGCCGTCCACTCAGCAGCATGGGCTCTGAACTCTCCCACCTGGAACACGCATGCAGAGAAAAGACAGACATACCAACAGGACAGTCAACATTCTGTGTGCTTTATCCTCTGATCATTGTATTTGGCAGCTTTGAAAAGGAGGCTGTAGCTTTTTGTAATAGGAGCCATCTGAGAATTGAGGTCACTGCACAATTTATGAAGAGCAAGATTCCATTTTATATAGATACGACTCTGAAAATGAATCTATGAGCGTAAACTCTATTAACCAAGTTATATGAGAGGTACTAGATGTCCTTGTTTCTGGAGATGAGTCCTGTCAGTGATGCTATAAAAAGGCCATCTCTAACCTTTTAAAATTCTGTGAGTTTTTTTTTTTAATTTGTAATTTTAAGAAGTATTTGAATGTGAAGAAGTCAGGAAGACATAGGAGAAGCAGCAAGACAGAGTAAAAGAGCCTGGAATGTGAACCCAGGGGACTTGGTTCTCATAGCAGCGATGCTATTTGCTCTGGATGCAAACACAGATTTTAGAAACCAGAAATGGTGTGTGCAAGAACTCTGAATTCAACCCCATTCTTGTCATTTAGGAATCCTCTGTTTACTAAATAAGCAACAAAATGTTTTGTCTCTGCTTCCAGGGAAAGCAAATAGAAAAGGACTGACAAGTTTATTGTGAGGCCCATTTGGAGAATTTCCAAGAAATAGTTCCTCAGTGAATGTTTATGGAATTAATTAATTTAACCTGTCTGAGCTCCCATTTCATCAGTTGTAGAACTGAAGAAGGAATTCATAGGACCTGGACTCCATCTTAGGCCTGTTCATGCTGATCATGCTCAGCCACCTTTCCAGTGGACTCTGAACTCTGTGTTGAGTGCCTATGAAAACAACAACAGAAGGATAAGACCCCCTCCAGACAGGGCAACCTTGAAGATCATATCTAGGTTACTCATCACCTAAGAGAAAACATACACTAATCACCCTTTCCTCCAGACAGGCCATAAATTTTTCTGTATCTATTGAAGTGTAACCTCAGGCTTATTGATTATTGGCTAATTGTTGGAGCACATGAGCACATAGCACGTGAATGATGGGGTTATTGGGATTGTATTTTCCTTGGTTTATGTAAGTCTCAAGGAATTTGGGGTGGTGGGTTCAGACACATGCACATGGGGTATAAAAGATTTTCACAAATGCTGGTCAGGGTCCTTGGCTCAGAGGAGACTCTGCCTTGGGCCCGCCGGTGTAATAAACTGCACTCCACTGTCTGCACTGTCCTTCTGAGTGAGTTTGTTTCCCGGAACGCGTGGCTATAACAGAACAGGCATCTTTACAGCATATTCCTAACAGGATGGTTGGACTAATGTAGTTCAACTTCAATGTAGTTATGACCGTAGCCTTTGTTTGAAGGTTAAAGAAAAAAACATTGCCAAGTCCTAAGGACGTGGCCTAAAGAATCTGCCTGCAATGCAAGAGACTGGGGTTTGATCCCTGGGTTGGGCAGATGCCCTGGAGGAGGGCATGGCAACCCACTCCAGTATTCTAGCCTGGAGAATCCCATGGACAGAGGAGCCTGGTGGGCTACAGTCCATGGGGTCGCGAAGAGCTAGACACAACCGAGCGATTAACACTTCCACTTTCAAGCATGTGCATAATAACGTTCTCTCTGACCTCTTTAAAATGATTCTGTACTTTAGTGACCTAAAACAGAACAATGATCAATCCCATGATAAACTTTTTCTTAATCAACAAGAATTCAGTAATCAGGAAGACTTCCTAGAATAATCTCCTAAGGTGGACAAGTCCCCCATCCATCATTGGTAGCACTTCTGCTTTGGGGGTCCACTTCACTCACTTTTTAAATGATATGGGCACCTCCCTACCTGGCACATGAAGAACTACAGCTTTGTTTGGTCTTGTTTTACCTCTGTTGCTTTTCGTTTTAAATTTTGATATGGGAAACATAATTGATAGTTTCTGCTATAGTTTGAATTCCTAAAAATTCACATATTGAAATCCTAACTCCACAGGTGATTGTCTCAGGAGGTGGGGCCTTTGGGAAGCGCTTAAGTCATGAAGTGACGCCCTCATGAATGAGAGCAGCATTCTTACAAAAGAGAATCTAGAAAAATCCCTCACCCCTTCCACCATGTGAGGACATAGCAAGAAGGTTCTGGCTCCAGACCAGGAAGAGAGTACTTTATGATGCTGACACTATGATTTTGGGTCTCCAGAACTGTAAGAAATACATGTTGTTTATAAGATCCCCAGTGTGTGGTATTTTGTTATAGCAGCCTGACGGAACTAAGTGAGGTTCTAAATATTTACACTGAAAGTCATAGATATGTGTGTGGGTTGCGGGGTGGGGAGGGGGTGTTACACAAGATGGAACTGTTCAAATATCCTTGGAAGGTGGCACATAGCAGATCAATTCTTCTGCATTCACCCATAATTACATACATGCATGCATTTCATGATCTTTTTTATTTAAAAAAAGTCCACTTTCTACTTGTATTGTCCTAACAAGGAATAATTGCTTGTTTTCCGGATCTGGTTTTGGGAAAAAGCAAAAATGGAAAAATGAGAAGTTTGTGGCACACATAATTCGTAAGGTCAAGCATTCCTTAATCACTGAGGCATCTTAGAGGGAACCTACAGGAAAAGAAGTGTTAATTTTATAGGAATTCGGCCTGAAGATTCTTACTCTTCCCATAAGGGACTGTGCGTGACTACACTTAGCTCCAAAAACAATTATTGAAAGTTCAGTTCTGCTTTGGGGAAACTCTCTGGTTAGGCAGTATCAATCAGTGGTTAGAAATGCTGAATCACTCCAAACACACTTATAAATAAACCCTCCAACTGTTTATATTCTTTTTCTGTTTGCCCAGCTGTCTTTTTTATTAGACTAAGCATTTTTGAGTCTAGGGTCTATACTATATTCATTGGTGTATATAAAACATCTAGTGGCTGGAACAGAAAAAACACTCGGTAGAAATTTGATGAATTGCACTGAATTAATAAGTAAACACTATTCATAAAATTTTGAAATAAATATCTTTAACATAAAAAGTTAAGAGATTCACTTGTTTCTCTATCAGTTTTGATTTAATTCTAAAGACTTAAAATTGCCATATGCTTACAGAGAGAACCTGCTTAATATGGTCTTTTTTTTTTTTTTTTTCCATACATTGACATGAATCCACCACGGGTGTATACGAGCTCCCAATTCTGAATCCCCCTCCCTTAATATGGTCCTGGACAAAACACTTATCATTGTCCAACATATCATTAAATTCTCCTAGTTTACATTACAAATAGATAATCTCAAGCAGTGTGAAATTTGCTGTTTAAAATAAAACAATTGCTATTGATGAAAAACTAAACATTTTATCTGACTTTTATTCCCATCTTACCAATGATTTTATTAAAAAGAAATTAACCTTTTCTATTTGAGAATTCATAATTTTCTAAGTATAAAAAGAAAAAGTACTAATATACTATTTTCTATTATGAGCTTACATTAATAGTATGGTTCATATTATAAAGAAAAGAGCTAAGAGTCTACATATTTGTTTAATTAAATGTTTGTGAAAAGTGTAAGAATTAACTACTGTATTCAATTTTCTCCCATAAATGACTGGTTACCTAGAAATAATCACTTTCTTAGAGGACATCCATCTGAGTAAGCCCCTAAATCATCCCTCAAGTCTGGAGGCACTGTCAAAACTGATGGACCTAAAATTAGGCCTATTCTCTTTTTGAAATTAATTTTTATTGGCGAATTGTGATTTACAATGTTGTGTTAATTTCTGCTGTACAGCAAAGTGAATCAGTTATACATTTAGATATATCCATTGCTTTTTAGATTCCTTTCCTGTATGTCATTACAGAGTATTGAGTAGAGTTCCCTGAGCTATATGGCAGGCCCTTATTAGTTATCTATATTATATACAGTGGTGTGTATATGTCAATCCCAATCTCCCAATTTAGAGGGAGGGATAAATTTGGAGTTTGGAATTAACAGAGACACACTACTATATATAAAATAGATAACCAATATAGACCTACTGTATAGCTACAGGGAACACTACTCAATATTTTGTAATAACTTATAAGGGAAAAAATCTGAAAAAGAATAGATATGTGTATATGTATAATAGAATCACTTTGCTGTACACCTGAAACAAAAACAACATTGTAAATCAACTATACTTCAATAAAAATCTTCTTATTGTTAATAATAGATTTTGTGTATCTAAAATGCAGGTGTTAATACTTTTATTTGCTAATTTTCTGTCTTCTACAACTAGGATGTAAGTTCTATGTATATCCCAGCACCTAGGATAGTACCTGATATGTGGCTGACTTCTAAGAAATACCTGTTAAATGAACGAGTATATGCCCCCCAAATTCATGTTCTCTGTCATCTCACACCTGAATGATAACTAGAGCCACGGTATAGCATGCATACCATGCTGGCCTTTCTTTTCTGTTCTAACCTTTATTCCTCCTCTCTTTTGGTGACCATTAATATTTTTGCAAAAGTGGTCTTATATTAAACATACTGTTTTGCAAATGGATTTTTTTCACACAGCCAATTTTAGTCTTTTTTTTTTTTTCCTATGAGTAGTCATTATACTAGCTCATGGAGAAGGACATGGCAACCCACTCTGGCTACAGTCCATGGGGTCACAAAGAGTTGGACACAACTAAGCGACTAACACAGACACACACCACCTCATAGGTTATACTAGCTTCCTAGCATTCCACGGGATGATGACTGTGGCATGCCCCTGTTGATGAACAAGGGTTTGTTTTTTGTTTGTCTTCTTTTGCTATAGAAAATAATACTTCAGTGAATATTCTTATAGCCATATCTTGGTTACTGTGATCAAGTATTACTAGAAGTGGAAAAACTGTGTCAAAAGATACATATATTTTCAGATTTTGAGGATGCTGAAATTTCCATCTAATCCGTACTGTCTTCAGACTCAAGGTTCCCAGTCTCCCCACTATTTCCTCTTTGCACACCGAGGCAACCTCTGTCTTTTCACAGGAAAAAAAGCACCAGATCATGGATCCTGCGTAGAAACTCTTTTCGAGATTTTAATCATCTCTATTGTGACTGGAAATTTAATTGGTCATAAAAAATTGACTGAAAAATGAAAGCTTTCCTTAACGTCATCTGATTTTTCTCCAGAAGCAGGTTTCTTGAAGTCACCATGATCACTCAGGTTGCACTAATGACACACAGCTTTCTGCAGAGCAAGGTGCTTCCACAAATTAGTGATTCCTGCAAATTAGTAAAAGCCTAAATACAAGTAAAGCTCAGACTTATCTGAGTTCATAACTCTTTAATTTCTCATCTTTAACTGCACTCAATCTCTGGAAGAGGCTGGTAGAATACCGCTTCTAGGGACAATGTTTGTTTTTTTTTTCCTAATTTTTCTGGAGTTCCCAGGGGTGGAAATGCCATCTCTGGAGGTCATAAGGGCTGCAGCTGGAAATGTCATCAAACAGGGATAGGAGGGGTTAGCAAGAGGGGAGAAGAAGCCTCCAGTTCTAGCTCTGTCACTTAGCTGGGTGCCTGCAGCCAAGCAATTTAACCTTTTTTGAGTTTCAGATTCCTTATCTATCAAATAAGGTTATAATAATCTATTTCACAGGAGAAACAAACGGTGTGTGTATGCATGTGTGTGTATGTGTGTGGGTGTCTGTGTTCTTACAACATAAAGAACTGCACAATTAGTGATTATGATGATAACACTGGGTAATGATGATATGGTTTACTAAGGGCACTTAAAGAGCTTAAAGAAAAGTACCAGATACAGAATAAATTATATAGAACTGAAAAACAATGGGACATTTTTCCGTGGAATATAATCGCAGGTTCTAAGCACCCAGTGGCAGCATGGTTCAAGTTCCGTGATACTCTCACCAGAAGTGCTACAGAAGGACCAGATCCAGAGTTCTGGAGATCTTTAAGGCATGAGGTGCTTTGAGAATGTTGGAGACATACATAAAAATTCAATTGGCCCATCATCCCAGTCAGAGACACTGAATGATATATTTCATCACTCAAATGAATGTCAAGGCAAGAGATTGTTTGTGTTGGCCTTATCGTCATTATTACAACTAAACAAATACTGTAAAATATAATAGTGAATTTATTGTATCACTCAATAAGCATGTATAACTCATAATAAAATGGACTCTCATTATTAATATAGGTCTATGTGGTGGGATGGAGTAAATTTTGTATGCACAGATAAGAGCCCGTTATGTGCTGGGCATTGTTCTTTTAAAAAATATGAACTTATCTAATATTTACAGCTCTGTGGGGAAGATTTTTATTATTTCACAGAAGAAATTGAGGCTAGAGAGGTTAAAAAACTTTAGACACACAATGAATATGCCAGGATTCAAATTTGGAGGTCTAATTCCAGCATATTGTTTTGCTTCACCAGGAAAATCTTGTTAATTCTAAAGGATAAATATCTTTGGGAGGAGTGCAGGGCAAATTCACATTATGTGGAAATCCAGCCTATAGCAGGTTATTACGGTGAGGATCTACCACCATAGTTTCCTAAAGATACTGAAAAGAATGAAAATTTCTTCGTAAAAAAATGCACTAGGAACACTTATCAATTCAATAATGATATCTATTTCCTCTCTGTTGTGCCCTTATTTTTCTGCTTTTGCTATTCTTCATGATACTAGACAAGGAACATAGCAGTTCAAACTCAAAGCAAAAAAAAAGAAAAGAGAGTCTCTCAAAAACAAAACTAAGGCCACCAACATAGTTACTTATTCCCATTTGTCTAAAACATCCCTGACCTGAGAGAACTGTCTATACCAATGAATTCATTATTCATAAAATAGCACGTTGTATCCTAAAGAACAGATTCATATTTTTAAATGATGATAAAATTATACGTTCCAACTCTGAAGGTGCTCTTTTGATTTCAAAGACGTTAAAAAATAAGGTCGAGAGATCAGTACATTTATAGAAGTAAATTTTTCCTCCACTGAAATATTAATGCTTATGGATAATTACAATGAATCCTTATGCATTAAAGCATGTTTGTTTCGTCAGGGTTTTAGAAAAATTGTTCAAGAACTTATTCAAATACTGAAGTATGTCATCTCCCTAAAACTAAGCAAATCTACAAACAGTAATAACAAAGCTGAAGACTTCAACATGAGCAGAAATGGCTCCTAGGGGACTGCTGCAGCTCATGCACATGACTCAGAGAAGAGACCTTCCTCTGTATTCCATGTATTCTTAACTTTCACTTAATTCTCACAGCTGGGAGATCTGATTTACAAGAAAAGAAGGAAAATGGAGTGCTACAAACGGTCGCTTGCCTTCTACACGCTACTGGAAATGCTCTCATCCTTGTGACTAAATGCAGTTGCACCGTTCTCTGTCCTTCTTTTGCCTGATCTTTGTAGCAAAAAAAGGCACTGGTGAAGACTTCGTCTCTCCCAGTCAGTCTTTGCTCTTAATTTCCAAATCAGTACATTTTCATGTTTTTCTTTTCTTTTTTTTAAACCATTCAGGTTAATTCTCTATCAACCTAGAGGGATCATTTCCTTTCACCCTCCTCTTAACTACCTTTGTACCTTAGGCTTCTATTCTCATTTCCCCTGGATAACCATATCCTTCCAATCATGTCCATTAAAATTTGCTGACAACTCAAATACGTATTTCTAGATCAAGTCTCCCTACTGAATTCTGTATCTGTAAAACTGACTGCTTATGAAACAGCTTCAGTTTAGATGGACCCCAGGCATCTCAAATACAGCACATTCCCAAATGAAATCCTTTAACTTCTTAACCCTGATCTTACTTAATTTCTTATCACAGTGAATAGCACCATTAACCAGCAAGCTTCCTAAATGGAGGTGAAGGTGAGGTGAAGTCACTCAGTCGTGTCCGACTCTTTGTGACCCCGTGGACTGTAACCAGCTAGGCTTCTCTGCCCATGGGATTCTCCAGGCAGGAATACTGGAGTGGATTGCCATTTCCTTCTCCAGGGGATCTTCCTGACCCAGGGATTGAACCCAGGTCTCCCGCATTAGAGGCAGACGCTTTAACCTCTAAGCTTCAGTGATAATCCTTTATTCTTCCTCTCACCCAATTGACACCAAATCAACCCAAAGTCTTGCTGATTTACCTTTTTCTCACTATTCCATGCACTTCTCTCTGTTCCCACTGCTAACACTATTTCTCCATCATTTTGTCTCATCTATATTATTTCAGCAGTTTCCTAACCAGTTTTGCTGACCGAAGTCTATCTCCCTTATGTGTATTCTTCACACAACAGCCAGCGTGCCCCTTAATAAACACAAATCAATCAACTATTCCCCCTGCATAAACCATACAATTGACATTCATTTCACTTGGTTCAAATTCCTTAAAGTGGCTCATATGTTTCAAGGCTTACCTACTGTTCCAGCTCAATCTTCACTCTCAGCCCTCTCAAAAGTCTACTCCTGGGGCCATTCTGAACATTTGTTTTTTTAATTTTTATTGAATTTGTTATAATACTGCTTATTTTTTTGTTTGTTTGTTTTGCTTTTAGCAGTGAGGCATTTGGGATCTTAGCCCCCCGATCAGGAATTGAAGAGACACTCCCTGCATTGGAAGGTGAAGTCTCACCTACTGGACCACCAGGGAAGTCTCTGAACATTTCTTTCATTTCCTCAAACATGCCACTCTTTCTTGTCTTTCATTCATTCATTGCTTACTATTTTCTCTATCCAGAATACTGATTCCCAGTCTTTCTCTGGGATAGTTTCTACTCATCCTAAATTAGACATCTTTATGGGGCCATTCTCTGATTCTCTAGACATCAGATCACTTGATATCTGTATCTACGTAAGCCTGTACTTCTCTACTTCCCTGACATTACTCTCATTACAACTTATTACAGCTACAAGTTTAAATGCTCTTTTGGCTTCATGTCCATGGAAATCTTCAGGCAAGAATACTGGAGTGGGTTGCAGCTTCTTTACTGCCTGAGCCACCAGGGAAGCTCTTTCATGGTAATAGAGAGGGTTTGTCTGGCATGAACCATTCAATATTCTCAGAACCTGGAGGAGTATACATGTGGAAGTTCAATAAGCATTTGTTAGATAAATGAGTATCAATAACCTCAGATAAACAGATGACACCACCCTATGGCAGAAAGCAATGAGGAACTAAAGAGTCTCTTGATGATGGTGAAAGAGAAGAGTGGAAAAGCTGGCTTAAAACTCAACATTCAAAAAGCTAAGATCATAGCATCCAGTCCCATCACTTCATGGCAAATAGATGGGGAAACACTGGAAACAGTGAGAGGCTTTCTTTCCTTGGGTTCCAAAATCACTGCAGATGGTGACTGCAGTCATGAAATCAGAATATGCTTGCTCCTTGGGAGAAAAGCTATGATAAACCTAGGCAGCATATTAAAAAGCAGAGACATTACTTCACCAACAAAGGTCCATCTAGTCAAAGCTATGGTTTTTCCAGTAGTCATGTATGGATGTGAGAGTTGGACCATAAAGAAGCTGAGCACCAAAGAATTGATGTTTTTGAACTGTGGTGTTGGAGAAGACTCTTTCGAGTCGCTTGGACTGCAAAGAGATCAAACCAGTCCATCCTAAAGAAATTAGTCCTGAATACTCATTGGAAGGACTGATACTAAAGCTGAAGCTCTAATACTTTGGCCACCTGATGCAAAGAACTGACTCAATGGAAAAGATCCTGATGCTGGGAAAGATTGAAGGCAGGAGGAGAAGGGGGCGACAGAAGATGAGATGGTTGGATGGCATCACCAACTCAAAGAACATGAGTTTGAGCAAGCTCCAGGAGTTGGTGAAGGACAGGGAAGCCTGGCATGCTGCGGTCCATGGGGACGTCAAGAGTCGAGCACGACTGAGCGACTGAACTGAACCGAGACGAATGAATGACAGACTAATGAATCATGGTCTGAATATACACTCGAGTAAAAAAGAGTCTGCTTCTTAGTGACTGTACTGTGATAATCTTGTTTACCTCAGGAGGGAAACATGGCCAGGTTTATTTGAAATAAAGGTTCAAAGCATGTTTCCTCAAAATTTTTAGTCTTTGGAGAGCTTCCTCAGCATTCCAAGAAGCCTATGATGCTGCTAATGTCTTCTTTCACAGTGAAGAACATCATGCTTCTTGTACAGATCCCTTAAATCAAACTTCCTTTCCTTTCCCTTCTCCTTGTGCATGCATGGTCAGCCAGGTCCAGCTCTTTGTGACCCCATGGACTGTAGCCCACCAGGTTTCTCTGCCCAAGGAATTTTCTAGTCAGCAATACTGGAGTGGGTTGTCATTTCCTTCTCCTTGGGATCTTCCCAACATAGGGATTGAATCCATGTCTCTTGCATCTTCTAGCACTGGCAGGCAGATTCTTTACCACCAGCGCCACCTGTGAAGAACTTCCCTTCTCCTTGTGTGTTAGTCACTCACTTGTGTCCGATTTTTTGCAACCCCTTGGACTGTAGCACACTGGGCTCTTCTGAGCATGGTATTCTCCAGGCAAAAATACTGGAGTGGGTTGCCATTTCCTTCTCCAGGCCTTCTCCTTCAGTTCAGTTCAGTCACTCAGTCATGTCCAATTCTTTGCGATCCCATGAATCTCAGCACGCCAGGACTCCCTGTCCATCACCAACTCCCAGAGTTCACTCAAACTCATGTCCATCAGGTCGGTGATGCCATCCAGCCATCTCATCCTTTGCCGTCCCCTTCTCCTCCTGCCCCAATCCCTCCCAGCATCACGGTCTTTTCCAATGAGTCAACTCTTCGCATGAGGTGGCCAAAGTATTGGAGCTTCAGCTTCAGCATCAGTCCTTCCAATGAACATCCAGGACTGATCTCCTTTCGGATGGACTGGTTGGATCTCCTTGCAGTCCAAGGGACTCTCAAGAGTCTTCTCCAACACCACACTTCAAAAGCATCAATTCTTCATGCTTGGCTTTCTTCACAGTCCAACTCTCACATCCATACATGACTACTGGACAAACCATAGCCTTGACTAGATGGACCTTTGTCAGCAAAGTAATGTCTCTACTTTTCAATATGCTATCTAGGTTGGTCATAACTTTCCTTCCAAGGAGTAAGCATCTTTTAATTTCATGGCTGCAGTCACCATCTGCAGTGATTTTGGAGCCCAAAAAAATAAAGTCTGACACTGTTTCCACTGTTTCCCCATCTATCTGCCATGAAGTGATGGGACCAGATGCCATGATCTTTGTTTTCTGAATGTTGAGCTTTAAGCCAACTTTTTCCACTCTCCTCTTTCACTTTCATCAAGAGGCTTTTTACTTCCTCTTCACTTTCTGCCATATGGTGGTGTCATCTGCATATCTGAGGTTACTGATATTTCTCCCATCAATCTTGATTCCAGCTTGTGCTTCTTCCAGTCCAGCGTTTCTCGTGATGTACTCTGCATATAAGTTAAATGAGCAGGGTGACAATACATAGCCTTGACGTACTCCTTTTCCTATTTGGAACCAGTCTGTTGTTCCATGTCCAGTTCTAACTGTTGCTTCCTGACCTGCATATAGGTTTCTCAAGAAGCAGGTCAGGTGGTCTGGTATTCCCATCTCTTGAATTTTCCACAGTTTATTGTGATCCACACAGTCAAAGGCTTTGGCATAGTCAATAAAGCAGAAATAGATGTTTTCCTGGAACTCTCTTGCTTTTTCCATGATCCAGCGGATGTTGGCAATTTGATCTCTGGTTCCTCTGCCTTTTCTAAAACCAGCTTGAACTTCTGGAGATTCACAGTTCAGGTATTGCTGAAGCCTGGCTTAGAGAATTTTGAGCCCTTCTCCTTACTGGCTCCTTAATCTTTTCTAATGTTCTTATCACTCTGCATGACAATACCTTAAAAGGGATTATCCTGAAACCTGGGCTTCCCTATCCTCAAGGGATAGGGAAAGATAAAGAAGATTCAACCTTTTAACTTCAGAAGAATCACTAACATCTTCATCACTACCTAGCAATCCTTATGAAGCATCTAGGGCTTCTCTGGTGGCTCAAAGGGTAAAGAATCGGCCTGCAGTGCAGGAGACCCCAGGTGGATTCCTGGGTCGGCAAGTTCCCTTGAAAAGGGATAGGCTACCCGCCCTTGTGGCTCAGCTGGTAAAGAATCCACCTGCAATGCGGGAGACCTGGGTTTGATCCCTGAGTTGGGAATGATTGAGAATGTTTAATATTTCTAAATCATACCTTTAAATTGTTTACTAAAGGGTACTTTTTTATATATATCTTATTATACATCTGAGTGTGATGAAGGATAATTCCCTGTTGTGTCTTTCATATTTATTAACAGTTTCACTCCTGAAAGTATGCTTTATCCCTGGTCAGTCTTCACTGGAGTAGCCATTTCTTAGTAATAAAAAGTACAACATGAACTTAAGAGAATTTTCAGTGTTCTCAGTTTGAAAAGAGTATTTTAAATAGTATGTCTTTTAAATGCTTGATCTTTATCAACTGCATTTCTAAGGTTAATTTCCTCCAAACAACTCTACAAAACATCAGAAAAATGTTTTTTCCAAAAGAGTAAAGCTGACTTTTGAGCAAACTCCGGGAGACAGTGAAGGACAGGGAAGCCTGGCGTACTGCAGTCCCTGGAGTCTCAGAGTCGGACACAATTTAGCGACCGAACAACAAAAAATATCTGACTTGTGGGAAGCAGTACTTTTTTTACACTTTTCTTTTTTCCCGCTGATCTGTTTCTGAGCCAAGTTTCTTTGACAGAAGTCTTAAAGCTACTTTGACTCTTGATAAGAGGTAAACCTGTGAAATTCCTCAAATTTAGAATAATGCTAACCTTAATTATTTATTTACATTAACTCTCTAGTTCACTATGACCCTCAGAATCACCCCAAACTCCACCATCTTGAACAAATCTTTAGCCCTCTGCACCTTTCCCTTATATCGGAAAGCCTAGTGTTTTCTGCGTCAGCTTTTCACCAGAATTATAACTACCTACTGTGCCTAACTATTTACTAGCTTTGAATTTCTGTGATCCTCTTTATAGAGTTTTGGGTTTTGATCATTAATAGATGAGTGATAATAAAAATTTGCTAATATAATATAATTCTAAAGAATCCATTTCCAAAGATGAGTATCTCAGCAATTATTTGCAGGCAGCTACTTCAGAGTAGAAACTGGTGGCATGATTTGGAAATCTGGCAGCAGCAACTCTGCCAGTCCTCTGTGATAAGATAATTCAGATTTTCCCTCCCTAAAAGTCCCTCCCAACAATCATTTTCCTTGCATCACTCCATCCCCATTATCACTTCGTGTACAAGAACTTTTTTTTTTCTTTTTCAGAGCTACAATCTTTTCTAAAGATTTTTCCCTGGAGATCTTACCCTGCCTTAGCCATGTTTTCTGTTCTAATTGGCTTTACTTTTTCTTCCTATGTGCACTCAATTAACTATGAATCATAATCACTCATTATAGGCAAGCTAATCCCTCTTGTGGAGTCATAACTGGATGAGGAATTTTTTTCTGAAATGTTGGAAGGTTTTTGTAAAGTTTTCACAATTACCCACAGCCAACTCAAATATTGGATAATACTTGAGCCTCAAGTTTTCTTTAAAAAAAAAATATTCTATTTACAGGCAGAACTGATCAGAGTAGCATGAATAGAAAACCTTTTCCCTAAGGATATAAAGCAAAGCTGAACATTTAGTATTTAATAGCCATTAAGTAACCTCCTTCACCAGACATAACACTAAGAGGTTTTTCTTGTCTTTGACCAATGTTTTTTCCTGACCCTTTTGACAGTGGGATTTTAATTTACTCCTCTCAGTACTTAGAAACTTATCTACCTTAATGACCTGAGGAAAGTTAAAAATTGTAAGCAAGTAGCTGAGTTGAAATCATCCCTCTGGTTAAATATGTAAAAATAATTTGAAGCCTACTTTGTATTCCAGTTTCAAAGGTTGCCTAGACTATAATTTCTGACAATTATCATTAATTCATTTTCTGAAGTATTCCCATTTCGTTGTATTGTTGAACTGTACTATTAAAAGAACAATTCAAAGTATTCTCTTTATCAACCAGGTTTAAAAAAAAACCACACACACAACAACTGAAAGGATTACAAAGTGTCACATTATCTTGACAGAACAGTACATGATGTTTTTCTCTGGTTTTCAGGAAAGTATATGTAATATTCATAAGGTCTCCTTAATCTAAACTATCTTTTTTAGTTAGCAATTTCTCTACTTCTTAATACCACACATATTAACACAACTGTGTAAAGATTAATTACAATAGTTTTAATTTAAGAAGTCAAGAGGGATAATAATACTAATACCATGATTTTATCTTTCATCGAAAATTGCAAAAGGATAATGTATATTATTAACTACATTAATAATAAGGTGGGGTTGTGAAATCAGATAGTCGCTTGTTGTACAGTAAACTCAGCTTCTTAATTATTGTCACTGTGGTGACATACTCGGAGAAGGCCATGGCACCCCATTCTAGTACTCTTGCCTGGAAAATCCCATGGATGGAGGAGCCTGGTAGGCTGCAGTCCATGGGGTCGCTGAGGGTCGGACACGACTGAGCAACTTCACTTTCACTTTTCACTTTCATGCATTGGAGAAGGAAATGGCAGCCCACTCCAGTGCTCTTGCCTGGAGAATCCCAGGGATGGGGGAGCCTGGTGGGCTGCCATCTATGGGGTCGCACAGAGTCGGACATGACTGAAGTGACTTAGTAGCAGCAGTGACATACTGGCTCTGTGTCACTGCTGCTGCTGCTGCTGCTAAGTCACGTCAGATTCTGTGCGACCCCATAGATGGCAGCCCACCAGGCTCCCCCATCCCTGGGATTCTCCAGGCAAGAGCACTGGAGTGGGCTGCCATTTCCTTCTCCACTGAACACCTCTGAAAGCCTCCCCCCTGGTCTGGGGTTACTTTAACAACCTATATTACAGAGCTCATCCAACTTAAATAACATTTTATTGTGTTACGAAAATATGGGAATTAAAATTCATGAAGCAAAGTAATTTACATACGTTTTAATACAATTCTCCACATTTTTATATGATTGAGTTACAGTAACTAGATATGTGTCTGTTAGTAAGTGTGGACACTCTATGATGGGGGGGTGATGTTAGGGGGGGTGATGTTAGGGGGTGGTGCTGGGAGGTGGTCATCATCTGTTATTTAATTCCTTAAATTAAACATGTATAGTTGTGCAAAAAAAAGAAAACACCCATTCAAATGAAAGGGTGGGCTGAAAACCTTACAGGCACTCTCCACAAAATATCCTCATTATATAATTAATAAAACCAAAACACGTAATTACACTTCAAAATTCATTTAGGATATCTGGAGTTAACAGTAGTTTACCTATAACAAAAGGGTATTTTATGTTCCTATAGGAATGCAAGTTGCTGTTTACTCCCTAAGTCACGTCTGACTCTTTTGTGACCCCTTGGACTATAACCTGCCAGGCTCTCTGCCCATGGGATTTCCCAGGCAAGAATACGTCCTGGGTTGCCATTTCCTTCTCCAGGGGATCTTCCCGACCCAGGGATCAAACCCGAGTCTCCTACACTGGCAGGTAGATTCTTTATCAATGAGCCACCGGGGAAGCCATAAGGAATACAAGGCCTGTGTATTAAAAAAACAGCTTTGCTTCCCTTCTTCTTGCATTTTCCTTTCTAAACAAATGAGCCCCAAAGCAGTTAGATGAATAGAACTGCGGAGACATCAGTGTGACAGGTTTGGGGAGGGGGCCTTGGTACCAGAATGAAGTGTCAGAGCTAGATCAGCATGAAGGGAGCACCCACACACGGAGTGGCACCCAGCGTGGGGTTCAGAGCCTGAGCGGGGTAAGGAGGACAACCCCACAAGCAAGTCCAGGGTATACAGCTGGAGACCAAGCAGGGCAGAGCGGGCATTCCTGGAGGGCTGGGAGTGGGCGCAGCAGAGGCAATTCAAGCCTGGCTATATACAGGAAGAAAACAAATATTGGGAATAACAAGGATTAGGTATTTTGCTGTAAGAGGAAGTAATTACAAATACAAAAAAGCAGATTAGAAGGAACTCTTGTGTTAGATTGGAACTGGGAATATCAGTTTGAATTCATGATTTTCTCTGTAATTATTATTATTTTTTAATAGAAGTATGTAAGGCTTCCCTGGTGGCTCAATCAGTGAAGAATCCACTGGCAATGCAGGAGACTACAACACATGAGACCCAGGTTCGATCCCTGGGTTGGGACGATCCCCTGGAGAAGGAAATGGCAACCCACTCCCAGTATTCTTGTCTGGAGAATCCATGGACAGGGGACCCTAGCGGCTGGCGGGCTACAGTCCTTGGCGTCACAGAAGAGTCGGGCATGATTTAGCAACGAAATAGCAACAAACATAACTGACATGTTGGTCTCTTGTGTCTCCCGCATGGCAGGTGGATTCTTTACCCACTGAGCCATCAGGAAACCCCCACGTAATACTCACAGTTAAATGTCAGTGTTTAAGTTCACTGATAATTAAATCCCTTGAAATTAACCTACAATGAAAATTATTTAACCTAAAATAAAATATTTTAGGTTTTAACTTAAAAATATGTGTGGGCAGACCCCACTTCTCAAAATACTTTCAGGTAATTCACACAGACTGTTGTTGTGGACCAGTATTTCCTAACTATGGTATCAGGCAGCAATGAGAAAAGGTTTTCTCCTACCATCCATTCCCTTCCCCTCCTCCAGAGACAGAAGTTGTGATTCACTTCTTTATCCTCCTTTTCACCTTTTTGTCCTTCTCTATCCCATAGTTTAGGAAGAGAATGTAAATATTTTTTACATTCCAAGAACATGATTGATTCAGGAAATGTCACCCAACCATGAGCTTTATGAGTTAGTCGAACCTCTTAAAACTGTATATGCACTTAGGATTTGTGCATTTTTCACTGTGAAAGGGGATCAGAGCTCTTAACAAACTCAAAGAGGATGTGACCCACTAAAAAGGTCATAAACTCCTGCTCTATTAAGTAAATTCAACACTGATGTTTATAAGTAGAATCTTCCTTACTAAAAGTGGAAGACCATTCAAAGCAATATGTTTTCTAAGTTTCATGGTGTGTACTGTTTTATCTCAACCGCCTAACACAGCACAGGCACATTGTAAACACTTATAAATTTTTGCTGAATAAATGTCCCAGAAGCCAAATGAATTTTAGATGTCATAAGGAGGTGGGTAGATAACAGAGGAGAGGATGGTAGACAGGATTATGGAGAATGCTATAAATTTCAAATGAAGTATCCATGACACAAAGGCCCACTGGAAAGGGGTTGGAAGAAAAGCTACTGACTTCATGTACTTCTTGGGTGAGATAGATAACCTCATGAATAAATACTGATACCTAATCACAAATCATGATTAAGTGCAGTTAAGCCCAGATAAGAAATGAGGAGAGCATACAAAGAGGAGGAATAATTCATACTAAAGAGGTCAGATGGGATGTCTGCAGAGATGTGACATTTGATGTGAGATCTGAAGCAGCTCTGTAGTCAGCAAGGTGATAACGTGTGGAGAAGCACATTCAAGGCCAGGGTATAATGTATAAGAAGGGAAGGGACATGTGTAAAAAAAGAGTCTGGTGCAATCAGAGAACGGCTGAAAGAAGACCTGTGTGGCATGATTGTAGTGAATCTACAAGATGAGACTTGAAAGGGAGGTAGGGCCCAAGTTACATGAATGCAAAAATCATGGTAATCAAAAGATTTCGAACTTGAGGCAACTCAACAATATGTAACAAAGAATAACACTGTCAGATTTGGGTTTTAATTTCTGTGCATGCACCACATGTTGACAAAAAATTCTTGGGAATGCAGAAAAAAGGAACACAATTCTAGTTTCATTTATTTTTATTAAACTGCTACTAACATTTTCTGTATGGGATGGCCCTAGGGCCTTCACTTGGTCCCTGTTCCATGGAGGAATGCCAGGGTAGAACCTGATCGCCCTGATGGGCTAGGGGACAAGGGCTCGGTCATTCCCTTGCTGTTAGCATATTCTAGTGCATTCGAATTTATGGACTATTGGGTATCAGCAATATGATTACTTTGATAAAACCAAAATTCTTAAATCATAGAGTTTTTGTAAAAGTAAGCAATACGATGGGGCGTGGTCATGAACATCTTTGTCCCCAACATACTGGTGGCACATGCCACATGGTACAATCTATGCATTTTTCTTAAAATTTGATGACCTAATTTGTGATGAGAAAGGTGTTCCACAGGATGCTACTTGGCAGATATTTTGAAACAAATAAACTATTTAGCCTGCCCCTTCAAAGGATATAAGATATATAAGATGGTAACTGCTATTAAAAAAATCATAATTTGTGTGTATGATGATGGCAGAAAAAAAAATCTTAATGAGTGTTTGCACATATGGTCATTGTTATATTTGTCCCCTCAAATGGGGTGTTACTTATTAAATCACATATCTTAATACTTCACAAACTTGGAAGAAGGATTTTATCACCTATAGGAAAGACTCTCAAACAAAGGGTTTTCATGGATATTGAAAATGGGCTAACCTTAAAAACAATGGTTTGGCATCAGAGAAGATGGATATTTCCTAACTTAAAGTAATTTTCACAACTAGTGAATAATATTTTAAAATGAGTTCAATGTTTAAAAGCAGAATTTTAAATGTACTTCTTTCATTTGCACTATGAGTTACCTTTCTCTGACACACCATCAAATCAAGAATCAAAATAAACTACACTATAGACTAGAATTGGGGATTACTATAATGTGGAGAGCTAAATCCAGATCTGACAAAGGAACAGGACATTCAAAGCATACTATTCTCATTATTAATAATTTTTTGTGAGAGCAAAAAATTTGAATTACCAGTAAGCACAATTAATACATTTTAAACTACTTAATTTTCATCTTTAAAAATTTCTCCCTTTACATATGTTGTAAATAAATAGCTAAATATAGGTACAGGAATACAGTAGTGCAGGTATGTAATTTATAAATACATATGCATACTGTAAAGGTACATGCTCAAAACGTTTTTCCTAATAACAATTCACAGTAAAAATTCTGGAAACCACTGAAGAGAGGAAACGGAAAGGTGAGGAGGGAAGGAAGACATCTAGTTAGGATGTTAACTGTGATAGATCAGTTCAGTTCAGTTCAGTCGCTCAGTCGTGTCCGACTCTTTGCGACCCCATGAATCGCAGCACGCCAGGCCTCC
>SJYT01022288.1:71521-94839 GCA_006410635.1 Cephalophus harveyi | reverse complement strand
GGCCTTGTTTTTGTTGACTGTATAGAGCTTCTCCATCTTTGGCTGCATAGAATATAATCAATCTGATTTCGGTGTTGACCATCTGGTGATGTCCACGTGTAGAGTCTTCTCTTGTGTTGTTGGAAGAGGGTGTTTGCTATGACCAGTGCATTTTCTTGGCAAAACTCTATTAGTCTTTGCCCTGCTTCATTCCGCATTCCAAGGCCAAATTTGCCTGTGACTCCAGGTGTTTCTTGACTTCCTACTTTAGCATTCCAGTCCCCTATAATGAAAAGGACATCTTTTTTGGGTGTTAGTTCTAAAAGATCTTGTAGGTCTTCATAAAACCGTTCAACTTCAGCTTCTTCAGCAGACTAAAAGAGGAGTATGGACACAGAATGTACAGGAAAACATTTAAATGTGTTTTGGTGACATTATCATTAGAACTTGTGATACACAAACCACAGAGGTGAGGAAAATAAAGTATCAAAAATGACTGCACAGTGGTCCAGTGGTTAAGACTTCCCCTTCCAATACAGGGGATGTGGGTTCAATCCCCTGTTGGGAAGCTAAGATCCCACATGCTTCATGGCCAAAAAACCAAACACAAAACAGAAACAATATTGTAACAAACTGAATAAAGACTTTAAAAATGGTCCACATCAAAAAAAAAAAAAAAAAGAATGACTGCAAAGATTTTGGCATGAGCAAATGAATACACCTTGAGTGATAATTTACTAAGGGCTGGAACCTGAGATGAGATCATAAGTTCCAGACGATAAAGTAGTGGTTTATTACAAAGTATCTCTTGCACAGCAGCTCCTGCCAACTTCTCAGCAGAATTTCCACCTCCAGTGAGCACAGGAGCCCCACCAATCTCCCCTTCCAGCATCCCGGCACCATAACCTTAGCTTTAGGTTAGCACCCACTGGCATGGCCTTATCCTGGACCTAATCTCTGACCATAAGTCCAGTCTCTCTAGCTCTTTTACTCTCTTACCACCAATATCCCCTACGGTGACTGCACTGAGCCTCGCAGACACCCGGTTCATTAGTATCTTAGTCCATTGGTCTCTTTTGACTCTTTCCTTTGCTATTCTAGCTACTCCCCATAAAGCATCACCTCTATACCCTCCCAGGACCCTATAAATTCCCTCAAACAATGTACACCTACTTTGATAGTCACAAATCATATCATGGCTACTGGCTTACATCTACTACATTTTCTACTGGACCCTCATCATTGAAGCCTGAGACTGTGTCTAACTGGGTCGTTTTTTAATCTCCAACATTAGTCTCATTGCCTGAACACAGTGGCTGCCCCATAGAACTTAAAAAAAACTGAACTGTGCAGACAAAATAACTGCTTTTTTAAAAATCATTTACCTTAAATCTATTGAAATAGGTAAATGATACCTATCAATGCTCAAGAATCCAGTTCAGTCAGTAAACTAAAGGTAATTGTTTTAAAATTTAAAGCCATTAAGGCTATCATAAAAAAAAAAAAAAATCCACAATGAATGCTTGAGAGGTGTGGAGAGAAAGGTACCCTCCTACAGTGCTGGTGAGAATGTGAAGTGGTACAACCACTATGGAGAACAGTATAAAAGCTCCTTAAAAAACTAAAAATAAAATACCATACGATCCAGCAACCAAATTCCTTGGAAAAACATGCTCTAAAAGGGTATATGCACCCCAGTGTTCACTGCAGCACTGTTTATAATAGCCAAGACATGGAAGCAACTTAAATGTCCATGGACAGATGATGAATAAAGGTGTGGTACATACATGTAATGGAATATTACCCAGCCATTAAAAAGAATGAAATAATGCTATTTGTGGCAACATGGATGGACCTAGAAATTGTCAAGCTGCATGAAGTCAGTAAGAGAAGGAGAATATCATATGACATCCTTTCTATGCAGAATATAAAAAGAAATGATACAAGTGAACTTAACTACAAAACAGAAACAGACTCAGATTTAGAGAACAGACTAATGGTTGCCAAGGGGGAAGAGATAGTTAGGCAGTTTGGGATTGACACGTACACCCTATTATATTTTAAGTGGATAACCAGCAAGGCCCTATTGTATGGCACAGAGAACTCTGCTCAATGTCATGTGCCAGGCTGCATGGGAGGGGAGTTTGGGGGAGAATGGATACTTATATATGTACAGCTGAGTCCCTTCACTGTCCACCTGAAACTATCACAGCATTGTGAATCTGTTATACTCCAATATAACATAAAAAGCTAAAAAAAAAACATTTAAAGCATTAAATCCAGTCTGTATTCATGAAATTTAAGCACATTGGAAATCCAATTCCAAGCAATGCCAGCTATGGATTCTTTTTTTTCTTTTCTTTTTCCTGTGAAAGTTAAAAAAGTTACTTAGGCTTCCAGTGTCTGATCAGGTGCATTTCTAGAATCAGTGTCAGTGCAAGTTCTAGAAGAGGAGCTGGAGGATTTCAGGGTGTGAAAAAGAAGGGAAGTGAGTAATAAAGAAGTGAGAGATGAATGTCTTCATTTTGTTGTCGTCTGTTGTTCTTATTTTCAGAAGTTAATGCATCTGTATCTAAAGACATGCTCTATTAGTTTAAGAATAGTTTTCTCATATCTAAAATTTACATAAAGGAATGTGAAGACAATATTCAATATGCTCTAAGCAAACAGATCCAGGAAAAATCATATTTCCAACTTCTTTTTCGAAGGGGAATCTGATTCCAGAAAATTGCTCTTACAGAGTAAACTCTCCTCTGTACAACTGCATGGGTGTGGGTGGTCAACCTTTACAGAAACCCTCTGAAATATTTGATGATCCACATGTTGAATATCATTCACCTTGACACATTAGATGAAATGCAGAGGCAGCAATAGTAACCCTAATATTAAGCTCAAAGGTTCTCCAAGAACTGCTTCAAATAGGGAAAAGAGCAAGTAAGGTGAATGACACATGTACCTCACTGCCTTTGCAACTTGCCTTTTACTCTTATTCTTTCTAACTACTTGAAATGATATCAATTAAGACAATAAAATTTCTAGAAGGAAAAAACACAATCTATATCATTAGCATAGAAGGAGCAGCTGTTTTAAAGCAAGTTATTGCCTGAGATTCTTAGTCTCTATTCTATACTGTAGGCTACAGTCTGTATTTACATCTTAGTCTACAGCTGTGCTGTTCACTTCAGTGGCCACTATCATTCTGGCTATTGAATACTTTAAAGATGGCCAGTCTGATTTGAGGTGCACTGTAAATGTATAATACATATCAGATAATAAAATTTTATTACAAAAAATGTAAAGCATCTCATTCATGTTTTCTATTTTCAACATTTACATATCACAATGATAGTAGTTGAATATATTAAGTTAAATAAAATATATTATTAAAATTAATTTCATGTTTCTTTTTAGTTTTTTAATGAGGCTATTAGGCTATTAGAAAATTTAAAGTTACACATGTGACCTGCATTTGTGTCTGCATTCTATTTCTATTGGGCAGCAGTGGTCCATAGAATGCCCTTCCAATGCCATCTTTAAGTTGAACTCAAAATATCATGCTTTTATGCTTTTATGAATGTGCACAAAAATTTTCAGAAAACAAGTAAAAGTGGTCATGTAATTTTGGAAAATAATACAAAATAAGCAATTTCCCCCCACTCTATTTCAACAAATAAAACTGGCAGATGGATGAATCTGCCGGATGGATAAATAAATAAAACTTCTCTCATAGTCCAGTGGTTAAGACTCCATGCTTCCATTGCAAGGGGTCATGGGTTCAAACCCTGGTCGAGGAACCAAGATCCTACATGCCACATGGCCAAAAGAAAAAGAACCGGCAGAAAAGGCCGAATAATGCAGTGCTCACGGCATATGGAACCAGTGTTCACAATGGCAAGATGGCAATGATCACAATGGCAATGGCAAGATAATCCTACGGAAAGGCTGTTCACTGTGCCGGAGAGGCTCTGTCTTACAAGCATATCGCCATATTCCAGTTAACTTGGCCAAACTATGATGAGGCTGCCTCAGAAACAGGAGGGAAAGATAGAAAATTAAGGAAGGGGCAATGGAAATACTGAGGATGGAACAGCAAGGCACAGCAGGTCTCTCCCCCGAGAGGGCAGGTGCTTTCCCTGAGTGATGTACACGCATCAGGAAGGCCGTGAACCTCCATCCCCAGCTGTGTCTACTGATGGAGGATTTAGAATTTAGGAGAAAACAATGTCACAGAATGTAAGGATAAAACATAGGAAGCAACCACTGCGAAAAAAAGCTAAAGAACCATACATTAATCTCCCTCAATAGATGCTTCTAAATAATATCCCGAAAGGCAGCGTAATGGACACACATGCCCCATGACTGTGGCAGCCGGAGCCTCCAAAGCATCTATTCCCACCATACAAACAGTACGGACATCTACTGAGAAAAGAAATGAAATAGAACCTCTCCACTTCTGCGAATCTCCTCCAGGCTAACTCTCCCATATAGCACTTATGATATCACTTCATGCTTTAGAGAACATGATTTGACCTATTTTTGTTTGTATCCATTTAACAAAGAGCTGTGTTACAGTGAATCTCTGTTATACTTTGGTCTGGTTATTTTAGAAAGCTTGCCTTACATCAAGTCCTAAAGGGGAAGGAATATACACGAATGTGAGAAGAGGCCAGGAGAAGCAATGACAAATTCAAACGCCAGAGTTACCTGTTGTTTTCGATTTGATACTAAGTACATCCGGATTCATTATCTTTCACATTAAACCAACAATCACAGAGGGTGGAGTGAGACAGAATTTTTGCCCAAGTCTAATTTTATTCAGGGCTTCCCAGGTGGCACTAGTGAAGAAACTGTCTGCCTTGCAGGAGACTCAAGAGATGTAAGTTCGATCCCCTGGTTAGGAAGATCCCCTGGAATAGGAAATACTGGAGTAGCCCACTCCAGTATTCTTGCCTGGAAAACCTCGTGGACAGAGGAGCCTAGCAGACTACAGTCCATGGGGTTGCAGAGTTGGACATGATTGAGCATGCACACAATTTTATTTAACATGTTAAAGGCTCATGACAAAAGCTCTTAAAGCTTTAACTATTTGAACTAGCTTCTAGCTTAATGGTATCAAATTTTGTACTCCATCTTACAGTAATGACTCAAGTTTTAAAAATTTAAACATGAATTGTTTTAGCGTATGGGAAATTATAACCAGTGTATATGTCAAGCTATTAAATTAATCTCTTAAATATTAATTATAATCTATCTCATTCCTGTAAACAATAACAGAGTTGAATAAAAACCACTAAAGTAAGTATACTTGGGTTCTACTAAAAACATCAAACAATGAATAAAATTAAAATCATCTGATTCAACAGAGAGGAAAACTAGCCCTTTCCTCTGTTAGCACTGAGGTACAAAATAGGTTAAAATTGAAAATAAGCATGAAAAACTAACTCCATATGTTATTTTAGATATCTCCAAATTTTTCCAAATTCCAAAGTACACTCTTTGAATTCTGAATCATTTTATCTCTACATTTTTACATTCACTCAGCTCAACAAGCATTTACTGAGTGTCTATTATATGCCAAGCCATGTTTTACTTCATTTCAATGGAGTAAGATAGCAAAAATTCATTCCCAATGAACAATACCTTCTGAAATGAGAAACAGGCAATAGACAATGAAATGATCAATGAATAAGTCACTTAGAATGTTAGAATTTGGTAAGTATAATGAAAAACTAGAACAGGGCAAGATGAGTCAAGAGAGCTGGGGGGAAAGGGGTTTCAGCTTTAAACAGGGTGGTCGATGTGGCCTCGTTGACAAAACGGTAGGTGGTGAGAATGTTCTCTTTGTCAACTATAACTGGCACTTGCCACTGGCACCTGCCATCTACCTCTACAAGAATTTAATCATGTGCCACCGCAGCCCCTGACAGGAGCCAGGAGCGGAGAGCACAGAGGAGGCGCTCACTCTGTGCTCCGGAAAAGCTGACAGATCAGGTCTTCAGGTAGGTAGATATTTGCAGGAGCCAATTTTATGAGCCCAATTCTTGTATTTCCTGAAGACTAGAAAGGCCTCAGAATTCTTTATGGTGACATCTGCTCCCCATGACCAGCAGAAACCTTCTGCAAAAAATATATCCTTGATTGCATGGACTCCCCCTTCAAAATCACATACATACTGCCCTCCTCCAGCTCTTTGAAGCAGTTTTTCAGAGCTGTCTGATGTGTCTTCTCCCGGGCTATCGTCCTTATTTTGCCCCAAATGAAACTTGACTCTCAACTCTCACGTTGTGTATTTTTTAAGCAGGTATTTTCCACAACGGTTACTGCAGCAGCACTTCCAACATAGAAGGAGAGCCATCAAGGCCAAAGATTTTTTTAAAAAACTCATTGCACAAATTCTTCTGTTAAACTATCAAGGTCTACTATAATACTGTTTATCTTCAATATGTGATGGCACAGGAAAGATATTGAATGGAGGGGTAGAACGGCAGGGGAGGATTTTAAATTGAAGAAGTAAAAAGTCATACTATTTATAATTTTGATGAGTTTGTTTTCATACAAAAGAGTTTTCTCCCCTAAAATTGTTTCTGGAATGGTGAATTGTTTTCATTATTAAAAATTTATTATTATTTTTTTAAAGACTAGAAGATATTAGGAAGCGAGGCAGGCAAATAGATATCCTGGAAAAGAGTATTTCTAATCCAGGGAACAGCACAAAAGCAATGGGAAAGGGTGTGTCTATGGTGGGAGAAATAGAGAAGTCAGGGTAAAGGGGACTAGATTATACAGAACCTTTTATACCATTTTACGAACCAACTGTCACTCTGAGATCAATAGGGAGACATTGGGAAACATAAGCAGAGAGATGATATGTTACAACTTGTTTCAAAGGACTACTCTCGCATCTTCGTTGAGTATAAAGCAGGAAGACTGGTTAGGATGCTTTGGGATTAACCCAGGTGTGAGTTAGTGATGACATGGAAAACGATCATAACAAAGTGAGAAGTGGTTTGAGTCAGAATGTGTTTTCCAATCAATCCTGGAGGACTGAAAGTAAAACTGGAAAGAGAGAGATCAGGAATATCATCTTGTTTATGTAATTTCCCCCAATTCACTCAACTAGATTTAGTAATTCCACTTCTGTACACCGTTGAACACAAAGCTTCTTCTTTATATTTCCATCAGAGTTCCTACCCTGTAACCCATCTTTTTTTGTTATTGTTTAGTCGCTAAGTCGTGTCTGATTCTTTGTGACTCCATGGACTGCTGCACACCAGGCTCCTTTGTCCTCCCCTATCTCCCAGAGTTTGCTCAAATTAATGTCCACTGAGTTAGTGATGCCATCCAACCCTCATCCTCTGCTGCCCTCTTCTCCTTCCTTCAATCATTCCCAGCATCAAGGTCTTTTCCAAAGAGTCAGCTCTTCACATCAGGTGGCCAAAGTACTGGAGCTTCAGTTTCAGCATCAGTCCTTCCAATGAATATTCAGGACTGATTTCCTTTAGGATTGACTGGTTTGAACTCCTTGCAGTCCAAGGGACTCTCAAGAATCTTCTCCAGCACCACAATTCAAAAGCATCAATTCTTTGGTGCTAAGCCTCCTTATGGGCCAACTCTCACATCCATACATGACTACTGGAAAAACCATAGCTTTGACTAGATGGGCCTTTGTTGGCAAAGTGATGTCTCTGCTTTTTAATACGCTGTTTAGGTTTGTCATAGCTTTCCTTCCAAGGACTAAGCGTCTTTTAATTTCATGGCTGTAGTCACACTCTATAGTGATTCTGGAGCCCAAGAAAATAAAATCTGTCACTGTTTCCGTTGTTTCCCCATCTTTTGCCATGAAGTAATGGGACCAGATGCCATGATCTTAGTTTTTTGAGTGCTGAGCTTCAAACTAGCTTTTTTAGTCTCCTCTTTCACTTTTATCAAGCGGTTCTTTAGTTTCTCTTCACATTCTGCCATTTGAATGGTATCATCTGCATATCTAAGGTTGTTGTTATTTTTCCCAGTAATCTATATTCTAGCTTCTGATACATCCAGCATGGTATTTCACATGATGTACTCTGCATATAAGTTAAGTAAGCAGGGTGACAACATACAGCCTTATTATACTCCTTTCCCAATTTAGAGACAGTCTGTTGTTCCATGTCCGGTCTAACTGTTGCTTCTTGACCTGCATACAGGTTTCTCAGGAGGCAGGTCAGGTGGTCTGGTATTCTCATCTCTTTAAGAATTTTCCACAGTTTGTTGTGATCTACACAGCTAAAGGCTTTAGTGTAGTCAATGAAGCAGTTTTTGGTTTTTTTTTTGGAATTCCCTTGCTTTCTCCATGATCCAACAAACGTTGGCAATTTGATCTCTGGTTCCTTTGCCTCTTTGAAACCCAGCTTTTACTTCTGGAAGTTCTTGGTTCACATATTGGTGAAGCCTAGCTTGAGAGATTTTGAGCATAACCTTGCTAGCATGTGAAACAACCCCAACTGTATGGCAGTCTGGACATTCTTTGGCACTGCCCTTTCTTTGGGATTGCAATAAATAAACTGACCTTTTCTAGTCCTGTGGGCACTGCTGAAAAATTTCCAAATATGCTGGCATAGTGAGTACAGCACTTTAACAGCATCATCTTACCTGTAAATTTCTCACTAGGGGCAAATGCTTTCACTTTTTTAGGCCTCCATTCCCAATACTAAAATGCCTGGCATACCATGGACAATCAAAACATGTTTGATGAACAGACCAGTCAGTTAGTTCTTATGGAATGAAGCCCCTTGTACATATTTTTGTGGGGTGGTATAGCAGTCTACAGCTAGCACAGCAGAAGCACAGCTCAGTGAAATCCTTGTTTGTCCTGTACTCAAACTTAGACCATACTGCCTTTGGATCAATCCACCTTTATGGTAAAGTTTGCATGTTGCTTCCATGTGGCTTCAAAATAGGAAAGCGATTTTCATCCTGCCCTGATTATGTATGTCCTTGCAGAATTTATAGCTCATTTGGAAATGTATATTGAACACAAAGCATTTGCGCTTAAGCTGAACTTATACTTAGGTTAACCAACAGGCTCTGAAAGCATGGTAGAAATGGCACAATTTGGAGTAAAGATGAATATATAATATCCATATATTTATGTGCTATGCTGTACTTCGTCCCTCAGTCGTGCCCAACTCTTTGCAATCCCATGGACTGTAGCCCGCCAGGCTCCTCTGACCGTGGGGATTCTCCAGGCAAGAATACTGGAGTGGGTTCCCATGCCCTCCTCCAGGGCATCTTCCCAAACCAGGGACTGAACCCAGGTCTCCTGCACTGCAGGCGGATTCTTTACCACCTGAGCCGCTAGGGAAGCCCTGTATTTATGTATAAAGATGAGTATGTGTGATATTTTCCCAGGTGGCTCAGTGGTAAAGTATCCACCTGTCAAGGCAAGAGACACAAGAGACCAGCATTTGATCTCTGGGCCAGAAAGACCCCCTGGAGGAGGAAATGGAAACCCATTTCCGTATTCAAGCCTGAAAATCCCACGGACAGAGGAGCCTGGAGGGCTACAGTCCATGGGGTCACAAAGAGTCAGACACGATGGAGCACACATGCACACCAACAATGTATGAAATGCTGGATGACATAAAAACAGCCTCACTAACAGAAATATTTTAGCTTCTTTCAAATAGGCACCAGAAAACTGAAAGCGCCATAGACACACTCCAAATTTCGGCAAGTATGAGAAAGACCATGAAAAACATCATATTTTTACACACAGCTTCCAATGTTGGAAATAAATTCCTTGGCATAGTAAAATTTCCAAATATGGCTTATTTTCTACCTAACTTTAGGGTAATATTTCACAGAAAGTGAAAGTGAAGTCACTCAGTCGTGTCCGACTCTTTGCGACCCCATGGACTGTAGCCTATCAGGCTCCTCCGTCTATGGGATTTTCCAGGCAAGAGTGCTGGAGTGGATTGCCATTTCCTTCTCCAGGGGATCTTCCCGACTCAGGGATAGAACCCGGATCTCCCACATGGCAGGCAGACGCTTTACCGTCTGAGCCACCATTTCACAGAAACATTTTGCTTAAAACATAACTAGGTGCAGCTGATATGGAGAGATTATGAAACTAGTAAAGACCAGAGTGGTTATGAGCTAGGTGTAGTAGTGATAAACAGCTACAAGATGTAAGAAGCTTTTTGTTTTAATTCTACAGGTGAAAAAACCAGGCATTTCCAGGATCATGTGCAGCCTGATATTCTGGAGCAGGAGCTTATCCTTGTAGTGGACTCCTTTCACTATAAACATGACTATTTTGGTGAGCGTGTCTATTTGTCTGTCTGTTTTAGCTACAGAAATGTCAGTCAAATGCAGATCCACAGTTACTAAGAACAATCTTAACTGAAGAATGAAGTTGCTTTAGACTAAGATATCTAGTATCATGTTTAAGAATTTAAACAGCCATCTCCATTTGTGGGAGAGTATATATGCATATATTGTGTATGCATGTAATATATATCTATACATATATATGTATATAGTATATATTGAATTCTTTTTTTTCTATTTCAGTAGAATGCTTCTTTAAAACAATTGGAATATAACTGCTTTCTAATGTTTCTGCTGTACAACACTGTGAATCAGCCATATGTGTACATATATCCCCTCGCTCTGGAACCTTCCCCCCCACCCCCTCCACCAGGTCATCACAGAGCACCCAGCTCAACTTTCTAAGCAGAGTCTCATTAGGCAATGTATACATGTCAATGCTACTCTCTGAATCCGTACCCTGACTTCCACCCTGTGTCCCAAGCCTGTCAGTCTGTTCTATTCATTGCATCAACTTGTCTGCAGCTGGTTTGGTCCCTGTGTGTGCGTGCGTGTGTGTGTGTTTGTGTTTGTGTGTGTGTGTGTGTGTGTGTGCATGCTCAGTGGCTCAGTCGTGTCTGATCCTTTGTGGCCCCACAGGCGGTAGCGTGCCAGGCTCCTCTGCCCATGAAATTTTCTAGGCAAGAATACTGGCTTGGGGTGTCATTTCCTACTCCAGAGGATCTACTTGACTCAGGGATCAAACCCCTGTCTCTTGCATCTCCTGCATATGCATGCAGATCCTTTACCAATAGCACCACCTGAGAAGCCCCAGTTCGGTTCCTGCACTCAGGATAAGCAATATTCAATTAGAATGAATGGATCTAGGGTGATAAGCAGACCCCAGGAATACGCTACAGAGCCAGGGGCTGAAGAGTGAGATGCCAAGGGGGAACCCTTTGCAAAGATGACCAATGAACTCTAGCAGCAATATTGTCTAATTGCCCAAGCTTAAGGCGTTCCCTTTTCTACTCTGTAATTCCCTTAAGTTATCCCCAAGCCTTCCACAAAACTATATAAATTGTTTCAGCCTCACACTAGCTGCTTTCTGGGAAATAGAGTAAGGAGTCTAAAACCATGAATGCAGTTAAGTAGTCCCAGAGAGAACTTCAGCAGTTATGATGTGGCTGGGAGAGAGAAGAGGGAAATTCTGAGCTGCAGTTTGGACTGACAAGTGACAGGGATAGATCTGGGAATGTGCGAGTACAATACATGAGTCTGTCTTCGAGTTGAGATGATCAGTCTGCAGTCTATACATAATAAAAATAGAATTTGGCAAAGTTTTAGCCAAGTACTAAACAAAGAAAGAATACCAGAAATGTCTAGCCATATGTGATTTTGCATAATGTATAGGTCACAATCTAATGATAAATTATAACATGAAAATTATTTATAGAAACTGGTTTGGAAATACAGTTGAATGTTAGAATATTAGGTTCAATCATATGAAATTGTGATTCTTAAGGTCAAAAATAGTTGAATGTCAACAGTTCAACCTAATAAATTTCAAAAATAATATTACATAAGGAGGCCCTGGTCTTTCATATCTATGATTACTCTGGTATGATGTACTGGTTTTTTGAAACTTAAATTTCAGTTCAAATTTCTTTATTTCAGAGAGCGAGAGCTTACATATACAACAGATTTAATATCACTGGCCCAATTTTGAGTGGGTACATAATCCTGAATAGTGGGAGAGACTGTTTTTGTTTTTTTTTTTTTTAATAGGAACAGGAATATTTGGTCTCCGGACAATTTAAATCCAGCCTATACTTTCTTTAAAAAGCAGGTTGCTCTATTTTACTTCAGCTCTTACCTTGATCCTTCAATTTTAGTAAAACCATTAGCGAATCTTACGTAAGATAAATACAGATAATATATCTTAAATAATATAAATGCAGATAATAAACATAATCCTATCAGCGATTTGGAAGCTAATACAAAATTCACCAAATATGAGTATGGCTCATAAACTTTAAATCTTCTAAATGATTGTTGCTACTTTAACTCTGTTAGAGCAACTGTATTTTACCGTTTTACTGGATTAGTCAGGACAGGCGAGGTTATAACATAGAACAAACAGCTCCTTAATATTAGTGGCTTAAGGCAACAAAGGCTAATGCCTCACTATTGCTGAATGCCCACGACATGTCAGCATCAGGCTCTGCTCACTGCGTTACTCAGAGACCCAGGCTGACACAGCACCGTGATCTTTATGGGCACCAAGCCAGAGGCAAGTAAGCCCTTGAGAGACTCACAGGTGCAATTAAATCGTCTGCCCACTCTGCCCACAACTGTGGCCAGAACTATTCCCATAGCTCACCAACCACAAGAGAAAGTGCAATCCTACCATATGTCTGGATGGACAGACAAATGAAACTATTTGTATAATAAATAACATATAAAACTTGTCTAATAGGTGAATAGCATTGATGACTAACAATTTTACTGGAGGAAGAACAGGGGTTCATCCTTGTTTAAAAGCAGGAGATTTTCTGTATATGTGCAAAGGCACAAGTATCGTTAATGAGAAGCCATTCTTTTGGTTCAAATCAAGACAGGCAGGGACAATGAAACTGCCTTATTAAAATTAGGATGCCATCCACCAAACACTAAACAAGTCACCATATTTTGTTGCTAAAGATGAATAAAAATCCTTGATTAAACTTCAAAGTGCTCTACCTACTCTCAGCTCTGACTGACCACAAACTAATATTCTTTCAGAAAGTCATCCATGGAGGAAATAAAAGTGAATTATTTGTGTTGCTCCATCTCTGAAAACACACTTGCTTGTGTTTTCAGCAAACACAGGCCTGATTTTCTTTTTTTTTTTGTAAGATGTGATTGATTTTAGCCTTGAGTACAGGAGAGTACAATACTTTACTTTGATGAAGGAAGTCCAGAAACAATTTTGAAAGCCAAGTTCATGGTGGTCACTTTTCTTACAAAATCTCAGAATAGATGACATTATCAAAACAGTCAAAAGAGAGAGATAACATTACATCTTGTTGCATTAAATTCCATAATGTGCTCTCTAGCTTAAAAAAAAAAAAAGAAATTACTTATAAAGTGTTTTTGAGGCAAAAGCTATTATCTTAGGTTATTTTCCTACTGTGTACAAATGAAAAGAAAAAATTACTCTGCATTTTCATTACCAGATGATGTTCTGTGAAATAACTGAAGCAAAAAGAAGTTACAATTTATAAACAGTGAGGGTTCAATCTAAAATCTAAAACATTAAAAAAAAAAGAATCTTCCTTCATGTTTTTACTTTTAATATAACAGCTGAGCTACTCATTCTCAGTTTAATAAAAGGAAAAATATAAGTGGGTTCTACCTCAGTCCACATATCAGGACACCAGAAAATCTCTAGCTCTAAATCAAGGGAAGAATTAAGATAGCAGTAATCAGGTAGATTATACCTAAACACGGAACATTTAATGCAAAAACTAGCTTTCAAATCCAGAGAACATTCAACATATTTGAAATCTTTGAATTCACCTTTTTCTTAGACTATCTTGGACTCTATGATAATGATCAAATTCTAGCAACATACATAACCTTAATTGTTCCTTGGGCCTCCAGGTGGCCATAGTCGTGAAGAACCCATCTGCCAATGCAGGAGACATAAGGGACGCTGGTTGGATCCCTGGGTTGGGAAGATCCCCTGGCAACCCTTTCTAGAATTCTTGCTGGGAGAATCCCATGAACAGAGGAGCCTGGAGAAGTACTGTCTGTAGGGTCGTAAAGAGTCAGATGACTGAAGTGACTTAGCACAGCACACCGTTCTTCTCTTTTGTGTTTTTATCATTTCAACCAGATAAGATGTTTAGACATATAAGCACTCACAGCATTTTATACTCTATAGAGAACAATACATCATGACATACAGACGATAGTCTTAGAATGTTACAGGTCATTTGATTTGGGACAATAATTTGATACTAATTCCTTTAGAAAACCCATGAGGAAAAGAATAAGCATTCTGGAAGAATTTAGCCACATCCTACTCTCTACCCACTGAATCTTTACAGCAGCCCCATAAAGGGAGTTAGGTAGCGTTTTCTCAGAAAACGGAGACAGAGAGATTAGATATTTTGGTGAAGTTTGTAGAGCTGGTAAATAGTTAAGATAGAATTCAATTTCAGTTTTAAGGGTTCCAAAGCCCATGCACATTTTAGAAAGGATACAAATCATTTCCAATCATTTAAAAGAATGTCAAAGCTTTAGATTTCACTGATCATAACATAACCAGTGACAAAACTCTTCTCTGTAGTTGCACTGTAATAAACAGGTCACAGTTGGGTATTCATTTCTGATGTGTCGATATTACCTACATGTAAAATAATAAGAAAAAAAAAAACAATATATAACCAACTTTTTTGAGCACTTGGGAGGCAGTATAGAAAAAAAAAGTTGGTTTAGCCAAAAGGCTGGGCCATGCAGTCAAGCCATGTGGGTTGATTACTGACTCTATTGCGTGCCAGCTGTATGACCTTAAGTAAGTCACTTCACCTCCTGTGCTCTAGTTTCCTTTTCAGTGATTCTTATTTGACAACTGAACACTTTTATCTCATTTAAGATTAAAAAAAGAAATGAAGCATATTCTAGAAGGAAAGTATTTCCATTTTCACCACTTCAAACCCTATTTTGTTTTTAACATATATTTTCCCTTCTAAGACCTTCCTAACATTAGACTTATAAAGGTTCACAATATGCACCACAAAACTGAGATGAAAGTGAGATACAACTTGGGGACTGGGTTCTCCCAAAATGACTGTCCATAAAGTTCATTTAGAAATTAGACATGCCCTGGTGTCTGAGAGCTACTATTATCTCAAAGCATAATTTAAGTCTTACAATGTTATTTGTTCTTTTATTGTCCTTTCCAATTGCCTGTTTACTACATAGATGATGATTTGCGGAGCTGAGGGTAGGACTGAAAAAGAGAAGGAACTTTCTCCATGGCACAGCGAGGTACAGTGAAATATGAGCCAGCAGATGAAGCTCAGAGTCTGCTTTGATCTTTTCCCCAGAGCACGTGCTGTCCTTAGTTGCTCAGTGTGTCTGACTCTTTGTGACCCCATGGACTGTAGCCCGCCAGGTTCCTCTGTCCATGGGATTCTCCAGGCAAGAATACTGGAGTGGGTTGCCATGCCCTCCTCTAGGGGATCTTTCTAACCCAGGGATCAAACCCAGGTCTCCCGCATTGCAGGCTGCTTCTTTATCATCTGAGCCACCAGGGAAGCCCTCCCCAAAGCACAGTAAGGGACATCTCCCTCCCCATGGGGCAGAATACGAGGGCCCTTTAGATATGCCTCACTTTAATAATCGTGATACCATCTCTATTTTATTCTAGTCCTACCCTTTAGACGAAGAAGAGTTATCTGCATTAAAACATAAACCGGAGATGTCTTATGATCAGTGTATATTGTGCCCACAGTCCAACTCAAGTCATTCATAATGACTTTAGTGTTTCAACAGAAAAAAACAAAAATATACCACCCCTCCTCCAAATATATTAGAAGTCAAAGCAACAACTATAAAGTCTGATGTGCTGTTTGAGGATTAAAGGAAGGAAGGAAAGGAGGGAAGGAGGAAGAGTAAAGAAAAAAGTAAAAATTGGCTATTTTGAAAATTAATCAAAGACTAAGGGCCTTCATTTTCAAAATTCCCTCTTCCACCTCTAGGAGAAGGAAAGTAAAGGTAAATTTATCATTGTATGCTTAGTCGCTCAGTAGTATCTGACTCTTTGGGGCCCCATGGACTGCTGCCCGCCAGGCTCCTCTACCCATGGGGATTCTTCAGAAAAGAATACTGGAGTGGGTTGCCATGCCTTCTTCGAGGGCATCTTCCCAACCCAGGGACTGAACACAGGTCTCCCACATTGCAGGTGGATTTTTTACCATCTGAGCCATCAGGGAAGCCCAAGAATATTGGAGTGGGTAGCCTTTCCCTTCTCCAGGGAATCTTCCCAACTCAGGAATCGAACCAGGGTCTCCTGCATTGCAGGTGGATTCTTTACCAGCTAATCTACCAGGGGAGATAATTTATCATTATAAAGATAAGCTAATTTATCATTATAAATAAGGAATTGCACCACCTATGGAACCTTTCCAATAAAAAGATAAGGCCCAAACTCCCACAGATGGAAAATTACTCCCAGAACCTAATATACTGTACATCATATTGTACTTGGTAAATCTTTTCTTACATGAATGAATAAATGAGTGATTTAGCAGTAAATTAGACATTAAATGCTTCCCTTGTTGCTCAGTCAGGAAAGAATCTGCCCGGGTTCGATCCCTGGGTTGGGAAGATCCCCTGGAGAAGGAAATGGCAACCCTTGCCTGGAAAATCTCATGGACAGAGGAGCCTGGTGGGCTGCAGTCCATGGGGTCGCAAAGAATTGGGCACGACTGAGCGACTAACACTTACTTAGACATTAACTAAACTCCCTAACTGGTCTCCACGAGATTAGCTTTCCTTTTCCTGCCTCTTTGACACTGTCTCTCCACAGTCCCACCCACCCCACCACACTGTCCATATTTACCACGGATGCATGCCCAGCAGGGCCCAGTGTCAATGCTGCTACACTGCTCAGTCAGCAGTTTTTTATTACTTGTGCTGCAATGCTCCCATTTCCATAAAATATTCTGTGACTATTACCCTTTGGAATTGTTCTTGATGTGCCTAAAGAACGCTCATAGGATATATCCAATGTATTGTACAATCCAGAGATATCGTTGTTGCTTAGTCGCTTATTGTTTTTTAGTCTCTAAGTCATGTCCTATTCTTAGCAACCTCATGAACTGTAGCCTACTAGACTCCTCTGTACATGGGATTATCCCAGCAAGAATACTGGAGTGAGTTGCCATTTCCTCCTCCAGGAATTCAGGGGTAAATATTTAAATTTTCTCCTACAGGAGTGGCAGTTTTAGAGCACAACCTCACAGAGAACTCTCACTAATTTATTTTTTAGGTGACTGTGTCAGTCTTCCCTTGGGTTCCTTTCTTTACCCATTGTCTTTAGCCAGTCTAATCCATCATTTGAACCACCCTTTCTTCAAAACCTCAATGCCTTTGCCCTTCCATGAATCAATTTATTTGACTATATTATTTGCTACCCCATTCTTATAGTCTCTCCATCCACCCTCTTAACTATTTTATTCCAGGTTCCACTTTTAGCTCTATGGTTGGCTACTTTCCAAGTCTTCATTAGGTGGATTCATCTATAATCAGAGCTTCCATTGTCATGCATGTTGTGATGAATGCCCTCTCCCCAGCCCCAACCCAGCCAACTCTCTGCAACTCCCATCCTTCCTACTTTCCAGGCTTGCATATCCAATTCTCTACACTTGATGAGCTACTTGGATGTCCAACACAGCCCTCAATCACAATATGTCCAAAATGACATTCTAATTCCTCTCGTCTATTCAGAACATCTCACTCTCCTGTGTTTTGTAATTCCATCCAAAGCTAGAATCGTGAATGTCATCCCCCCTTTCTCTTTATTGTCCACAGCTAAAGGGTAACCTATCTCTTCTATCCCCCAAATAATTTTGAAATTCTTACTTTCATCTCTATTCTGCTGCCACCAGAGACTCTTCATTCTGCACTACCAGGATTCCTTCAATAATCTCAATAATCTTGCAACTGATTTATCAGCATCAGGCTTTGTTTATAATCCATCTGTCTTCCTCTTGACAAGATATTTCATTCTACTTATTTAGAATTCTTCAATGGCTCCCTAAGGTTTTCAGAATAAAGTCTAACTTATTTCAAAAGCCATATGAAACCTTTCATATTAAAAGCACTTCTCCCATAAGACCTAATGATAAAGTACTCTACTGTAAGCTTTCCAAGGCTCAGGCTGCAACTATTCTTTAGTTCTCCATCTCTAGACAAGATAAAGAGCTGTTAAATCCCAGCTCTTTCACTATCAGGAGGCGTTACCACCCTGAGTGAAGACCAGGGAAGACCAAATGCTGTTGGCCAGGTCATTAGCAGAAGAAGACTATGTCCCTCAATATTCTCAGGTCCCTGCATAATGCTGGGGCCAAATACAAGTTCCAGGAACAGTCTTTCAAGGCAGCTTAGCACTAGAGCTTCCTAATCAAAGGGAGTTTTCATAATATAAGGCCAACTTACTAAAGTGAATGTTACTTGCACAAACACCCTCAGAAGTTAAAGAAATGATATTGGTTAAAAGGGGCTTCCCTGGTGGCCCAGACGGTAAAGAAACTGCCTGCAATGCAGAAGACCTGGATTCCATCCCTGAGTTGGGAAGATCCCCTGGAGGAGGGCATGGCAACCCACTCCAATATTCTTGCCTAGAAAATCTCCATGGACAGAGGAGCAGGCTGCAGCCCATGGGGTTGCAAAGAGTCAGATGTGACTAAGCAACTAAGCACATCACAGTACACTGGTTAAAAAAAAAAAAAGCAACTCTTAGGTATTCATTCAGTATGGCTAGCTACAGTGCCACTTGAGAGTCCCTTAGACTGCAAGGAGATCAAACTAATAGATTCTAAAGGAAATCAACCTTAAATACTTATTGGAAGGACTTTTGATGAAGTTGAAGTTTCAGTACTTTGGTCACCTGATGCAAAAAGCCAGCTTATAGTCCTGATGCTGGGAAAGACTGAGGGCAGGAAGAGAAGGGGATGACAGAAGATGAGATAGTTGGATGGCATCACCAACTCAATGGAGATGAGTCTGAGCAAACTCCAGGAGATAGTGAAGGACAGGGAAGCCTGGTATGCTGCAGTCCACGGGGTAGCAAAGAGTCAGACACAACTCAGCCATTAACCAGTAACGACAGAGTGCCATTGGCACTACAGAGAACAGTGGCAGCTGATACAGGGGCTGAAGTGGTGTTTGCCACACATTTGGACAAGACCATCCCAACAAACTGTGGTACATGTACATCAGTACAAGAACGATATAGAAATTACAGGTCTTTCGAACTCAAGGAAAGTCAGCAGGAGCAAACTGAACTACATCTACAGAGGGATGCACTTTCCCCTGCCTGCTTAGGAATTTACCTTCTGAATTTTGTGGTCACTTTTTATTTTACCTGCCTCAGATATCAGTATTATTGTGTTATTTAGAATATATAAATAATCTTTATTTTCTAAATGGAAACATTATTTCCTCCAAAGAGGGTACATGGCTTCACAGAAAAAGATAATTAGTTGTATCAATTCTCAGCATTAAATATTGTTACTCTCCATTAGAGCTTAAGAAATAATGAAACAGATAAATCCTTTTACAGAAATGCATATGACTTCATGGAAAAATTATTGAGGTCATTATTCTTTTCCTTGAGGAAGGCAGATCAACTATAATTATATGTGACACTTCTGGAACTATACAGTGTTGCTCCAACTAACTCTATTTTTAATTGGAATATAATTGTTTTGCAATGTTGTGTCAGTTTCCGCTGCACAACAATGTGAATCAGCTGTATGTATACGAAAGTCCCGTCCTCTTTAGTCTCCCTCCCACCCCCCCAGCCCACCCCTCTAGGTGATCACAGAGCAGAGCTGAGCTCCCTGGGCTACCCAGCAGCTCCCACCAGCTATTTTATTACACACGGGAGTACATACATGCCAATGCTGCTCTCTCAGTCTGAACCCTTTCCTTTCAAACAGTTCAGATAGATTAGCTGTATCAACGTTTTATTTCAGCATGTTCATCAAAAACTTTGCCTTTACTTCTAAATATATTTTCATTAAAATTAATCTTCATTGGAAACAGAACAAACTTTAAGGTAAAAAAACCTTCAGAAATAAGGTCACATATGATTAGAGCTCTATGTTTGCACTTACCTGATATGATTTAAGGAGATTTGTTTTTGAAAAAGTAATGCAAGACTGGAACTTACTATTAGCCAGAATCTTTTGTGGGAGGGAAAGCTTGTGTTTTTGTATCACCACTTGAAAATTTGCTAATATATGTTATTTTGATTTTTTTATGTTTTGTACCAATGACATTTTTAATAGCAAGGATTCCAAGTTATCAACAATTATTTAGCATTCTTATGGATTTGAAACCTGGAAATATTCTTGTTGCTTCTGAACATTTAGGCAGTTTTTAACAGTTGGAGCGTTTGGAATGGTTTAAGTACAAAAGATAATGAATACATAGTGAGCAGTCACCCAATATGGTTTGTGTGTGTAAAGATGACTCCTAGGATGTATTTAGTTGGTTTTTATTTAATTATTTAACTTTAGTGAGTTATTTCAAGATTAAACTTATTCAGTAATCTTTTTCCACTGCTGTGGAAATGTTTAGTCATATTTCCTTTATAAAAATTTTGGCCCTAACAATCTACACATTCACAATTATAAATTGTCTTTCTCTTTCTTTTTTCACAATTATAAATCATCTCTCCCTTCCTCTCTTTACATGCTCTGTTGAATTTGTGACCCACTTTTGTCATTTCCCTAAACTGCATTACAAATTAGAAAACACACATCTGCTCAAAGTGACAGTTCCATTGCAACTGGCTCAACTGTCTGGAGCAGCTGCAGCTCCAGAGGGTTTCCATAAACTTGCTCATGGCCTTTCCTCACATGAGCTTTCTCCAGATGCAGTCACCAGAAAGAACTTGTCACTCCAAAGACAAGGGACAAGCCAAAAGACTTATGGTAAAAGAAGAAAAGAGCTTTCTACTTTTCAGTGTTGCAAACACACAATGATACATCTCACACTTCTGGCTGAGAATCAAGAAGATCATTCAAAAGGAGGCAAACAAACTTGTTTCTCATATTAAATAAGCCAGTTCATGTGGAAATTTAAATTTCTTTGAAACAATTTTGTTACAGCCTGAATCCGGTCCTCCAGCAAGTCCTTTGTTGAAGCCCTAATCCTCACTGTCACTGTATCTGGGGACAGAGCCTTTAAGGAGGTAATTAAGATTCAGTGGGGCTTTCCAGGCACTAGTGGTAAACAACCCGCCTGCCAATGCAGGAGACACCGGTTCCATTCCTGGGTCAGGAAGATGCCCTGGAGAAGGGCATGGCGACCCACTCCAGTATTCTTGCCTGGAGAATCCCATGGACAGAGGAGCCTGGCGGACTGCAGTTGCAAAGAGTCAGACACGACTGAAGCAACTTAGCACATATGCGCACGCATGCAAGGTTCAATGAGGTCGTTAGGGTGCAGCCCTAATCCAACAGCACTGGCATCCCTGTAAGAAGAGGAAGGCGACATAGAACCTTCTCTCTGCAGGCACGTGTGCAGAGGCAAGGCCCTGTGAAGACACAGCAAGAAGGCACCACCTGCAAGCCAAGGAGAGACATCTCACCAGAAACCAGCACCTTAATCCCAGACTTCCATCTTCCTGAATTGTGAGGAAACAGATTCCTACTGTTTAAGTCACACTTGTTATGGCAGCCCAAGGAGAGTAATACAGATGATTATCTCAATGCTCTGGAAAAAACGTGCTAGTACTTTGTACTAGCTAATCCTATCAGAAAATGCACTGTTTTTTTTTTTTTTTCTTAAACAATCAGTTCAGTCCCTCAGTCATGTCTAACTCTGCGACCCCATGAATTGCAGCACACCAAGCCTCCCTGTCCATCACCAACTCCCGGAGTTCACTCAGACTCACGTCCATCGAGTCAGTGATGCCATCCAGCCATCTCATCCTCTGCCATCCCCTTCTCCTCCTGCCCCCAATCCCTCCCAGCATCAGAGTCTTTTCCAATGAGTCAGCTCTTCGCATGAGGTGGTTAAAGTACTGGAGTTTCAGCTTCAGCATCATTCCTTCCAAAGAACACCCAGGAATGATCTCCTTCAGAGTGGACTGGTTGGATCTCCTTGCAGTCCAAGGGACTCTCAAGAGTCTTCTCCAACACCACAGTTCGAAAGCATCAGTTCTTTGGCGCTCAGCCTTCTTCACAGTCCAACTCTCACATCCATACATGACCACTGGAAAAACCATAGCCTTGACTAGACGTGCCTTGGTGGCTTTCAAACTTTTGGAGTGTGATCCATAATAATCTTAGTATGTGTGTGTGTGTGTACATACATATATATCTGTGTGTGTTTGTATATGTATGTATTTAATATATACTACATTTATTATATATGTGTATGTGGAAATAGATATTTCCACAAAACAATACATTTTAAACTATCTAACAGAGATATTCTCTGTTTGACTCTATTTTATTTAGAAAAAAATGTTTGTGTGTGTGTTTTAAAAATGCATTTTAATGCCAGCTTATGCTAAAAGTTTGAAAGTTCCTTTTTTAGCTATGTTATCTAGCATATTTCTAGTTACAATTTCTTTTGTCCCCCTTAGCATCTCAAGATCCTTAAATGTACACTGAAGTTAAAATAACCATAATTCTCTCCCTCTCCATCCACCTTATTCTCTCCCTCCCTTTCTCACTGCCCCCTCTCCTCACCCCGCTACACACACACACAATAAGATTGAGGCAAATCAGTTGAGGTCCTATTCAAAGTACTTTTCACATGAGTTAAACTAGAATATCAAGCATATTGTCCTGCTGATTTGTTTATAATAAAGTTTTTGGTTTTATGGTATAACTAAGATATAGATTAATATATACAAACTGAATATAGGAATTACCAACTGAGAAATATGGTATCCAAGAAGGGAAATCTTGGAGAACTTGCACTCCTTCTAATTACCATAGGCACTTTGGGTATTAATATGAAATTATAGGGCATGAGTTTGGGTAAACTCCAGGAGTTGGTGATGGACAGGGAGGCCTGGCATGCTGCAGTTCATGGAGTCGCAAAGAGTCAGACACGACTGAGTGACTGAACTGAACTGAACTGATATGACTTGATGTGCTTAAAGAAAATACTTGTTTGTAGAGAGAAATTAATTTTATCATTTATTATCCTAGTCTGTTTCTCTTGGGTGTATGTTTCAGTTCAGTTCAGTTCAGTCGCTCAGTCGTGTCCGACTCTTTGCGACCCCATGAATCGCAGCACGCCAGGCCTCCCTG
>SJYT01022288.1:0-69408 GCA_006410635.1 Cephalophus harveyi | reverse complement strand
TTTTTGAGATTGCATCCAAGTACTGCATTTCGGACTCTTTTGTTGACCATGATGGCTACTCCATTTCTTCTGAGGGATTCCTGCCCGCAGTAGTAGATATAATGGTCATCTGAGTTAAATTCACCCATTCCAGTCCATTTTAGTTCGCTGATTCCTAGAATGTCGACGTTCACCCTTGTCATCTCTTGTTTGACCACTTCCAATTTGCCTTGATTCATGGACCTGACATTCCAGGTTCCTATGCAGTATTGCTCTTTACAGCATCGGATCTTGCTTCTATCATCAGTCACATGCACAATTGCTGTATCAGTCAAAGATTTTGACACTGATGTCTCTTGGTCTATGAACACCAGATAATGAAATGAAGGGATAATTAAAGGAAGACTGTGGATACTATATTTGCAAGTCTTATGAATTTGTTGTGCTGTGAAAAAAAGTAGTAAAGTTGGCTAAGACCCAGAAGCAAAAAATATAGAATTCATAATAAAGCACTACTCTGTTATACTCAAACTAGTAGTACTTATGGACCTTTCAAAATAAATTAAAATGTAACTTCTAAACTATAAAAAATTTCAGAGTTAAGATTGAAATTTCAAACTTTCTAAAATCTCATGAGTCAAAAATTCTAATGGTCATTTCTGTATATACAGTTGCATCAAAAAGATAAAAGGATATCTTTTTGAACAGCTGAAATCTGTACACGGGGTAATGGGTTCTAATCCAAACAGCTTTGGGGAATACATGTGTGTGTGTACATGTGCATGTGTGCATACTTATACAGACCTAGGAGAAAAGAAAACAATTGAATACAATGAAAATTCAATATTATATATTACCTTCACTTTTTCATGCTACTGATATCTTGACACAAATATTTCCTGCTGTCTCTTTATGGAATAAAATTTACTCTATGTCATTGAGGAAATCAAGAAAAAAAAAGAAATAATGATGAAAATGTTTTCAACTGCATCTTTTTTTCATTACAAATTACTCTCAGCACCAAGATATCATCTGACATGGAGAGGTTATTAAAAGTTTTGGTGAAGCCAATGAATTGCACCTCATATGATTGATAGCCTCCTATAGCAAATGCACACCAAACATAAACATTAACAATTTTAAGTAATGTTGAAATATTTTTAAATATTTAAATGAATTAGTAAATATTTCATATTAAAAAAGTTAAAAAACATTAAAAGTAACCTTTCCTGAATTAATTAAATCATATTTTTACACACATTTTTATTTCTTACCTCTTCCTTTGTCTTTTTTGATATCACTCGGAGCCAGTCTCCAATCATACTCAGGACAGCAGCAAAGTAAGCAAGCCCTACAAGGATCCAAAACCACACGACAGGCTTATAGAAGTCTAGGTACTCAATATCCGATCCACCTGTGAGACAAAAACAAAGCAGAACAGAATAACTTCATATTATAGAAATAAACAACACAGGTTCCTAACTGAAATTATTAACTGCATGTTGGCCTTCAGAACACAGAAATCTTATCAGTTGATCCATGTTGTTCACTTCATAAGGAATTCCTTATTTTCATGCATGTAATCCTTATCTATTTTTCAAGAACCATTCAAATTAATTCATTTTTAATTGAAGTATAGTTGATACTGAAGCTGAAACTCCAATGATTTGGCCACCTGATGCAAAGAACTGACTCTTTGGAAAAGACCTTGATGCTGGGAAAGATTGAAGGCAGGAGGAGAAGGGGACAGTGGAGGATAAGATGGTTGGATGGCATCACCGACTCCATGGACATGAGTTTGAGCAAGCTCCAGGAGCTGGTAATGACAGGGAAGCCTAGCGTGCTGCAGTCCATGGGGTCGAAAAGAGTTGGATACGACTGAGCGACCGAACTGATGGTTGATTTACAATATTATATTGGTTTCAGATATAATAAGTTCTTAACAAGACCTTTCATTACTTCTTCAGGTAATAACGATTTTTCCTTGTCCCATGTTTCTTTCTGTTTATTGTAATGAATCTCAACTAGTCTAGCCCTTAATTATTATGTGTATTAGTTTCTCTTGCAATAGGGAACAGAGTTGATACTATTTTTAGCATGCATTTAGCTTAGCATTTTTATCCTATTTCCCATCAATTCATGCTAGCCAATCAGTACATGCACACCAATCAATTCAAAGGCAACCTGGACAGAAATTAGTTCTAATTTTGAAATTATCAATACAATGGATTGATAACAAATGCCAGTGACAGTATTTTGGCGGGTCTAATTTGAATAAGTAGCAATTTTCAGATGATACTGCCATTCATTATTATCTGAAGTTTCAAGGTAATTCCCATGTTTGTCATAAATTTAAATCCCTCACTCTCAAGGAAAAAAAATGGCAATGGAGTTCTTCTGTTTTAATCTTTGTTACTTTTCCATTTATTTGGTGCAGTAATTGTACCTATGAGAATCTAAATACATTTCAATGTATCCCAACTTTAGCACATATTAATAGGGCACTTTTTAAGTTTCAAACTGAAACTTAATGTTTCAGAACAGTTATACTTTTCACAGGAGAGGGAAGCAGTCTCTCTCTTGAGAAATTAATAATTTAGCCTGAGAAAGCCTCACATAGACAACTGATCACAATGTGACATATCAAAGGACAGTAAAAAAGAACTTAAAAATACCATGACAGGACACAGAAAAATGATTTTTTCTTCTGGAAGGGTGCAGATGAGAAGACAGAAGGTGAGTCAAACAATGAGGATCAAAACAGAAAAAAACTTAGTGTGAAAACATTTGATATATCCAAAGGACTAGGATTTCCCCTGTGGTTCAGAGGTTTAGAATCCGCATTCCAATGCAGAGGACATGGGTTCAACCCCTGGTTGGGGATGTGAGATCCCACATGCCGCGGGGTCTCTAAGCCCACATGCCTCAACAGAGAAGCGAGCCTGGCGCAGCTACTGAGCACTCACGCTCCAGAGCTTGCGCTGGAGCAACAAGAGAAGCCCACATGCTGCAACTCGAGGAAGCCCTTCTACAGCAACAAAGACCCCAAAGGCGCTGCCAGTATCAGCTAAAGCTACATTTGGAAGGGGGTCAGGAGAATAGACAGGTAGAAGAGAGGAATCTAGGAAAGAAAAAAAAAACCACTCCACTGTTCTTAAAGCAGTGGGGCTTAGGTAAAGGTTTTTAGGCAGATTGATGTTTGACGTACATGCGCAGAAAGATCTAGGGGCAGAGAGGGAAGGCTTGGCAGGGAAGCCCAGTGAGAAACTTTGTTCTGGGCTAGCTAGGGAAAGATTGAGGCAGAGTCAGACTGTGATGGAAGGAAAAGACATCGGAGGCAGAATCGTCAGGGACTGCAGGTACTTAGCTGGTGTGGTGAGAGAAGGGAAGGGCTCCAGGATGAGCGGAGGCCAGAGGCCCTCATTGGGTGGATGGTCCCAGCAATTCAACAGCAAACACAGGAGAAGGAACAGGGACAGTAAAAGGAAAAGCCATTCAAACTGGGGCAAAACAATCTGAAGTGCTTGAGGTACCAACAGGCCAGACAAGCAGCAGGATCCTTAAATAGAAATCTAACCCTGAACAGGGCAGAGCTTCCCTGGTGGCTCAGACAGTTAAGAATCTGCCTGCCTTGCAGGAGACACTGGGTCGATCCCTGGGTCAGGGAAGGTCCCCTGGAGAAGGGAATGGCTACCCACTCCAGTATTCTTGCCTGGAGAATCCCATGGACTGAGGAGCCTGGTGGGTTACACCCCCCGGGGTCACATAGAGTCGGACACGACGAAGCAACTTAGCACACACACAACAGGGAAGAGCAGGCAATGATTTTAGAATCAAAAGCATAGCGACTGGGGATGTTTAAACAGAGGTTCTGGACATAATTAAAAAAACTCAACCTGTATATTCAGAAGAACAGCTAATAAACAGCCAGTATACATTAAAAATCAAATATAAAAATTTGAATATAACATACTCTATAACTTAGGCTGTGAGTTACCCACAATGACATTTTCAAATATTAAAGGGTCAGACTAAAAAGAGAATATTTTTCCATCAGGCAAATAATAGGAACAGAAAGAAGTTCAGCCTTTGTTGGGGACAAAGTAAAATTTTCAAGGTTCAGTTTATAAAGTCAATAATATTTACCTTCAAAATATTGTAAAAAATTTACCTTGTGCAGCATTTTTAAAAATATCATTTCTGGGAAGGACTATAAAGGCTAAATGCATCTTGGGATGGTTAAGACTTGGCCCATGGGGGATGCAGTGCTACAAATTCACAGAAGCGACTTAGGAAATGTGTGTGGAAATCTGTTACATGATAGGCTCACTAGTGAATTCCATTTTTTAAGTGTTTCCATTTCAAAGAAACCAAAATGACATTTTTTTCCCAAGTACTTTCTCTTTCAAAACCAGAAAGTCCTCATCCAAATAGTTGTGACTCACTTAACACATAAGTTCACCAAAATGTTGATTTTAGAAGTTAGTTCATGCTCAAGATGACTTTTTATAAGTTTTCTTTCTTATAAACAGGATGTCACAGTTTGAAAAGAGTAAATTAACTTAATCACTAAAAGGTCTATATTTGGGTAAAATGTTCATCCCACAAGTTTTAGTGGATTCTAAGCCGGGGGTAGTGTGGGCTGGGGGATGTTTTTTCACTCTTAATTGCCACTCTTAAGATGAAATACTGGCAGTCAAGTGATCCAGGGAAAACGAATGTATATACAAGTATTATCCAATACTCACAAAACCTTTACACTTTCTGATATCTAAGATTTATGAATTAATTTTCACAGTATTCGATCTATTGGATTCAAGGATCTTAGCCAAATTTTAAAAATCTATAATGGTCAAGATAACTTGCTGAAAAAGTGTTTTTTTTTTAATTAGGAAATATTTTAAAAATGTAATTATAAGCATTAATTTTAGTCCAGCACATTCAAGAAATCTGTACATGGGTCTCTTGCTAGCTAGTGGGAACCCACTGCATAGTGCAAGGAGCTCAGCTCAGTGACCTAAATGAATGGGACGGGAGAGGGGAGGACCAAGAGAGAGGGGATATATGTATACATATAGCTGATTGATGTTACTGTACAGCAGAAACTAACACATTGTAAAGCAACTCTAACCCTCCCTTCCCAGCCCCCCCCCCAAAAAAAAAAACCTAGGGTAGTCTCTCTGTCCTGGCATAGTCCCTCCCTATTTGGCCCCTACTCCCATCTCCATTCCACCACTCCATTGTTTTTTTCTTTCTTGCCTAGACTCCTGAGATGTGGCCTGTGGGCTGCTACAACCCACTCTTCCTTCCTCACCTGGCACCTCACTGCCATTTTCTTTGTTGCTCATGAAAATATGCACACAAGTCCTTTCCATTTTAAGAGCTTTCTGGCTAATCATTACAGGAGAGCAGACCAATGGTAATAAAAATAGCAAAGATGGGTGGAGGTACCAAGGTTTTGGGAATCTTATAAACTTTTAAAAATAGTTTAAATAGCCTCTTTCTGACTCTCACATGATGGCCTCTTCTAGATGGTGCCATTTTTGTCTGGAATTATTCTCCTTGAGACTTAAATAAGGAAATCACCAGAGCCTAATAAAGCTCATCAAGCTCAGGAAAGTTTCAATTTCAGGCTGGCATTATTCCTAGGAGCCCATTCTCTCCTAAGATGAGCTTCCCAAACCCTGTCCCACAACAATCCCTTTCTTACCTCGTTCCAGCATTAACGAAGCCCTTTCCTATCTCGTACCAAAGAGTTGTTGGTTGAGGTTCTTATTTTGGCCTCATAGTCCTAGATAACCCAGTCCTAGCTAATAAGCTCACTGTGGCTGATTTAGAGAATATTCAAACTCTGGTGGAGAGAGGGGAATGAGAGCTAAGACTTACTGACAGTCTACCTCAATGAAATCACGCCGTACTAAATACCTGAGTAGGAAGGTATTACGGGGCATTGTATTTCCACTCCTCATGAAAGTGAAAGTGTTAGATGCTCATTTGTGTCCAACTCTCTGCAAGTCCATGGACTGTAGCCCATCAGATTCTTCTGTCCATGGAATTCTCCAGGCAAGACTACTGGAGTGGGAAGCCACTTCCACCTCCAGGGGAATCTTCCAGACCCAGGGATTGAACTTGGATCTCCTTCATTGCAGGCAGATTCTTTACTGTCTGAATCACTAGCGAAGCCCTTCCCACTCCTCCTATTTCCACTGATTCAGCACAAGATTCCTTTGTTTGTTTGTTTTTTTGGCACAAGATTCTTAGTAAGACCAATTGGTCACTGAGCCTTAAGCCATATCTCCAGATGTCTTTATCAGTAGTTAAGCTGATATTTCAAGGGCTGTAATTCTCACAGTCTGTTCAGAACTCAAGGATGGAAGATTTGTATTGGGTTCCTAAAATCCCAGTAGTAAGTATCCCATTTTCCAACAGACAAGCCATCCTCTCAGGAGGGCAGGTATAATAACGGTTGTCATCACACAGCAAAGGAGACAGCAGAGTTGGCATCCACGCTCAGGCTTGTCTGGCTCCAGGACACGGGCTCCTGTCGTTGAACCAGGCTGTCGATGTCACCTGTGACCTGTTACTGTCCTTCATCATTCCCATTCAGTTACTGTCCTTCCCACTTTCCCTCCTTTTTTTTCATCCATACTGTATGGCAGACACTTAGCTAGGGCTGGAGATGCTACGTCAACAAGGTGCTTCTTCCTCCCTCAAGGTTCTTACCTAGAAACCAGGTGGGTCTGAGGTCAGCACTCTTTTACTAGGAGCTTCTTGTCTTATGTCCCCATTCCAACAGTTTCCAAAAGTTGGTCCTATTCTGCTCTACAACACTTGAATGTACATTGCCCTCTCTCCCTTCAATTTAATTTTCTTTCTTTGGATGATGCTGACTCACAGAATATTTACAAATAAGGATTTAAAGAATGATTTAGCCATTATGGATCAAACTCCATGTTTCTCCTCAGCTTTTCTAAAATAATATATGTATTATAGGATATAGATAAAATATGCAACTTTGTTTTAAAGAAAATAAAGGTCATGTTTTACATGAGTCTGTATTTTAATATAGATATCAAATATGAATTTCAGTATTTTTGGTACATTTGACTTTCTTTTTATTCATGAAAGCTGCATGGTAGTCCACTCCAGTACTGTTGCCTGGAGACCCCCATGGACAGAGGAGCCTGGCAGGTTATAGTCCATGGGGTCACAAAGAGTTGGACATGACTGAAGTGACTTAGCATGACACACGTGCATGCTGCCTTAATATGAAGGGGCAAAAACTTATTTTCTGCTTTAGCATATTTTCCTTTTTTATAGTAAAGCAATTTAACTTAATAAATGCAGCAATAATTAAGAGGCTCTTTCAATAATGCTGTAAATTATGTTTTCTTTTTTACAAATGAAACTATGACTTCAGTATTAAACAACAGCTCACTCACTAAATCAAGCTTTCCCTATGCTATCAAGTTTAAAAAAAAACCACAAGACCAAAAAAAGGTAACTAAATCTCTCTAGCGTTTGAACCTATGTTTGGGGATTCTCAGTTTCAGCACTCAAGAGGTTGTCCATTTCCTGGTAGGTACTTGGTCTAAGGACTAGAGAAACTGCCATCAGAAAAACAGCAGTCTCATGACCATAAAGAAAGAAAAATCAACACATTGTCTTACTCATCCTTTATAAGGATGGAAATCTATAGGATATAAGATGTACATTATTGTTACATCTACAAATTCTCTTTAAGTCTATATATCAATAGACAGTAATTTGCAGTCTTTTTCATTGAACTTAGTACAATTTACTGCCTAGCTCACTGAGAATTAACTGTCAATCACTAAATGTTTTCCTTGTCATTTTTTCCCACATGTTCTAAAATTCTTCTTTATATCCATTTTGAATCCTAGAAGTTAAATAACTCCTTGGTTTGCCCACAGTCCTTAACTTCTGAACTGCTTGGGTCTAATCCCAGTTAGTTAATTACACACAAAGCTCTCAGTTTTCTGATGAGTTGAGTTCTCTGAGAGTCACCAGCTGATTCAGGGGGTTACCAGATGTCTTGCAGAATTTTTCCATTTTAACACAGAACTATCAAGAAGAGAAAATTATTTCCTATTCAATTATTACACCTGGATTTCAAACATTATGTCCCATAGGAACAAGACTAGTGCAATCATTACCACTAAGTGCTAAGCACAGTAATCTAATAGAGAATATGTGCTCACTCAACATCAGAATGAATGCACATATGGCTGATGACTATAAGGCGTCTCCCTAACAGTCATGTAAGCCCTCTCTTTTCGATCAGAGAAATTTTTCTGAGCCGTTGTGGTGGTGCTGAAGAACTGACTGTTCCTCCGTTGACCTCACTTCTGGTCAGGTATTTTCCTTGTCATTTGCTAAATTCCTGGCAAATCTCTGCTCAGTGATCAGCCCAATAACAGCAATTTTAATACCTGGCCTTTGAATAGTTGCAAAACTTTTAGACCACATCAGTAACTGTTTTCTCGAAGTTGTCTATTAGGACAAACTGTTTGGAACAAAAAATGCTTGTCATGGTTTTTCAATGGAGATTTATATGTTTTCATGATAAACTCATCTTCCATTAAGCAAGCTCTGAGCACTCCACTAAGTGAGTCATGTTTTTGGTTATAAGAGAAAGCAATGGCTTGGTTACAAAAAACTGCATTTCCAATAATGACTTTGAAAACATAATTCCAAGAAAACTTAATTCTTAATATGAGATAAACAAATATGCTTTTTTTCCCAAGTCAAAAACTATGAAGACAAAAGATTCAAAAACTGTGAAAATCTATAAAATTTTGAAAGGGTAAATGCACTGGAAGGCCAGTTTTACCTGCTTTAATTTCCTAATTTTTTTTTTTTCCTATTTAGAGAAGCATATGGCATTAAGCCTAAAGCCTGATTATCCCAGTAAGTACTCAAAACTACATGTGAGACAAAAAAAGTTTCATTATTCAACTAAATATACTAAACTTCACTGATCAAAATTCCAAGAATATATATTTGGATGGCAAAGTAAATTTATGCTCAGAATGAAACTGTGTTTTCATAATATCAACTATAAGAGTTTCTTAGAATACATCTAAACTTTTGGTTAAAATTTTTGGTTTTTATTAGAAAAGTAGCTAATGTGAGGACATTGGTTTGTGAAACTATGTATTTGTATCTGGCTTTCACTCAATCATATTATCTCTTATGAACTAACCTGGCTTACAAAAGAGCGTTGCTGAAGACTTCTGGCATAGCGGGCTACAGTCCATGGGGTTGCAAAAGAATCAGACAAGGCTTAAGACACTAAACAAGAACAAAAAGACTTCTTCGGGCAATGTCTATCAGTTCATAGAAATGCACTTATTGGTTTCTGTGACTTACGCTAGTCCTAAGAGTATATATTAAAGAGGACACTAACTTTGAAAAATAATGTTAAATTATGTTAATTTAGGTAATTATTTGACTTCACTTCTGATGAATCATCAACTAATTTTTTACTGATATATAACTGACGTACATTTCATTAGTTTCAGGTATATAATATAGTGGTTCAACATTATATATACATATATATATAAATGAGATGATCATGACAATAGGTCTAGTTACTGTCACTAAAGTGCTTTTGAAGTGTGGTGTTGGAGAAGACTCTTGAGAGTCCCTTGGACTATCAAGGAGATCCAACCAGTCCATTCTGAAGGAGATCATCCCTGGGATTTCTTTGGAAGGAATGATGCTAAAGCTGAAACTCCAGTACTTTGGCCACCTCATGCGAAGAGTTGACTCATTGGAAAAGACTCTGATGTTGGGAGGGATTGGGGGCAGGAGGAGAAGGGGACGACCGAGGATGAGATGGCTGGATGGCATCACTGACTCGATGGACGTGAATCTGAGTGAACTCCGAGAGACGGTGATGAACAGGGAGGCCTGGCGTGCTGTGATTCATGGGGTCGCAAAGAGTCGGACACGACTGAGCGACTGAACTGAACTGAACTGAATATAACTTCTTAGATTTTAATGAGATCTAATTCTCGGCCTATAAGGCAAGCATGATTTAATAATTTATCAATTCAACCTTCTCATCAAATGAGAAATAACATGACAAATTTAAGAAATAAAACATAGGAAACCAAGAGTAAGCTGTCAAATATAATTTTTACCAGTCTTCCCTGGTGGTTTAGACAGTAAAGAATCTGCCTGCAATACAGGAGACCTGGATTTGAAATCTGGATCAGGAAGATTTCCCTGGAGAAGGAAATGGAAACCCACTCCAATATTCTTGCCTGAGAATTCCAAGGACAGAGGAGCCTGCCGCGAAGAGTCAGACACGACTGAGTGAGTAACACTTAACTTACCTCTACAAATTTGACTACAAATTATTATAGACATTGTTAAAATCAAGTAAATGATCCTTTGCTAAATAATGTACTTTCTCGTTTTATCTTTTAGGAAGAGTTGCTCTGTGAACTACAGTTAGCAACAGAGGGTCTGTTTATTCATATGTAAAATAAAAATGTTACAATGGACCTGTGGCTCCCAGGCCTTTTCTAGCTCTAGAATTTTGAGCATTAGTAAAAGAACAAAAAAGGCCATCAGGAAGGAGTAAACACAAATTACTAAGGCAACCAATCAGCCAGTAATACACATTCTTCCATAAATATAAATGTAAGATTGAAATTTGCTGGGGGAGTTCTTCCTGAAGAAAACCCATTAAATGTTGAGTTCTTATGCTCAGTCACATACACAGAGAAAGTAGACCTTTACTGCTGCCGCTGCTGCTGCTAAGTCGCTTCAGTCGTGTCCGACTCTGTGCGACCCCATAGATGGCAGCCCACCAGGCTTCCCCGTCCCTGGGATTCTCCAGGCAAGAACACTGGAGTGGGCCGCCAGTTCCTTCTCCAATGCATGAAAGTGAAAAGTGAAAGTGAAGACGCTCAGTCGTGTCTGACTCTTAGCGACCCCATGGACTGCAGCGCACCAGGCTCCTCCATCCACGGGATTTTCCGGGCAAGAGGACTGGAGCGGGGTGCCATTGCCTACTCCTAGTAGTTGCTAACTGCTTCGGATACAGTATAGCCAACAGTGAAAAGGATTGGTGGGTGCAAATGTAAATTTACATTTATTTATGAATTAGAAATATATTATGCCCTAATAGATTATATCATGAACATTATGACATACAAAAAATGAAAAGTACGCAGCCATAAAAAGGAAAGAAATTGTGCCATTTGCAGAGAGGCAGACAGACATGGATATTAATATGAAATTATGTAGAATCTAGAAAAATGGTGTGGGTGATCTTATTAGCAAAGAAGAAATAGAGACACTGATGTAGAGAACAAATACATGGATACAAAGTGGGGAAAGGAGGGAGTGGGGTGAATCGGGAGACTGGAATTGACATATACACACTAGTATAAAGCAGACAACTAATGAGAACAGGCTGTAGAGTACAGGGAATTCTGCTCATGCCCTGGGGTGCCCTAACTGGGAAGGAAGCCCCAGGGAGAGGGGATAGATGTATACGTGCGGCTGCTTCACTTTGCTGTACAGCAGAAACTACCACAGCATCATAAAGCAGCTGTATCTTTGTACAGCGTTAGTCGCTCAGTTGTGTCCAGCTCTTTGGGATCCCATAGACTGCAGCCCGCCAGGCTCCTCTGTCCATGCAATTCTGCAGGCAAGAATACTGACATGGGTAGCCGCTCCCTTCATCGGGGGATCTTCCTGACCCAGGGATCAAACACAGTCTCCTGCATTGCAGGCAGATTTTTTTTTTTTTTTTTACCATCTGAGCAACCAGAGAAGTCCAAAGGTAGTTATACTACAAATTAAAAAAAAAAAAAAGAATCATAGGACCATAGCAACATAATAGATCTAAAGCCAAAAAATAAAAAATAAAATAAAAAGTAAGAAATGGACATTTAAAAATACAAAGCAACAGAGGTTGACCTGTTTTCTTCCCATGGCAAGAGGTCTATCTGCATGTGATTTCATGCTCACTCCCTGAGGATGAGCACTCTGCTTCAGAGTTGTCTGAACTACCACATCACATCATCTCTTGCTGCTTTTGAGATGCTCCTAATACTTACACCAATGTTACAACCTGTATCCTAAACATTCAGATATCACATTCCAAAATTTACTCCTTTTATGTTAATAACACCATGGTTTGAAGTGTATATTTTTAAATTTGTCTTCAAAGAAGTCCAGTACAAAAATATAATTGAATTCTAATCCCATTTGGAGTAGCACTTGCAGACTTGAGAAAGGCATCAGACAGTGGGTGTCTATTAAGAGAAGTACATCTCTGTTTTCTTTGGAGATTTATAGCCTAATAGAAAGATGAGAAGGTTCAAGTTTGAGCAATGCTACTTGCTTTTTCCTGGCAAAAATATCAAAATTAAGTGAGAATCCTATCTGTAGAGACATCTAATAGCAAGAGGGAAGGCTCTAAAAAGTAAACAATTGATGTTTCCCAGATGGGACTGTCGCTTTAACTTAGTGGCTAATTTTACTTGTCACAAGGTACCCAGAAGGAAAGACTATTTTTATGTATTCTACTTAACTATAGCAGTTATTTTCCAAGATCCTTTAAAAAACTCACAATTTTTTTTCCCAAAGACTCTCATGAAGGGCACACATTTCCTAGGCAGCTTTTGCCACATCTTTCCCCTTGTCTACCATTTCAATCCAAAAATGCTCCCTGGGCATGCAGATCTAGGATGTAAAGACTACAGGACTAGGAATAGGGTTCTACAGTTTCACAAAGACCAAAATTGGTACAAAATACGTAAATTAAGGAGACAGAGATAAGTCAACAAAAGTAGTGTCCATCCTGCTGCTTTAATTTTCTCAGCATTTGTCACTTCGAACACATTAAATTCCTTTGCAAGTTGTTTGCAAAGCGTATTTCTATCATTTTTCACTATTCCTTTGTACAAATGAAATTAAAATAATGGGCTTAAAGAGGGGTATAATAAAATAAAACCTTAGTAATAATAACAATGTTTCTTAGACTATATCTAATGGCATGCAAATATTCTGTTCCCCTCCAATACTGTGACCATGACTCTGTTTTCAAGGTTCCTACTGATATACAAGATGTTTTCAGACAGCTGAGAGAGGCCACTAACAGACCAACACAATCCAGCCAGTTTCAGAGTGTTGGTCTCCTAAGGGAAATTAAAAACTAACTTTTTTCATCTTCTACAAAACCATAAAGTAAAAATATTTGTTCATCTTTTTTTTAAGCTGGTTTATACTGTGGTCACAAATATAACACTATTTGAGGATTCCACCCATATTTTTCTTTATAATTTTTGTTTTTTTTTAGAGAGTCTCAGACTATGAGGTTCACGCTGGGCTGACACTTATTTAAAATAACATGTGCACCATATTGTATCATTGAAATCTGCTAAGATAAAAGAACTTAAAAGCTCTCACTAAACAAACAAATAAATAAATGAGATGTGCATGCTTAGCTGCTTAGTCGTGACGGACTCTTTGTAATCCTTAGCACTATGGCCCACCAGGCTCCTCTATCCATGGGATTCTCCAGGCAAGAATACTGGAGTGGGTTGCTATTTCCTTTCCAAGGGATCTTCATGACCCAGGGACTGAACCTGCATCTCCTGTGTCTCCTGGATTCAGGCAGATTTTTTACCTGCTGACCCACTGGGGAAGCCTAGAGTGAGGTGAGGAATGTATTAATCAATTGGATTCTTTCACAATGTATAATATATGTGCATGAAAACACCACGATGTGCATTTTAAATATCTTATGATTTTATCAGTCAATTGTACCTCAATAAAGATGAAAAATAAATACATTAATAAATAAACACAACTATCCATTACCATGCTGCTGCTGCTGCTGCTAAGTTGCTTCAGTCGTGTCCGACTTTGTGTGACCCCAGAGACGGCAGCCCACCAGGCTCCCCCGTCTCTGGGATTCTCCAGGCAAGAACACTGGAGTGGGTTGCCATTTCCTTCTCCAATGCATGAAAGTGAAGTCGCTCAGTCGTGTCCGACTCTTCACGATCCCATGGGCTGCAGCCTACCAGGCTCCTCCATCCATGGGATTTTCCAGGCAAGAGTACTGGAGTGGGGTGCCAATGCCTTCTCCAATGCATTACCATAAAACATCAAAAATCAAATAGGATATAATAACATGTGCAATACAAGGCTGTTGGCTTGAAAATGGAAGACTTGTCATCTAATACCTATATATTCCACAGGTACTATAAGACCTCTGGTTAATTATATTACACATAATTTAATTATAATTAAATATAATCACTAATTATATTTACAAAATAGTACAATAGCCTGGGCTTCCCAGGTTGCACTAGTGGTAAAGAATCTGCCTGCCAAAACAGGAGACACAGAAACACGGGTTTGATCCCTGGGTTGGCAAGATGCCCTGAAGGAGGGCATGGCAACCCACTCCTGTATTCTTGCTGGAGAATTCCATGGACAGAGGAGCCTGGTGGGCTACAGCCTATTGGGTCTCAAAGAGTTGGACACAACTGAAGTGACAGGACACATGCACAATAGCCTCAGATTAACATAGCACAAGTATAATATTTTTTTAATTGGAGTACAGCTGCTTTATAAAGTTGTATTAATTTATGCTGTAAAATGAAGTGAACCAGCTATACACATTGGAGAAGGAAATGGCAACCCACTCCAGTGTTCTTGCCTGGAGAATCCCAGGGATGGGGGAGCCTGGTGGGCTGCCGTCTATGGGGTCGCACAGAGTTGGACACGACTGAAGCGACTTAGCAGCAGCAGCAGCTATACACACACACATATATACACATATCCCCTTCTTCTTGGATCTCCCTCCTACCCCCTCCCCATCCCATCCCATTCCACTCATCTAGGCCAACAGACAGCACAGAGCTGAGCTCCCTGTGTTATACAGCAGCTTGCCACTAGCTATCTGTCTTGCACATGGCACGGCACACATGTCAGTTCCAATCTCCCAATTCATCCCACACCACCCTCTGTGTCCACACACCCACTCCCTATGTCTGCATCTCTTTTCTTGCCTTGCAGATAGGTCATCTGTACCATTTTTCTATATTCTACATACATGCATTAACATACGATATTTGTTTTGCTTGTTCTGACTTACTTCTTCTGCCTGACATCCCTGCATCTCACTTTCTGCTACATTAAAGCTCTTTCCATTTCTACTTAAGCTAACTATATCTATGACATTAATGAAAGGTAGAAAAATGGTTATTTTAGGACATAAGCTTGTTGTCTAATACAGAGCTACAAATGCCTGAGATTCTTCTCTCTGCATTTTGCTAATTAGAAAACAAACAGATCTCCACCCTTTCCCATCCAGCACAGAGATGTGAATGTACTGTTTTTGACCAAAAGCAAATCTTTGCTTGTAGAAACATCCCCGTCTTCAAAGATATTATACATTCCCCAGAAAGAAGGACTTTGCCAAGTTAAACTGTAATTAACAAATAATAAAAACAGATGCCTTCTCTGCAATTTTTATAAAGCTACACAACATATTTTCTTTTTGGATAATATTTAAGTAAGAAGTTTGAGTCAAAAAAGAAGAGTAAACAACTCGAAAGTATAAAACCCTCCTAAAATTAAATTAGGCTACTTAGTGTATTCTGGGAAGTTTACTAGCACATTCCTACTATAATGGTTATCAGCATGTTTTTCCAACACTTCAAACTTATTTTTTTAAAGAAAAATTTAGATTTTTTAGGAGCTGGTCAAAATGATGCATGACAGAGAATTACTGCATTACTTTTACCACTGTTACTACAATTTATTTAATACTGGAGTTAGAACAATAATGTGTGTGTGTGCTCAATCGTGTCTGACTCTGCAACCCCAGGGACCATAGCCTGCCAGGCTCCTCTGTCCATGGGATTCTCCAGGCAAGAACACTGGAGTGGGTTGCCATTTCCTCCTCCAGGGGACCTTCCCAACCCAGGGATCGAACCCGCATCTCCCAAGTCTCCTACGCTGGCAGGTGGATTCCTCACTGCTGAGCACTGGGGCAGCCCCTGAACAGTAACAATAATGAGATAATATAAAAAGAAAAGAGATGAAATGATATAAGGTCTAAGAGACAAAACAATAAAGCAAACAGCAACAGAAATAACATGCATAGAGAAAGGAAACATGTCAAAATCATGAATTTTAAAATATGGATACATTGCTAAAAAGATTAAAAACACTGACATTAGAACTGAAAATTAGAGGAGATAAATATCTTAGAGAAAAGAAGGTTTTAAGTAGCTCAGCACATCTTCCAAAGTTTGAGGTGTTTCTAAAACTAAAACATGAGAGTGACATTACCAAGATGGTGACTAGCTTGTTCCTGGCTTCACTCCCCGCTCACAAGAAGAAAAACAAACAACTATTCAAGGACAAAACACCACTGAGAGAATCCTAGGACATGGGGGTGGGGCTGAAGCACCCTGGGACCCCTGACACCAAGGCAGACTGCATTGGAAGAATGGATGTTAGTGGTGATCACTTCATTGCATGATCTATGTAAATCAAACCATCCTGCTGTTACCCCTTGAACATACCCAGTGATGTTATGTCAATTATTTTTCAAGAAAGCTGGGAGGAAAAACTAAGATATGGAAAGGCCTAGTAAAAAGAGCAAAGATAATTTAAACTTGAATTCTTGTACCACTAAAAAAACAAATAAGAGGCAGATAGGTGGTATCTGAAATTAGGAAAAGGAATACATCAAGGCTGTATATCGTCACCCTGCTTATTTAGCTTATATGCAGAATACATCATGAGAAACGCTGGGCTGGAAGAAGCAAAAGCTGGAATCAAGATTGCTGGGAGAAATATCAATAACCTCAGATATGCAGATGACATCACCCTTATGGCAGAAAGTGAAGAGGAGCTAAAAAGCCTCTTGATGAAAGTGAAAGAGCAGAGTGAAAAAGCTGGCTTAAAGCTCAACATTCAGAAAACGAAGATCATGGCAGCGGGTCACATCACTTCATGGGAAATAGATGGGGAAACAGTGGAAACAGTGTCAGACTTTATTTTTGGGGGGCTCCAAAATCACTGCAGATGGTGATTGCAGCTATGAAATTAAAAGATGCTTACTCCTTGGAAGGAAAGTTATGACCAACCTAGATAGGATATTGAAAAGCAGAGACATTACTTTGCCAACAAAGGTCCGTCTAGTCAAGGCTATGGTTTTTCCAGTGGTCATGTATGGATGTGAGATTTGGACTGTGAAGAAAGCTGAGTGCCAAAGAATTGATGCTTTTCAACTGTGGTGTTGGAGAATGTCGGGGGCCAGCGTGAAGAATCCCACCCATGACAGGTCATGTGGAAGGAATCCTGACAAACGCAAGGACGTGATCAGGTTTCAGGGGTTCCCCCTGGAATTTCCTGAGCATCCACCCCCCCAAAAAATAAGAATCTGCCGGCCTTTGTACTCTGCTTTTCCACTCTTCTAATATTCTCTGGAAAAAGTCAACTCAGGGCTTTAGTCTTCTGCATTTGAAAGGGATGTTTNTGATCAGGTTTCAGGGGTTCCCCCTGGAATTTCCTGAGCATCCACCCCCCCAAAAATAAGAATCTGCCGGCCTCTGTACTCTGCTTTTCCACTCTTCTGATATTCTCTGGGAAAAAGTCAAATCAGGGCTTTAGTCTTCTGCATTTGAAAGGGATGTTTCAGTTAAATCCCCTCTGATAGCTCTCTAGCTTGCCTAACAGGTTCCCCAGACCTCTTACAGCTTGTGAATTGCTTACAACCCCCCAACCGTGAGAGGCACAAAGCTTAAAAGCATCTTAAAGAAACATAGCCTTTTCTAAAGAGTTAAAAATTATATAGGTAGAGGGTTTTCACTGTTGACCCAATGATTGCTGCCGGGCCTCCATATTCTTTATCTTTTAGGCACCTGGGAGGATGTTAATCAATATAAACGGGATATGGGAAAAGATATATAGTAGTTTTGATGTTAGCAACACTAGACTTGAGTTAATTACTTTTCTTTGTTATACATCACTGCACTCCTCTTGTGTCCTTGCTACGTAAGAATGTAACTTTAGTGTTTTTCTGAGAGTGGCGCCAGACTTTGGGAAGATCAACACAAATGAGTCTTCTGGTTGACAAACCTTTATCAGGAAAAAGGCTGTAAAATGTTAATTGGCCCTTTTTAGCTAGAAGATGATGTAAATCACCTAAGACTTGTGTATACAATTAGGTATGCAGAGAGAAAAGCCTGGTTTTGATAAGAGTCTGGGCTACTGACGCTACATAATTTTGTATTACCCATTGATCTCTATGTACAAAAAAAGGTATAAAAGGAGATCCTAGACAATAGGGGCTGGGATCAGTCGCTGGACTGGTTTCCCCCATGTCTCCTCTTTAATTTCAGGCTGAATTCCTATCTGGAGCGTGGCGGCTCATCATGTCTACTTACTTGCCCTGGCTTCTAAGATCTGTAAGAGAGAGAGCCCAAGGCGGGGCACTCTCCGATGTTCAAACGGATGCCGGTGGCCCAGCGTAGATGGTGCAAGTTCCTTGTCTGGAGTTTTATTGGCCTTCCCCGTAAACCAAGTTATTCAGCCTCTTTTCTCCACTTAATTTTCCTACTACACTGTTTCTTCCTAATCTAATCTAATATTAGTAAATAAATAAATCTTTCCTTGCTAACGCCGTCCACCCTTCAAATCACCCTGGATCCACCGGGGCTGGACCCCAGCACCTTCTGACATTCAATGTGTTGTCATAGCTGTTTGCTGGGAAGTTAGGGGAACACGTGTTCTTTAAACCTTTTCCCTGTGCTTTGAATCCTTTTGCTGTACTAAACCACAGCTAAGAGTCTTCCTAGTGAATCAGTGAATCTGGGGATCCTGGGTCCCCCTAACACATGACTCATTACTGAAAAAGGCTACTGAGTAGCGCTGTCCTGGAACAGGTTCGAGACTGCCTCCCCCTCTCTGTGTGCCGCCTTCCGCCTTTCTGTGTTCCAGGCCGGTTGTGGACTTACAGGGTGGACGAGGTCAGTGCAGCATGCCCCACGGGTGACGGTACTGTAGCGTGGGGGCCCTCCAGGATGGCAGGCCACTGGGGGCATGGGCGATACTCCCACAAACCCCGCCGTGACTACCCTCCCCAGCATCGTGGCATTTTCTGATGACCTTGGCCTGAACCAACTTTCGCTGGAGTCATTGGGGACTTTCTACAATTCCACCATTCCTCCATCTGTGCTTGCTGGCATTCTTTGCTAAAGAAGAGCCTCCCTTCAGCAGCCAAGGGTGAACTACAGCACCTCTCCACCTCCCAAAAGGCAGGCAAATGCTGGCCTCCTTTTACTTGTCGGTAAAGCCTGAAAGATGATGCTGTGAAAGTGCTGCCCTCAATATGCCAGCAAATTTGGAAAACTCCGCAGTGGCCACAGGACTGGTCCTCCATATTCTTTATCTTTTAGGCACCTGGGAGGATGTTAATCAATATAAACAGGATATGGGAAAAGATATATAGTAGTTTTGATGTTAGCAACAGTAGACTTTTGAGTCAATTACTTTTCTTTGTTATATATCACTGCACTCCTCTTGTGTCCTTGCTATGCAAGAATGTAGCTTTATTTAGTGCTTTCTGAGAGTGGCACCAGACTTTGGGAAGATCAACACAAATAAGTCTTCTGGTTGACAAACCCTTATCAGAAAAAAGGCTGTAAAATGTTAATTGGCCCTCTGGCTAGAAGATGATGTAACTCACCTAAGACTTGTGTATACAATTAGGTATGCAGAGAGAAGAGCCTGGTTTTGATAAGAGCCAGGGCTGCTGACGCTGCATAATTTTGTATTACCCATTGATCTCTATGTACAATCAAAAAGGTATAAAAGGATATTCTAGACAATAGGGGCCGGGACAAGTCGCTGGACTGGTTTCCCCCGTGTCTCCTCTTTACTCTAACTTCAGGCTGAATTCCCATCTGGAACGGGGTGGCTCACCATGTCTACTTACTTGTCCTGGCTTCTAAGATCCGTAAGAGAGAGAGCCCAAGGCAGGGCACTCTCCGATATTCAAATGGACGCTGGTGGCCCAATGTAGATGGTGCAAGCTCCTTGTCTGGAGCTTTATTGGCCTTCCCCGTAAACCAAGTTATTCAGCCTCTTTTCTCCACTTAATTTTCCTACTATACTATTTCTTCCTATTCTAATATTATATTAATAAATAAATAAGCTTTCCTTGCCAATGCCGTCCACGCTTCGAATTCCCTAGATCCACCGGGGCTGGACCCCGGCAGGAGAAGACTCTTGAGAGTCCCATGGACTGCAAGGAGATCCAACCAGTCCATTCTGAAGGAGATCAGTCCTGGGTGTTCTTTGGAAGGAATGATGCTAAAGCTGAAACTCCAGTACTTTGGCCACCTCATGCGAAGAGTTGACTCATTGGAAAACACTCTGATCCTGGGAGGGATTGGGGGCAGGAGGAAAAAGGGACAACAGAGGATAAGATGGCTGGATGGTATCATGAACTCGATGGACGTGAGTTTGAGTGAACTCCGGAGTTGGTGATGGACAGGGAGGCCTGGCGTGCTGCGATTCATGGGGTCACAAAGAGTCAGACACAACTGAGTGACTGAACTGAACTGAACTGAAGTGGTTTCTGAAATTAGAGTGGTACTATAACACTCTGAACAGACAGTAATTTAAATTTCTTTTATAGAATGAAAAATAAATATTCAACTGTACCCTTTTGCTGACCTTCAGTGTCATGGAATGCTCTCTTTTTTTAATTTTTTTGGCTCAATTACTGTTACGGATGAAACTGTGTTTTCCAAAAATACATGTTGAAGTCCCAACCCTGGCACTTTGAAACATGAGCTTATTTGGAAATAAGGCCCTTGGCAGATACAACTAGTTATGATGAATTCATAATGGAGTAGAGTGGGCTTTTAATCCAATGTGACCGATGTCTTTATAAGAAGAAGGAAACTTGGTCACAGCACGGGGACACGGAGAACATGATATGGTGACGAAAGCAGAGATGAAGTGACGCAGCTACCACGAGGACCAGCAGGGACTGATGCTCTCCGCCTCCAGAAGCTGGGGAGCAGCAGCTACCCCGAGGACCAGCAGGGACAGATGCTCTCCACCTCCAGAAGCTGGGGAGCAGCAGCTACCCGGAGGACCAGCAGGGACGGATGCTCTCTGCCTCCAGAAGCTGGGGAGCAGGAAGGGAGGGTGCTACCAGTCCCAGGGGGACTCTGCCCCTGCTGGCACTCTGATTTTGAACTTCTATAAGAGAATGAATTTCTTTTGTTTAAAGGTACCCAGTCTGTGGTACTTTCTTATGACAGCCCTGGGAAACAGAGGCAGTCACTGTGTTGTCTGCAAACCCAAGAGAAGAAGTTTAACTAAAGGAGAAGGGTTAGGAGAGCAGTGTATCTTCAAAAACTTACCCGCGACGTAGTCGCCAAAGCCAATGGTGGTTAAGGTGATAACCACAAAATAAATGGCGTCCAGGGCACTCCAGCCTTCTATGTGCTTGAATATGATCGCAGGCAGAGCGACGAAGAGTACACAGCCAAACAGAATAAAGATGATTGTTGAGATGATTCGTATCTTGGTTTGACTAACATTCCACTTCTAGGGATGAGAGAGTGAGAGAGAGAGAGGGGGAGAGACAGATACTGAGAGAGAGAAATTGATTGAGATTGATTACTGATGTACCTGCAAAGTTAACCTATATATACTGTTTAAATTATTTTTTATTGGAGCATAGTTGCTTTACAATGTTGTGTTAGTTTCTACTGTAGAACAATGCGAATCAGCTACATATATATATATATATATATATACACACACACACACATACACTCACATGCAAACACACACAGACTCACACACACATGCATACTGCTTCTTTTTTGGATTTCCCTCACATTTAGGTCACCACAGAGCTCTGAGGAGAGTTCCCGGAGTGATATGGTAGGTTCTCATTACATATTTATTTTATGCATATAACCTGCATATTATGCATATAATACACACTGTTATCAGCAAATTAGCAAATGAGAATGGTATTTTATTCTTTTATAATTAATTTTCAATTGTCTTTACTTAAACATATTAGGTATAATATGAATAACTGAAAATAACCAATGCTAATAATGATGCTATTTTACTTTTATATAGCTTTGTAACAGGTAAAATACTTTCTAAAGTACATAACATTTGCTCAAAGAACAAAATTTCAGATTTACATCATTCTTTCTTTACCTGAACTACTTTTCAAATATTTCTATTCTACAAGCAAACAACTGATTTCGGGCCAAACACAACCTAGAAATACATGAAAATTGAGAAAACTGAAGCATAAATTAAATATCCACTGTTGATAACTGATAAAATCATTAATTTCATGGAGACTTTTCCCCTCTCCCACCACATTTTCCTATCATTGTTCAACTGATTAAAGCGAAATACTTGGAGACTTAAAGTCCACAGTTGATTTCCATGTGAACTAGACAAACCATCTCACTGTTCTACGACCTTAAGCTGTACAAATAAATATACAAGACATGATAATGTAGACAACAAGAATTCTTCAACACCTCTAAGCTAGAGCTGCCCTCAGAGGACCCACACTGCTTCACCTCTGAATTTAATATGAAACATGTGCATGCATGCTAGGTTGCTTCAGTCGTGTCTGACTCTTTGCAATTCTATGAACTGTAGCCCGCCAGGCTGCTCTGTCCCTGGCATTCTCCAGGCAAGAATACTGGAGTGGGTTGCATGCCCTCCTGCAGGGGATCTTCCCAAACCAGGGATCAAACCCACATCCCCTGCAGCTCCTACATTGCAGGAATATTTTTTATTCCGCTGAGCCACCAGGGAAGCCCCAATGTGAAATATATCTAATGTTAAAACTGGAACTATAATTTCAATTGAAAACCTAACACTCAGTCATCTTATTTCATCAATAGTTAAATACTCGAACTTTTTATGAAAAGATAAAACATTATCGAATAATAAAATGTAATAGTAGTGACAGAAGTAACAAATCATCTATAATCTGACTCTCTTAACACAATTATTTTCTTCATTCATAATTTTCAAGAATAAAAGCTTGTCATCATGGTATTATTACTATTTTTCACTTAAAATTCTAAGAGCATTTTCATTTTATTTATTTTTTCTACTGAATATCATATGCCCATGAACATCTTAATTATATTATTTTTGGTCTTACTAAATTACATAGCTTAGTTAAATTTCTATCAGCAACATTATTAAAATAAGTTATAAGATCCCCTTTATCATGTTTGCTGTATATTATTTAATCCTTCAGCAAAGGGCTAAGGTCTACTAGCTATGTTAAGCTTTCACTTAGAATATCTCTAAATCTCAGAGTAATGCCTCATCATCAGTACTATTATTCATATAAATGGCAAAATGGAGATTTAAGGGTAAAATAACTAGCTTTAGTGAATATAGCCAGGATACAATCCATCTGGAGTTTGAGCCCAGGACTGTCAGATTTCTACTTTTCTTCTGTATATTTTGCTTTTTCTCATTCATTAATGTATTCATTCAGAGAAATATAAAACAACTATACAGTGAGTTATTTGCAAAAACAGGCTCATGTAAATTGTTATAGAAAACCCAATAACTTATATCTAACTATATCTGAGGTGAACAAAAAAGTTATATTTTTTGAAAAATGAGACAATTAACATATGCAGTTAAATGGCTATCATACTCACAATAAATGTATCTTCCACTTTTGCAATTCCTTTTCCAAATATGGTCCCTAGTTGATCTCCAACTCCAGCCAACAGAAAGCCAAAGAGGGGAATTCCCAGTAAGGCATAGATGATACAGAATATTTTCCCCCCTTCTGTGCGTGGTGAGATGTTTCCAAATCCTGAAAATACAAAGAAGAAGAAGAATTCAGTTGTTTAGAAATGAGTAATAGTTTAAAACATATGACTTCAAACTTGATTCAAAAATTTCCAAATATTATAAAGTAACAATCCTAGACTTCAACTAATTAAGAATCCCTTTATACCACATAAGCTTTTAATGTAAAATCTTCTTATAAATAAGCACTCTAACAATCTCCAAAGTATAGCTAATGTTCCAGTTAAACTAGATGATGAAAACTGAGGGAGTAACACACACAATCGAGTCAATGTTTTCATTCAATTTACTTCTACCTCTCTATGCGGCCAATGCTGTTGACTACAAAGCTTTTGTTGCCATTTATTAAGTGTGTATTGGCTTAAGAGTATTCACATATGCTTAAATTATTAAACATTTAATAACAACTTAAATTTTTTTTTCATTCAAGTATCTACCAAAAAGCAGTAAATGAAAACTTAAAATTATCAACCCTGTGAATTACAAATTGGCACTTGCCATCTACATTTACAAGGATTAAATCATGTGCAGCTGTTACTGCTGATTTTCAAAATCCCCTCCAAGGAGTTCAGAGTAGAGAGCAGAAATGAGGTGCTCTGTGCTCTGGGGAAATCTGGCAGAACAGGTCTGCATATAGTTAGACACTTCCAGGAGCCAATTTTATGAGCCAATTTTTTGTATCTTTTCATGTCTAGAAAAGCACTAAAATCCTTAAATCTTTCATGGTGATGACTACTCCTTGTGACTAGCAGAAACCTGCAAAGAAATAAATAATGTGCTTAATTACATATACTCCCCCTTCACCAAAATCACATATATACTGACATTCCTCCCTACCTCTTTGGAGCAGCTTCTCAGAGCTATCTGGAAGGCTGTCTCTCAGGCTATCATCCTTATTTTGCCCCCAAATAAAACTTAACTTGCAACTCTTATGTTGTGCATTTTTTTAGTTGACAAATCTCTTTTATTTTTTTAAGCCTCCAGTTCAAAAGCTGCCTTACTACTTCTCAGACCCACTGACTGCTTAGAGAATATGATGTAAGCTGTCTACGCATTTAACTCATTTACCTTCCTATGCATTTACCTTGCATTTGCTCTTGTCTACTAATGCTTTGGAATGCTGAGCATCAGGGCAATACATACAAAGATGCATCCAGGGCATGTGTGAAAAAGTCCCAGAAGTCTTGTATCAGGGTAATTTGAAGAAGGAAAGGCCATCACAAAAGTTAGGTAGAATGTTTAACCTGGACTGTTTGGAAGGGTAGCATTTCTTAACACCATCTAAGATGGAACTCAACCATCTCAACCCTGTCTTCTATTCTAGCATCAACAAGCAGAATATCAATAACAAGAGAGACTGTAGGGTGGACTGTTTCAACCTGGATTCTCTGATTATTCCAGAGTCCTGCTAAGATCCAACACTTTTTCTATTGTCTCTCCAGATGAACAGAGGAGCCTGGGGGACTACAGCCCGTAGGGCGGCAAAGAGTTGGACACGACCGAGCCACTGAACCACCACCACCACCAGAGGAACAACCATGTGACCTGAAGTGGGCCAAGCATCTGAGTTATCCCACGTCATCCCATCTTCTCTTTCTGCAGAAGAGGATAAATATCTTCAGAGTTACACCATGAGAAGTAACCTACCACCAGAAAGGATCAAGGATCAGAAAGAAAAGATACAGTTAAAACAAATACTGACTGGGGTATCACTAAAAATAGGCTCTACCATTTAAAAAATAAAAAGCCTAAGTGTCAGAGGGCTCAATTTGATCTGCCCCACACGAGTTAAAAGGACATAAGAAACAAGACTCCAACTTTTCATCCATCACTGACAGATTTGGCCAGAAGAAACCAGAACATCTTCAGAAAAGGGGACAAAGGATTTCCTCAGAAATCCTGTTTGGGTCACTGCATGAGATGGCCCCCAATCCAAAGAATTCTAGATGTAAAGAAAGCCGATCTACTTTTCACTGATCAAAAGACAGAGACCAGTTCCTTGTGGCATCTCTATACTTCATCTTTATTATCTCCAAAGTTAGCAGACGGGAGAATGAAAGGATTAGGGTTGAGGGAGCCTGATAATGACTCTTCTGGGAGTCCCTTCCTGCTTCATCTTCCAAACATGAACCTTCTCTCGATAACGTTACGCTGATCTATCCTGCTCAACCTGTGCCTCGGAGGTGGAAGCCCTCACACAGCCGCCCAGCGTGCACACACAAAGCCGCCAAGCGGTTTTCTGACACCAAGGACATGCCAGCAACGCCCCGGCCATTTGCCTGAGTGAGAGGATCACAGGGCTGTTCAGAGGATCACAGGGCTGTTCACAAAAGACTTCTGGGACTTTTTCACACATGCCCTGGATGCATCTTTGTATGTATTCCCCTGATGCTCAGCATTCCAAAGCATTAGTAGACAAGAGCAAATGCAAGGTAAATGCGTAGGAAGGTAAATGAGTTAAATGCGTAGACAGCTTACAAAAGTGTTTCTTCCCTGTCTTCCATAGAAGAAGAGCAGTCTTCACTCCACGCATTTACCACGTTCTAAGCAATGAGTAGACCCCAGTTAAATGACTTGATACTATTAATGGACTTATGAAAAGTATCTATTGACTCTAAGCAACACAGCATGCCAAGCTTGTAAAAGATTAATTTGAGTGGTTGTCTGGACTTCCTGACTCTTTCCCTTGGTTAGTCAGCAGCATCTTCCTTGCCTCAGGGTGAAACAGACTGTTTTGGCAAGAAGAAAATGGAAAAGAAACAATATTAAGTTTTGTTGTAACTCCTAAATTAAGGTGTTCACACTGAAAATGCTTCGCCTGAGGAGAGCAGCTGTCAGTTTACAGCATCACATATGCTTGGCAATAAAGTTAAAGGACTGGCAGTCGATCCAGCTTCCGAAGAGCTTAAGGGAACAGACTAGACTGAAGATTGAAGGGGCCTGACCGTGGAAGAGGTTGGGTGGGGCAGAAACCAGAAGACAGGACCTGGGAGGAGGAGTGGGTTCCATGGTACCTTGACCCTATCTTGAGAGATCAGTGGTTAAATTCTCAGGAATTCTATAAGTCAGTTGACTTCACACTGATAGTCTGAAATCAACTACAATAGACATATTTACACCTCAGAAATTGCCAAGCACTACAATTTAGGACTTTGCCCTTTTCAGCTACTTAATATTGACCAATATAGTACAGAACAAGAGCCAAATTTAGGAGACTGTACATAGTCTGTGCTAGAGATCTAAGTGGAAGCTAAAAGAATGCCTCTAGGCCAACCGCTGACATGTATAGGAATATATCATCAGAACAGCTATCATCTTGCCTTCACATCACTTTCAGGGAAGGGCCTTCTGCAGAAAGCTGCCGTAGGTCCATTGTTAGTGGAATACCTACAGGAGGTCCATATACGCCACCCCCATCTGAACAGCTCCAAGCGAACATGTCACTTTTATGACAGAATTTATTAATACTACAAATAAATAAGACCCTTTCCAAACACTTTGCACACTTGCAATTATATAATTATTTGTAACAACTGATTTAATATCTATTATCTATATATATATTCCTCACTGACTAAGTTCCATGAGTGTAGAGATTGATTTATTATAGATGTATATTTATTATTTCATGAGTTTATCATTTATGAGTTCCATGAGTACAAAGATCAATTTATTATTTCTAAATAATCATGCAAAGTGCCGGACTGCATGAAGCACAGGCTGGAATCAAGATTGCAGGGTGAAATATCAATAACCTCAGATATGCAGATGACACCACCCTTAAGGGAGAAAGTGAAGAGGAACTAAACAATCTCTTGATGAAAGGGAAAGAGGAGAGTGAAAAAGCTGACTTAAAACTCAACATTCAAAAAACGAAGATCATGGCATCCAATCCCATCACTTCATGGCAAATAGATGGAGAAACAATGGAAACCGTGACAGATTTTATTTTGGGGGGCTCCAAAATCACTGCAGATGATGACTGCAGCCATGAAATTAAAAGACGCTTGGTCCTTAGAAGAAAAACTATAGCCAACCTAGACAGCACATTAAAGAGCAGAGACATTACTTTGCTGACATAGGTCCGTCCAGTCAAAGCTATGGTTTTTCCAGTGGTCATGTATGGATGTTGAGAGTTGGACTATCCAGAAAGCTGAGCACCAAAGAATTGATGCTTTTGAACTGTGGTGTTGGAGAAGACTCTTGAGAGTCCCTTGGACTGCAAGGAGATCCAACCAGTCCATTCTAAAGGAAATCAGTCCTAAATAGTCATTGGAAGGACTGATGCTGAAGCTGAAGCTCCAATACTTTGGCCACCTGATGGGAAGAACTGGTTCAGTGTAAAAGACCCTGATGCAATAAATATTTTGCAACAGTTTTCAGTAAAAATTGATGGAATTTTATAAAAGTAATAAAAGAAAGTAAAGAACCAATAATAGATAAGAATATTTGGGGGGAAATGAGGTAGGAAGATTTGCTCTACATGATATACGTGCTGTGCTATGCTTAGTCACTCAGTCATGTCTAATTCTTTGCAGTCCCATAGACTATAGCCCGCCAGGCTTCTCTGTCCATGGGGATTCTCCAGGCAAGAATACTGCAGGGGGCTGCCATCCCCTCCTCCAGGGGATCTTTCCAACCAGGCATGCAACCCAGCATTGCAGGCAGATTCTTTACCATCTGAGCCACCAGGGAAGGCCCTACGTGATATCTACTATACAGGTATTAAAAAAGCAATCTGATTAACAATCTGTATAATTTCTTATAATTCTTTAAAAGTGATAAACAGAAAATAATTCTTATCGTGACAAAGGGTGACTATCTCAAAACATTCAATATCATGCTTAATATTAAAGGACAATAAGAGGAATCCCCTTACAGTCAGGGGGAAAAATGTCCATTTCACAAATTACTTTATTATTCTGAAAGTTCTAGCAGGCATAATGACAGTAAACATATAAAAGGAATGACTATTATAAAGAAGACAAATATATTAGTTGTAGGTGAAATTAAATATCTAGTAAATACAGGAGAATATTAAAAATTATCAAATAGGTAAAAAGCTCAGTAAAATAGCTGAATGCGTGATAAATATGCAGAAACCAACGGCATTATACTACTTTAGCACAATCTCAAATTTGCTAATTGAAATGGAAAAATACCTTACTTTTCATATAAGGGAAATACCTAAAAGTAACCTTATCAAGACATATGGAAGAGCTTTAGAGAACAGTCTGGGCTAGTGTAGAGCACAATGGAACAAAACAGAAAAGAACAGAAAAGACTAGAATAAGGTTAGACATAGCACATTTTTAAAAGCACCATAAATTCAAAGTTGAATAATTATACAATTAATAAGGCTGAGAAAATTGACTACTATTTTGAAGAAAAATTCACCTTATATAAAAATAAGTACCATGCAGATGAAAGATACTTAACCAAACTGAACTACCTCCCTATTGATCCCCTCTGATTATGTTTCTTCCTTTACCTCAAATGCATACCTTCCCCCTCCCACAACTCTTCACCTGGTTGATCCTTAAGATTCCATCATTACTTAGGTTAGGAATTAATTTCTCCAAGAAGCCTTGCTTGAGCCCTCACTATACAGCCCCAAGGTTGGGCTTGGTCCCCCTCCTGTATATACATTCCCTTTATCCTAAGAATCATCTCACTAGATTGTAACCATCAGTTCCATAAGTAGAAGTTCTGTGAGGGACCATTCCTTGGTCCTCATTGTAGTCCTAAGGCTTTTCCTTTGGCCATCTAAAGTAAATATATTCTGGGATTCCCTAGTGGTCCAGTTGGTTAAGACTCCATACTGCCACTGAAGGGAGCATGGGTTTCCCTAGCTGGGACTAAGATCCTGCATGCTGAACTCACAGCACGACCAAATAATAAGCAAGATAAAATTTAAATAACAACAACAAAAAAAAAAAAGCTCAATTCTAAAAGATAAAAATTTAATATATTCTTCCTGAAACTCCCTTTCAGGAAGGGAAACTGCAAGCCTTCTCTTCTTTCTATTCAGGCAGTTTCCATTTTTCAAATGTTGGCGATTTCAAGAATACTTGATTCACTTTCAGAGCTTAGACCTAAAATGCCTTCAAACAGCTGATTTGTTGAGGCTCTCACAAAATGGTGGGGTTATGGAAAGATGTTCATAAAGGAATCCTTCTCCTGATTCTCGTTATTCCTTCAAAATCTCCTCTGTGCCTAAGATGTTAGTTGAGGTTTCTCTTTATGGTGTTGACTTCTGAATAGTACATTTCCTTTAAAAATAATCAGATTAGCATGTTGAACTTCCCTCCCTCTGGTAATTCAGAATTTTGTTCTTAGTGGATGACTAGCAGATAACTATCATTTTCACTCACTTTGTCGTGCCATATTTTAAAAAGATTTTTAACCAGAGGATAATTGCTTGACAATGCTATGTTGGTTTCTGCCATACAACATGAATCAGCCATATATGTGTGTAACCACATGTATGTGTATGGCTGGGTTGGGCTCTCTGTGTTATACAGTAGCTTCCCACTAGCTAGCTATTTCATACATGGCAGTGTAAATCCCATAAGATCCCAAAGCCATATAGCTCCCCAGGCAACGACAGTCCTTCCATTCTCCTCCTCTGCTTCTCGATGGTTCTTCTGCCACTACCTCAGGCCATCCAAACAGCCTGAATGTGGTCTTTTCTCAACCAAACCCATCTCATCACAGTTCATTCTCCCTAAAGCACAGTTAGGTGTTTATACTCCGTAATCTGTAAAACCCTTAGCTGTTCCAAGGCCTTTACTTACAAAGCACCATTCCTATTTCCCCAAACTCCCTGTTATGCAATTGTACTCCCTTCAGTAACACCAGAGTCGTCATTACTTACTGAAAAAAAACTTAGCTCGCCTTTTTTGATTCCTTACATGTTTTATATTGTTTTCTCCTTCTAACTGGTATGAATGTGGCCCCTTCAATCACGATTTGAAATCTTTTCTGTCCTTTCTGTCCCCTTCACACATCACTTCCGATATACAGTCATTCCTCTCCCTTTCAGCCAGCTGTGATCTTGCTTCTTTGAACATCCATAACACTTGCTATTTCCTTTTCAGGGATTATATATGACTTTTACATGAATTCCTGCCATTTGGTTACATGCTTTTGTCTTTCTTCTGGATGACAAACTTCTTGGGAGCAGAGATATTTTTCTTTCTTTTACATACAAAAATGTGTAGTGCTCTGCTCAGAGCAGATGCCCAAGAAAATATATTGAATTAAGAAGAAACATCTATGGGTCTTATTAATATATTTTAATTAAATAGACATCCTCAGATCCAAATAGTTCTACTGTACTTTTTTACTCCTTTTAGTTTTATTTGGAGCTGACAAGTAAAAAGAGAGTTCCATATCTGTGCAAACTGAATTTTTTAAAAAGTAACCCCTAAAAGTAACAACTAAAATGGTATTTTAATATAAAACAACTTACATTATTTTAGATGCAGAAAAATATCAGTAGAGTAGGGTATAAGAATAAAATACTGGAGGTAGGGTAAGAAGAACAGGGTAAATTCGGGGTGTCCTCTGTTAGCAACCTAAGAAACAGAGGAAACTATTCAGAAAACAAAGTGAAATGATAATCACACCTGGTCTTTTTTATTTATTTGTTTTTTAATGATTTTTTTCTCATGTGGACCATTTTTGAACCTGTTACAATATTGCGTCTGTTTCATGTTTTGATTTTTTTGGCTTCAAGGCATGTGGGATCTTGGTTCCCCCACCAGGGATCGAACCCACAGCCCCTGCAATGGAGGTGAAATCTTAACCACAGGACCACCAGGAAAGTCCTACACCTGGTCATTTTTAAAAAGTGAGTCTAACCCACAGCACTGACAGACAAGCTAACCGAACACTGAATAAGAAACAGTAGTTCTAGAAAAAAATATGATTTTAATTAAGAGACAGCTAAACAATGTTTTGATAAAAGAAGTATTCATTTCAGGACTTTCACAAAGTAGTACATTGTTCTTCTAGGTCATTGTTTTTAAACCAAGGGTGCAGATCAGAATCACAGAGGGAATTTTAAAAATCCACCCTAGAACACCTAAATTCTTATCTTCCCTTGGGAGAGGAGGGGATTCTTTTCATGTATTTTTAAATATCTACAGATGTGATTCTGATTTACATTCTGTGACATGGGCATGGTTTTGTGGGTCTAAAGCTATTCAATATGGGGGGGCAGGGTGTGGTGTGGTAGGGCTCTTCAGGAGAAAAGAAAGCAAAATTAGGAAGCAAATTGTATGTAGGATTACCGTGATCAGAGTACCTCTTTTAGATCAGCTATGGCATTACTTTATTACTCTATTTTCATTACCAAAAATAATAAAATAAAAATAAAATAACTGTCATTATCAATGATAAAAATAATGGCCAACACTATTTATTCACACACACACACACACACACACACACACACACTCTTTTCCTCTCTCTCACTGCATCACGGATACAATGCTAGTCCCTTCATGAAAGTGAAAGTGTTAGTCACTTAGCCATCTCTACTTGCAACCCCATGGACTGTAGCCCGCCAGGCTCCTCCATCCATGGGATTCTCCAGTCAAGAATACTGGAGTGGGTAGCCATTCCCTTCTCCAGGGGATCGTCTCGATCCAGGGACTGAACTCAGGGCTCCTGCATTGCAGGCAGATTCTCTACCATCTGAACTTCCAAGGAAGCCCAGGCGCTTCATGTGTGTGTACACTCCTTTCAGCTTTCACACCCTATGAGAGAAGCCCTGCGAATTATCTTCATTCAGAAACAAACAGGTTTACTGAAGCAATGTGTACAAGGTTAAACACTTACAGGCTTCAAGGCTGAAATTTAAACTATTAATTCAATCGCTTACAGCAAGTATTTAGAATTAAGGATCAAGGCTACAATTATCATTCCTCAAACTTAAGGGATTTCTTATAACCAGTGCATATGAACCATCCCTGGACATACTATTCCTCCAATACTTGCTGATTTACATAGACTGAGAAAGAGTGTATAGGAGCATCAGAGCGATTGCGTCAGTTAAGGGAATTAAATTTTGACCTTTTGTTTCACCATTGCTATCACCAGCTTTCCTCTTGGCCCAGAAGCCACCAGCCTGCAGTTCAAACAGTGTTTCACAAGATGGCTCCCTTGCTATCTTTAGTTGCAACTTACATCATAAAATCCAACATCACTGTTGAATAATGGCAAATCTACAGGAAGCCCCCTATTTCTTAAGTTGCTTTTTTATTTTTTGCTAACAAGATACAGTTATAAAAATCTACACCTGCACATAAAGGTTGGAGGGAAATTCTCTTGCAAAGTAATCTTGCCAAAGAGCAGTAGCCATCTACTTGTACATTGTTTATAGCTTTTCGCTTAATACATTGGAACTGCACCCTTTCTCCTCTCACTGATTCAAATATGTGGGCGGAAAGAAAGAGATCCAGTGAAGGGAGTGGGAGCAAGAGAGCAGATTTAAGTAGCACCAGAGCTTCAGCCACTGGTGGGAACAGCCTAGACCATACGGGTCAAGGGAGAAGTAAAACATCTCAGCTCAACGTTCTTCTCAGTCCCCATACGCCTCTCCTAGTGAGAGCATCTAATTGTCCTGGATTAGATTCTCAGTGTTCAAAGATGTGCATTTTGATAAAGCACAACCACTAAACGTTGGTCAACAATTTCATCTGAAGCTCAAGCCAATAAACAGAGATCTGTTCAAGGTGTAATGAAATGATATTTTTATAAATGGCAGCAAATTCATGTGTTATTTAACTGCCTCTTATTATCTGGTTCTCCTCTTATCCCAAGAGGGGAGAAAGATGACCCAACAGCATCAAGGAAGTAGCAAAAACTATTTCTTAGCAAGCAATCTGAATAACTTACATTTTCCCACACATATAGAGACAGTAATCAAGAATCTGAACTATGATAAATGCATTTTCTGGAAATCATACTTGAAAGGTTATTGTTAAAAGAATTTTCCAATAAGAATTTTAGTATAATTTGATGTTATCTTCCTGGTCATACACGGCATCAAATGACAAACCATCAAAGCAATAAAGAAAACCATACTGTCTACTGGAAAACATTCCGTCTTGGACCAAACTCTGGAAAACATTCTCTCTTGGACCAAACTCTGGTCTGGCTCTTCTGAGCTCTCTTTGGACTAAGCCTTGGGCTCCCATGTCCTTTTTTATAAAGTTCAGTTCTAGTAAGAATCCTGCTGAAGTTCAGTTTATCCAGAACAGCGCCCCCCACCCCCATTCTCAGTATTTGATCATCTTTTTTCCTTATCCTTCACCACTGCCCAGGTGATACCTGATCACCTCTGACAGGCCTTCAGCAAGAGTCTTGTTAGGGGGACTTCCCTGGTTGTCTGGTGGTTAAGACTCTGCGCTCACAATGCAGGGAGCCCAAGTTCGATCCCTGGTCAGGGAACTAGATCCCACATGCTGCAACTGAGAGCCCACGCTAAGACCTGGTACAGCCATATTAAAGAAGAAAGAAAAACTCCTGTGAGGGTGGCTGGGTGAAAATCAACCCCTTGTGTTTCCTCATGTCCCCTTTTAGTCACTTTCTATCTATAGGTTCCCCACCCTGTGCTCTTTGGCTATAAATCCCTACTTTGCTTTGCCATATTCAGAGTTGAGCCCAGTCTCTCTGCCTTACTACAAAACTACTGCAGAGGTTCCTACAGCTATCACATGGCCCTGAATGAAGTCTGCCTTACCACTCTAATGAGTGTCACTGAATAAATCTTTTTTTTTTAACATTATAAGCAGTAAAATGATAAAACTAGACAATACCTTTAAAAAGAATATATTAGACATAATAAGTGTAATTTTTTTTCTCTTTTTCATTTTAGAGAGTTGGATCTTGGAGGACATTGATAATCTGAACTGCCAAGAAAGCTACACTATCTTTGATATGCAATAATTTTCCTAAATTGCAAACAGACTCACTCAAATCTCCCTTCAAGGATACGGAGGGCTTATATAGCATAGTGATTAAAACTGCAGGCTCTGGAGCCCCAAAAAACTGGGTTGGAATTCTAGCTTTGCCACTCTGTCACTGAGAAAGTTACTAAAAATTTTTTGAAAAAACACTGGGCCTCTGTTTTCTCATCTGTGAAGAGTGATGAGGATTGTGTGATATACGACACAGGAAGGACACGCTATGGTGCTTGACACGTGGCAAACAGTTGGTGAGTACCCGCTGGCCAGTGCCACTTTTCTGCCTTAAAGCTGGCTCTGGTACTGCCACTGGTGCTCTGAACAAATGTCCATCTCACACACACCTCGGTCGCTCAGTCGTATCCGACTCTTTGCAACTCCATGGACTGTAGCCCACCAGGCTCCTCAGTCCATGGGATTTTCCAGCAAGAATACTGGACTGGGTTTCCATTTCCTTCTTCAGGGGAATAAATGTCCACTGTTGATGAAAACAACGGTGGTAAAGAGAGTGGTGCTTATGCTGATGCTACTTTTGCCACTGAAATGTGTTTAGTGTAAGGAGGAGTTGAGCCAATATTATTTTTCTTCTTTAAAAAAGTTTTATTGGAGTATAGTTGGTTTACAATATGGTGTTAGTTACAGGTGTACAGCAAAGTGAGTCAGTTATACATATACACATATCCACTCCATTTTAGATTTTTTTCTCACATAGGTCATTACAAGGTATTGAGTAGCGTGCCCTGTGCTATACAGTAGGTCCTTCTTGGTTTTTCATTTTATATATAGTAGTGTGTGTATGTCAGTCCCAACCTCCCAATTTTCCCTCCTCCCCTTCCCTGCGCCGCCCCGCCTCCAGTAACCATGAGTTTATTTTCTACATCTGTAACTCTGTTTCTGTTTTATAGATAAGCTCTTGTAACCATTTTTTTTAGATTATACATATAATATTATATCACTTATATATTATATTATTATTATTATATATATTATTATATCACATATAAGTGACCACTTATAATATATAAGTGATATTATATGTTATTTGTTTTTTTTCTGTCTGATCTATTCCACTCAATATAACAATCTCTAGGCCCATCTATGTTGCTGCAAATGGCATTATTTTGTTCCTTTTTGTGGCTGAATAACATACCATGCTCTTTTTTTATGCTCTTCACTGGGCAGATTACACCATGGAACACAAACAGTTATATGATACCAAGCAAATAATGAACACAGTGCTCTGTGTTACTGCAATTCACTGGTTTTTGTCACAGCCAACCAGGCCTCAGCAGCTATTAGATATTTCATCCATCATTATCAAGCAGCAAACGTAGTAACTGTATCACAGCAAAACCTATTGTTTTGGAGGAACTATTTCAACATCTCTCACAGGATCTCTGGATAGTATCTTATCTGAAATGGTCTATTATTTTTCTGTATTCACGCTATAAAGTACCACAAATAAAGAGGGAAAAGTCACCTTAAGTTAGTGAACAAAATTATAAGATGTAAGCATTGAAATGGCAAATGGAATTCTAACCCCATGATTACACAAATACGAAAAGCTGAGACCAAGAAAATTGAAGTTCTGGTGGTAATTAGGTAGCAGACGCTGAAGAGACGGAATGCAAAGTTTTTAAGTGCTGAGTGTCCATATTTAATACAATTTAAGTTAAAATGGAATTATGGTATAAGGATTTTTCTATGCTCGTCTTGGCTATTACCCTGGGGCAGTAATTCAGACCTCATCAACTACTGCCAGTGTCAAAAAGGAAAAGAGAATGTGACAACCAACCTACTTGAAAGATGTATAATTATCCAGAAACTGAACCTGAGTGATGACAGCTGAAGTTGGGTCATTGAGATGAAAGAATATATCACCCAAACCATTAAGAGACATTGGGTAAATTCAATTTAAATTTAATATCCAACATTTTTTAAGATGCATCTGAGATATGAGATTAGATTTCCATGCATTCTTTGATTTTGAAAAATTAAATATCTTCAAACTAATTTGTGTATCTTATTTTTTAAAAAAATACACTAAAAAATGAAAATTAAGGATGCTTATTTTCGTGTCTAAAAATTTATATCCTCAACATCAAGAGAGTAAGGCCATTTATATAAAAGGTTTTCCACACATGGTAATGGCAGATATGCTTTACTTAATCCAATATTCACAAGTAACAAGTGTTGGAGGATCCATCAGAGCCCTGCACTTTTCACGTTGATTTTCTCCAAATTACTTATACATTTTTCCAAAGGTAACAATGGCATCATTCATTCACCTAGAAAGGTAGAGTCCCGAAACAGTCCTTCACCATTAGGAGAGACAGGTGGACAGATACGATCAGTTCAGAAGGAATTTATGGTAAATCACATATACCCTGCTTTTCTCAACGTATAATGCAGTAGAGATCAGAGATTATGAATGTGGACCCTGCAGCCAAACCAGGTGGATTTAAAACCCCACTAAACGCCATCCACTCGCTGCATGACTCAGGCACGTTATCTAAACCCTCAATGCTTCCCTCTGCTTATCCTAAAATGGGAACAATGACAGCAATACCTTATAGGTTGTTGCAGGGCTGAAAATGTTTGAATATATACATAAAGTACTTAAAACAGTACCTAGCACATACTGAATGTTATGAAAGTGCTAGTCACTTGATTGTGACTGATTCTCTGCAATCCCAAGGACTGTATAGCCCACCAGGCTCCTCTGTCCATGGAATTCTCCAGGGAAGAACAACTGGAGTGAGTTGCTGGTGGCTCAGATGGTAAAGCGTCTGTCTACAATGTGAGAGACCCGGGTTCAATCCCTGGGTCGGGAAGATCCCCTGGAGAAGGAAATGGCAATCCACTCCAGGACTATTGCCTGGAAAATCCCATGGACAGAGGAGCCTAGTAGGCTACAGTCCATGGGGTCGCAAAGAGTTGGACATGACTGAGTAACTTCACTTCTCCAGGAGATCTTCCCGACCCAGGGATTGAACCTCGGTCTCCCACATTGCAGGCAGATTCTTTATCGTCTGAGCCACCAGGGAAGCTCTACTGAATGTTATACTTCTTTGCTATTACTATGTTATTACATAAGGGACCATGTAAAAGACAAATATTTCAGTCTGATGCCACAGTTTTGCTGATTTCTCAATGTCTTTTGGGTTTTATGCATATGTGTTAAGTCGCTTCAGTTGCGTCTCTTTGCAACCCTGTGGACTGTAGTCCACCAGGCTCCTCTGTCCATGGGATTCTCCAGGCAAAAATGGGAGAGGGTTGCCACGCCCTCCTCTAGGGGACCTTCTTGACCAGGGATGGAACCTGCGTCTCTCACGTCTCGTGCACTGGCTTTATAGGTCTTACCAATCTACACCTAGTAGTGTCTCAGTGGTAAAGAATCTGCCTGTCAGTGCAGCAGACCTGGGTATGATTCCTGGGTTGGGAAGATCCCCTGGCGAAGGAAATGGCAACCCACTCCAGTATTCTTGCCTAGGAAATCCCATGGACAGAGGAGCCTGGCCGGCTACAGTCCATGGGGTCACAAAGAGTCAGACATGACTTAGCGACCAAACAACAACTAATCTACATCTATTATATAGTTCTCTCAAGCAACTATCAAAAGCTCAAATAATCCACCCAACAACTGTTGGTGATTTATCAATCACAGGCTATTAATTTTCATTGGTTCTGTTCTATCTAATGTTTTACTTTACGTGGGTCAAGCACGTAAAGTGCTAGAATTTATTTCCCACAGATAGTAGAAAATGTGCTCTTCTCAGCCTTGGGACTAGGAGAAGAGGGTGGGGAAAGGCACATCCCCCAAACTCTGACAGGGAACATTTGAACTGGAAAGATGTATAAAAGGAACTTAATACTGAGAATCTACTACGAGGTAGAGACTGTGGTATCCTAGGCACTTTGGGTATGTTTTCCTCAATTAATTCCCAAAGTAACATTTTGGAAAAGGTGTCTTAAAACTTAGGGCTCAGAAATGTTAAGTAAAACAGACATGAGCAATTGAAAGTGGCACAACCAGCATTTAAATGCATATCTATGCGACCTGGAAGCCTTTCCCAACTATGGAGACAGGCTGCCTGCTCTCAGATATGATCCACTCTCCCTCCCCTGCCACAGACAGACACGCACACACACAAATAATTCCATTTACCTGTTTTAGATATATTTGACATTCATCGGGTTTAATCTAAAGGAAGGATTCAAGAGGTGGTAGACAGGGAAGGAGTATGACCACCGCTGTTTCTCACCACCTACATTCTTACTCCTTAATTTCTTATACAGTCTCATTTGAACTTGAATTGAAGCATGAACACACACACACACACGCGCACACACACACACACACACACACTCACACAAATAATTACAAGAAGGCCTCATCATGCCCGAAGTGTGAATTCTTGAGTATATTTTTCTCTTTACAGCTATGAAGACTATCTCAGATTAAGTCCTATACCTTGAATTCAGTCTATTAGAAAACCTAATCCTGGAATGCAAGATTTTATTTTCTTTTATATAAATTTATTTATTTTAATTGGAGGCTAATTACAATATTGTATTGGTTTTGCCATACATTTTAGTAAGAAACCAACAAGACACTCTTAAAGATAGCTCAGGATAATGGCTATAGAAACATGATTTCCTTGTTTCCATAACAATTCAGAGCCTCTAGAGAGGGAATATGGGAGGCTTTTCCACTTGGTAGAAGGCAGTGCACTGAAATTACTAATTGGTAGCTAACTCTCGTTATGTTATGCTGCTACTAAGCCTGCCCACATTGAATTAAGTGGGAAGAACTTTTGAGGCCTCCATTCACATTCTATGTTCACAGTTTAGAAACACAAATCCAAAGTAAGAACAAATAATATAAAAACTGGAAAAAATATATCATCTTTTAAACTCCTTTAAAATTGTGCCTCCCATTCCCAGCCTATTTTCCTGGTCTAGTCTTTTTTTTTCCTTTATCCAGTGGCACTTTTTTAATTGTTATATTTGCATGCTTCCCTTTTCTTGTTTTTGTTTTAATTTTTATGAAATATAGTTGATTTGGGGGCAAGGTGCTTCCCAGGTGGCACTAGTGGTAAGAAACCTGCCTACCAATGCAAGAGACCTAAGAGATACTGGTTCGATCCCTGGGTTAGGAAGATCCGCTGGAGGAGGAAATGGCAACCCACTCCAGCACTTTTGCCTGGAGAATCTCATTGATAGAGGAGCCTGGTGAGCTACAGTCCATAGGGTCACAAAGAGTTGCACATGATTGAAGCAATTTAGGACACATACATACTCGATTTATAATGCTGTGTCAGCTTCAGTGTTCAGCAAAGTGATTCAGTTATACACGTGTGAGAGTGTGTGTGTGTATTCTTCTCGAGATTCTGGCTTTACAGGCTAAATAACCTCTGTTGTACTATTCAACTCTGCCATCTCAGTGTGTAGATAGTAAAGACAATACTAAAATAAATTGATGTAGCTGCGTTCTAGTAATCATAGAACAGGAGGAAGGCTGAATTCTTAAAATCCAGAATGTCATGGATGGGGATTGTAATACTCTAGTTTTCTAAAGCATAACATTTCTTCTCATGTTTACAGAAAACAATTCAGAATCTGCAGGATTTTGGAAAAACTGAAAATATTTGACACTATAATATCACTCAGAGCTCAGCAGTAACATAAGATTTTCTTATTTTTAGAAATGTGTTTTTACATGGTTTCTTTCTGACCACTGAACTCAGTTCTCTAGGCAGTTATTTTGTCTGCCAGCATCTACACCAGCATTTTACTACAATGTTTCTGACACAGTATTTTTTTCTCAATTTTTCAAGTGCTACAAAATGTTACTTTCTATCAGTCTAAAAATTAAAATAGAAATTATTCAAGCCAATGGTTTTAAACCCTTCTAAGAATTATGGGACACTTTGAGAATCTGATGTACATTATGGGTCATCTCTCTGGAAAATAAGATTATCAACCCCTGAGGCTTAACGTTCCAGAGGTTCACAGAATTTGAGTCACAGAGCGCATTTCAACCTTTATTGGACACTGAGGAAAAATGGAGAAAAAAAGCATCTTCTTTTAAAATGATGAATTTTAATTGCATAGTAGTTAAGTATTATTAAATATCCTTTGAATTTTCATAAAATCCTGGGGGACAGGAAACACAACTATTATTCACTTATTAGGAAATCATAGGGACTACTCACATGAGAAAATAACTCAGAGATGTTCAGTGATCTGGTCAAAAGTACACAGTGAATAACGTTAGAATCAGGACAAACCTGGGTCTTCTAGTTACAATTTTTTTTTTTTTTTTTTTTTTGCTTTATGTTCTTTAGTCCAGTGCTTGGCAAATGTTTTCTAAAAGGGCCAGATAGCAAAATTTTCAGCTTTGCAGCCATACAGCCTCTGGTGTACTATTCAACTCTGCCATTATATCATGAACATAGCCAAATAGGGTACTAACATAAGTGGACATCGCCGTGTTCTAATTACATAACAGAGGCAAGGCTGTATTTTGCCCACAGGGTCATAGTTTGCTGACCCCTGCATTATTTTGCTTCTACATCAAAGGTAAACTTAGTTGTTTATTTTCCTAAACTGTTTTACTGTTTTTGTATCATCATAATTTTTACCTTGATAAGTGATCATTAATAAAATGCAGTTGGCCCTCCATGTCTTTGGTTTCTGTATCTGAAGATTTAATGAACCATGGATCAAAAATATTTGAAAAAAAATTTCCAGAAAGTTCCAAAAAGCAAAACTTAAATTTGGCAAATTCTGGCAACTATTTCCATAGCATTTATATTATATTTACAACTACTTACATAGCATTTACATTATATTAGGTATTAAAATTAATCTAGAAGTGATTTAAAGTATAATCTATAGGTTATATACAAACACTGTACTATTTTATATAAGAGAATTGAGTATCTATGGATTTGGGTACCTGTGGGGGTTCTGGAGTCAATTCTTCCATGTAAATCAAAAGGTGACTGTACTCTAAATGCTAATGGAATCTATGCAATATCACTAAAGAGTAACAGCAAAATCTCTGCCAAGAAACTAAAACTAGAATTTTATATATTGATTCTTACTTTCATTTTGAGATAGTAACACTGATAAAACACTGTAGAGGGAGGTAAATTTGGAACACAATCTCCTTCAGTAGCACAATATTAGATGTGAAAAATGAAAATCCTATTGCAGTGATGGAGTTAAGGAGACACAATTTGAAAAAACAAATTAAAATACAAACTATATTTTGTTATCATGTTTAATTACTTTGACTATCAAAGAACATTCAAGGAAGTATCTGCTGCTAAGTCACTTCAGTCGTGTTCGACTCTGTGCGACCCCACAGATGGCATCCCATTGGGCTCCGCCATCCCTGGGATTGTCCAGGCAAGAACACTGAAGTGGGTTGCCATTTCTTTCTCCAATGCATGAAAGTGAAAAGTGAAAGTGAAGTCGCTCAGTCGTGTCTGACTCAGCAACCCCATGGACTGCAGCCTACCAGGCTCCTCCGTCCATGGGAGTTTCCAGGCAAGAGTATTGGAGTGGGATGCCATTGCCTTCTCCAAAGGAAGTATCTAATTAGTATATTTGCTTGTGGAAGTTAGTAGGGCTGTCACAAAATACCCTGGTTGTTCTGTTCTCAGGGCAGGAGAGCACTTCCCCACCTATACTCTTGAAGGTAGGCTGGCTAATGTCATGTTGGTAAATACAGTGTGTTCACACACACAAAGCATGATCAGCCAGCCATCAGTTTTCCACGCCCTCCTTCTTACAAGGGCAGGGCCCTCCCATTGATCCACACTGGACATACAATGTGATCAGGAAATAAACGTTTAGTTTTGTAAAGCCAACAAAATGTGAGGGTTGTTTACTACAGAAAAGAACTTGGCAGATACTAATACAGAGGCACAGATTTTTCTTAATGATATAGAAAAACATATATACAAATAGTAGCTCAGTTGGTAAAGAATCGGCCTGCAATGTAGGAGACCTGGGTTTGATCCCTGGGTCGGGAAGATCCCCTGGAGAAGGGAATGGCTACCCACTCCAGTATTCTGGCCTGGAGAATTCCATGGACAAAGGAGCCTGGTGGGCTACAGTTCGTGGGGTCACAAAGAGTCATACATGACTGTCTGACTTTCACTAACGTTTATTCTTCTCAACTAATAGTTAACACCTTGCTTCATTATATATTATTCTGATGATCACATTTTAGATCACCTAAATATCATTAAAATCAACTCATTTCATTATATCAAACCACAAATTAACTAGGTGAAGAAACTAGTCAAATCTAACACTGAGCATTGTGAGAATAACTGGTTTGAGCACACCTTAACTATGTGAAGGCAACATTACAAATATTATAATAATTAAAATGAATGGATCAAATCTTTAGGAAAGAATGAACTTTCTTTGTTAACAGTAACATAAATAAATGTAATATAAAGTTTAATAATAAAACAAAAATTACCCTAGTAACAAAATTAGTTTCAATTTATTATACTGTCATTCAGTGTACAAACTGTTTCTACATACACATTTATTTAACCTTCAAAACAATTTCGATTGTGAGAAACACTAGCCCTCTTTGATAAAGAAGAAAATTAAGGATAATAGAAGAACTGTGATTTGCTTAAAAGAGCACAACCTTAGTTAGCAGTAAAGACAAAACCGAAACAACGTTTCTGAAATGAAATCTGATGTTCCTTCTCCTGCATCACTTCTTCAAAAAAATAGGGGGAAATATTTTCATTCTGAGAGGTACAGTGTAAGTAAAACTAGCATGAATATGTACCGAACTTCATTGACTTGCAGTATAATATTTATTAGGAGGTCATGTCTACATCTGTTTTTTTATGTATCAAATGAAATTTAAACAGAGTTTCTATTAAGTCATCTACAGGTAGCAATGAAATGACCTATTAAAACCTGCATTGTTTGAACAGGAGCTGCTTAAGCGGATCATGATTTATTCCATACCCTCTCTTTTTCCTTCTCTTGCTGCTTGCCTTTGGAAATTCTTTGTTAGAATCCACAGTAAGGGAAGCTTAAACTTAGAGAGGAAAGGCACAACATATCAACCAAACTTGTCCACTTGTTTGTTGTTTTTGCTTTAAAAATAAAGTTAATAGGGAAAGAAGTTTAAGATTAGTAATTAACATGCATTTTTGAGACCTGTGGAACCGAAGAATTGATGCTTTTGAACTGTGGTGTTGGAGAAGACTCTCTAGAGTCCCTTGGACTGCAAGGAGATCCAACCAGTCCATCCTAAAGGAGATCAGTCCTGAATATTCATTGCAAGGACTGATGATGAAGCTGAAACTCCAATACTTTGGCCACCTGATGCGAAGAGCTGACTCACTGGAAAAGATCCTGATGCTGGGAAAGATTGAAGGCAGGAGAAGAAGGGGACAACGGAGCATGAGATGGTTGGATGGCATCATCGACTTAATGGACATGAGTTTGAGTAAGCTCCGGGATTTGATGGTAGACAGGGAGGCCTGGCGTGCTGGAGTCCATGGGGTTGCAAAGAGTCAGATACGACTGAGCGACTGAACTGAACTGAACTGTGACTTTCAAAAGTTTATATGATCAATACTTCCTCCAGTGGTACTTTAGAACAAAAAGATGACTGCCTGGAATTATTTTCTGTTTAAAATTAATTATATGCATTGTACCTTATATGCACACAAACCACAATAATTACTCATGAACCTCATTTGGCACAGGTACTTCTTTTGCATATATCATGTTATAATTTCAGTACCACATAAATAACAATGCCAATTTCCAAGAGTAAGATTGCATAAGTCTAGATTTTTTTTTAAGGATTGGGAAGAAAACAAATATGTAGTATAATTACTAGCTTAAAGTAGACAGGCCCAGACAAATGTTATTACATTCCTTCCCTATCAAATGCGTACTTGAGACAATTAAAAAAAATGTTTTAATCACACCTATAGTTTTAATCACATTCCGAGCAATACTTGCATATTTAGGGGTCAGATGTTCTTTAAAATCTATAACGTATGACAAACGTGCTGCATGTCAGTGGCTGGGAAAGGAGAAAAGACAAGACTAAAAATAGATTCTGTATTTATTCAGGGCATGAACTTCATGACAATTCTTTGCTTCCAACTTTAAGGTAATTTCACAATTACACCGTTTAACAGTGATTGCTTTCCAGAAGATTAAAAGTATGTTAACGCAAACTTTTCGAAAGTAGACAGAAATACATAAAAGTTTATTTTGTTGCAGAATATAAGCAATTTCTGCCTTGAATACACCCAAGATATGGATGACTACTATGCTGATACCATAGCCCCCCTCTCACTGGCACTTCTAGTTTCTTTTATATCTACACTTTCTTGCTCTGCATTCTACTACCACAAAATAATAACACTGCCTCACTCCTGGGAAGACTACATCCATAACACTTCTGGATCACTCCTGGGAAGATTACATCCATAACACTCCTTCCAACTAGCATAGGATTCTAAGTACTCAGTGCTCTGAATTAAATCTCTTTGTGGCTGACTAACATACATACTAACATACATAATGAGAAAGGAAGATGACTAATCTATTTCATTACTACTGCTTTAGAGTCTTTAACACTATTTAAGTAAAAATTCTGCTTTATTGTCTATCAAATATAATCTTACATTCTGCAAACTTAACTACTGTTCAGAAGGCATTTTTCTTCTCTGAGAAGGAAATGCATTTTAACTTAGAAAATAAACCTATGTGAAGATTTTGAATGGTAGGAACATATATATATACACACAAATATCTTGAGACAGGTTTTCCTTTTGTTCATTTTAGTAGATTAGAAGAGAAACAGAGCATCAATGACCCAAAACAATTTCATTTCAACTTCTGAATTTCAACTGCACAGCATTAGAATTACAGATTTTGGAAAAAGAATAATCTACTTTAACAAACTGGTATAAAGAAAAATGCAAGGAGATTGTGGAGTCAGAGCTGGAAGTCACCTTGCAAGATAATTCACCTTTTAAGCTGCCTGAAAGAAGTTCAGCTTTCCTTTGAAATGGGTTCCCAAAATCCAATATACAGCTCTCAGAAAATATCCAAGAGAGTAGTGAAATGCCACCGAATTATGAGTATACCAAATAAATAAGATACCACCTAACAGCCAAAGCTGCAATGACATCACCCCCAGGAAAGTGCTGGCTGTCGAATTCTACACCCCACTGCCTTAAGGCTGCTCATTTCCAAGTTCAGTCAGTGGTTTCATGAGATAACAAAATTGTACAGAAAAGCTCTTATGACTTTTTCCTCACCTTTTAAGTTATAGTTTGTTGTTGTTTGCTTTTTATCATGTCCAACAGGAAGGTCCTAGATTCCCTGATAAAGATATGCATAAGGCTTTACACTTTTCAATATACTCTTGGCATTTTCAAAATTGACCTTTTCTTTTTATCAGGAATTGTTTGTTTAAACTACTCTCTAGTATTTTTTTTTTTGTCTACTCAAGTAAGCATTATGCTAAACAGGTGAAACAGGAGCTTGCAGAAAATCTGGGACCATTGTCCTAACAGTGTCAGCAAATCAATAATTCAATCAAGGTATAAGGACATCGAGAGACTCGGTGGCTGGTTCAAAATACAGAAAAACTAAACACAGAAATTACATACTTGAATCCAATCTCTATAACTCAAGGGGAAGAAAACAAAAGTTCTTTGTAAATACAAGAAACATGACTCCAAGGAAATGTTTTCCATAAGACCTAACATGATGGCTTGAGATCTTGAAGCTGCTATAGACCACAGTGCTATCTTGCTATTCGCATTCTGACACTCAGAGATCATGATGATTCAGTGATAAGCTTGGACAAATCCTGGCTCTGGCATTTCAACTTACTTTCCACTGGGGAAAATTTCATTATATTTTAATGCCTTCTGGGAACAAAATCACCTTACATCTTATTCTAATCTTTAAATTGACCTCAAAATAGAATACAGTTTTCCATTACATCACTTTTGCCAACAGACTTTCCTAGAGTTTAAGTGATTTCTTATTAGCTTTAAAATAACTTAAAATTTAAAACATTAAACTTCCCATGACACCATTCTCAGAGACAAGTATATTTCTATTCATAAACTCTCTTTTGAAAAAAAAAATTTATGGGAATATAGTTGATTTACAATGTTGTGTCAATTTGATAAAAAAAAAACAGTTATACATACACATATATCCACTCTTTTTGCTAGATTATTTTCCCATATGGGCCATTACAGAGTACTGAGTAGAATTTCCTGAGCTATACAGTAGGTCCTTATTATTACCACATAAATAACAATGCCAATTTCCAAGAGTAAGATTGCATAAGTCTAGATTTTTTTTTAAGGATTGGGAAGAAAACAAATATGTAGTATAATTACTAGCTTAAAGTAGACAGGCCCAGACAAATGTTATTACATTCCTTCCCTATCAAATGCGTACTTGAGACAATTAAAAAAAATGTTTTAATCACACCTATAGTTTTAATCACATTCCGAGCAATACTTGCATATTTAGGGGTCAGATGTTCTTTAAAATCTATAACGTATGACAAACGTGCTGCATGTCAGTGGCTGGGAAAGGAGAAAAGACAAGACTAAAAATAGATTCTGTATTTATTCAGGGCATGAACTTCATGACAATTCTTTGCTTCCAACTTTAAGGTAATTTCACAATTACACCGTTTAACAGTGATTGCTTTCCAGAAGATTAAAAGTATGTTAACGCAAACTTTTCGAAAGTAGACAGAAATACATAAAAGTTTATTTTGTTGCAGAATATAAGCAATTTCTGCCTTGAATACACCCAAGATATGGATGACTACTATGCTGATACCATAGCCCCCCTCTCACTGGCACTTCTAGTTTCTTTTATATCTACACTTTCTTGCTCTGCATTCTACTACCACAAAATAATAACACTGCCTCACTCCTGGGAAGACTACATCCATAACACTTCTGGATCACTCCTGGGAAGATTACATCCATAACACTCCTTCCAACTAGCATAGGATTCTAAGTACTCAGTGCTCTGAATTAAATCTCTTTGTGGCTGACTAACATACATACTAACATACATAATGAGAAAGGAAGATGACTAATCTATTTCATTACTACTGCTTTAGAGTCTTTAACACTATTTAAGTAAAAATTCTGCTTTATTGTCTATCAAATATAATCTTACATTCTGCAAACTTAACTACTGTTCAGAAGGCATTTTTCTTCTCTGAGAAGGAAATGCATTTTAACTTAGAAAATAAACCTATGTGAAGATTTTGAATGGTAGGAACATATATATATACACACAAATATCTTGAGACAGGTTTTCCTTTTGTTCATTTTAGTAGATTAGAAGAGAAACAGAGCATCAATGACCCAAAACAATTTCATTTCAACTTCTGAATTTCAACTGCACAGCATTAGAATTACAGATTTTGGAAAAAGAATAATCTACTTTAACAAACTGGTATAAAGAAAAATGCAAGGAGATTGTGGAGTCAGAGCTGGAAGTCACCTTGCAAGATAATTCACCTTTTAAGCTGCCTGAAAGAAGTTCAGCTTTCCTTTGAAATGGGTTCCCAAAATCCAATATACAGCTCTCAGAAAATATCCAAGAGAGTAGTGAAATGCCACCGAATTATGAGTATACCAAATAAATAAGATACCACCTAACAGCCAAAGCTGCAATGACATCACCCCCAGGAAAGTGCTGGCTGTCGAATTCTACACCCCACTGCCTTAAGGCTGCTCATTTCCAAGTTCAGTCAGTGGTTTCATGAGATAACAAAATTGTACAGAAAAGCTCTTATGACTTTTTCCTCACCTTTTAAGTTATAGTTTGTTGTTGTTTGCTTTTTATCATGTCCAACAGGAAGGTCCTAGATTCCCTGATAAAGATATGCATAAGGCTTTACACTTTTCAATATACTCTTGGCATTTTCAAAATTGACCTTTTCTTTTTATCAGGAATTGTTTGTTTAAACTACTCTCTAGTATTTTTTTTTTTGTCTACTCAAGTAAGCATTATGCTAAACAGGTGAAACAGGAGCTTGCAGAAAATCTGGGACCATTGTCCTAACAGTGTCAGCAAATCAATAATTCAATCAAGGTATAAGGACATCGAGAGACTCGGTGGCTGGTTCAAAATACAGAAAAACTAAACACAGAAATTACATACTTGAATCCAATCTCTATAACTCAAGGGGAAGAAAACAAAAGTTCTTTGTAAATACAAGAAACATGACTCCAAGGAAATGTTTTCCATAAGACCTAACATGATGGCTTGAGATCTTGAAGCTGCTATAGACCACAGTGCTATCTTGCTATTCGCATTCTGACACTCAGAGATCATGATGATTCAGTGATAAGCTTGGACAAATCCTGGCTCTGGCATTTCAACTTACTTTCCACTGGGGAAAATTTCATTATATTTTAATGCCTTCTGGGAACAAAATCACCTTACATCTTATTCTAATCTTTAAATTGACCTCAAAATAGAATACAGTTTTCCATTACATCACTTTTGCCAACAGACTTTCCTAGAGTTTAAGTGATTTCTTATTAGCTTTAAAATAACTTAAAATTTAAAACATTAAACTTCCCATGACACCATTCTCAGAGACAAGTATATTTCTATTCATAAACTCTCTTTTGAAAAAAAAAATTTATGGGAATATAGTTGATTTACAATGTTGTGTCAATTTGATAAAAAAAAAACAGTTATACATACACATATATCCACTCTTTTTGCTAGATTATTTTCCCATATGGGCCATTACAGAGTACTGAGTAGAATTTCCTGAGCTATACAGTAGGTCCTTATTAAGAGTCTTTTCCAATGAGTCAACTCTTCGCATGAGGTGGCCAAAGTACTGGAGTTTCGGCTTTAGCATCATTCCTTCTAAAGAAATCCCAGGGCTGAGCTCCTGCAGAATGGACTGGTTGGATCTCCTTGCAGTCCAAGGGATTCTCAAGAGTCTTCTCCAACACCACAGTTCAAAAGCATCAATTCTTTGGCGCTCAGCCTTCTTCACAGTCCAACTCTCACATCCATACATGACCACAGGAAAAACCATAGCTTTGACTAGACGGGCCTTTGTTGGCAAAGTAATGTCTCTGCTTTTGAATATGCTATCTAGGTTTTGAATATGCTATCTACTCCTTTTCTTCCAAGGAGTAAGCATCTTTTAATTTCATGGCTGCAGTTACCATCTGTAGTGATTTTGGAACCAAAAAACAAAATAAAATAAAATAAAGTCTGACACTGTTTCCCCATCTATTTCCCATGAAGTGATGGGACCGGATGCCATGATCTTCGTTTTCTGAATGTTGAGCTTTAAGCCAACTTTTTCACTCTCCACTTTCACTTTCATCAAGAGGCTTTTTAGTTCCTCTTCACTTTCTGCCATAAGGGTGGTGTCATCTGCATATGTGAGGTTATTGTTATTCCATTATCTATTTTATAAATGGTAGTGTGTATATGTCAGCCCCAAACCCCCAGTGTATCCCTCTCCCCTCCCGTATCCCCTGGTGACTATAAGTTTGTCTTCTACATTCATGACTCTACTTTTGTTTTGCAAATAAGTTCATATATACTCTTTTGTTTTAGATGCCCTTCCCCATATAAGCTATCTCATATGACATCTGTCTTTCTGTGTCTGACTTACTTCACTCAGCATGACAATCTCTATGTTGCTTTCTCTCTTATGGATTAATGCAATAACCTTCGCAATGGCCTTCCTGCTTTCCCTGTTGCCCTCTGAACAGCAACATGAGTCACATTAGGACTCTCTTCTGCTGAAATTTTTCCTTGGCTTCCCACTGAACTGAGGATATTGTCACAACTATCAGGTCCTAACATGCTCCGGCCCCTGTTCATCTTGCTAACCTTGCTTCTTCTTGGCCACGCTGTGCCCTCTGCCTGAACTCGCCTCTGCATTCTTCTCTTCCTGACTTGGGCTTCCCGGGTGGCTCAGCAGTAAAGAATCCACCTGCCAAGGCTTGCCAATTGCAGGAGGGGCAGGTTCGATCCCTGGGTCGAGAAGATCTCCCTGGAGAAGGAGACAGCAACCCACTCCAGTGTTCTTGCCTGGGAAATCCCATGGACAAAAGAGCTTGGTGGGTTACAGTCCATGGGGTTGCAAAGAGTTGGACACAGCTGAGCTCACACGCATGTACGTTGGTTCCCTGGCTGATTTTGTTACATCCTTTAATCTTTAGCTTAATTGTTACCTGCTCTGAGAGCTCTTGAATCAGTCTGCTCTAGAACACCTCCCACTCCTTGCCCTGGCTCCACTATCAACTCTCCATCGCACAAAGAACTTTTATGGAGCACTTATCACCATTGATTATGGTCTTGTTTTTCAGGGCACTGACTGATTTTGGGTTTCCTCAAAGCCAAGTGCTCCAAGACTGTTTAACTTGTCTTTCTAGTCTGTCTGAATTAAAGAATAAATCAACAAATAAATTTGAGGAAGGAAAACAACTAAAATGAAGCTTCCTAATACAACAATATGTATAAAATTTCGGCTATTAAAAAAATCAATTTATTTATTTTAATTGACCATTTTTTTAAAACTTCTTTTTCTTCACAGCATCAACTAGCACTGCCTATGAGCTGTACTGACCTGCTGCCTAAATATTCATTCCATTTTGACACCTCTCTCTTCATCGTTGCATTACTCCCCAAGGCCTGTTGATTCTTGCATCTAATTACTTCAACCTTTTGTCCTAATCCCATTTCTCAACACCAGCTCCAATCCTCTTCTGTGGATCACAGTAAAAGCCTCTTAACTATTCCCTCACTGTTGGTCTCCACATATTCTATTCCAGACAGATGCATCTTCTAAGGTTACTTTTAACCTATCAACTCACTTTCAAAAAAAAAAAAAAAAAATCCTTTGTACTGTCTTAGTACAGTAGGTCCAAACGTCTCAAAAACCAAATTATGTTCAACTGTGTTCTTCCCATTTGAATCAGTCAATAACATTTCCCATTTCCCAGTTAAACAATTCCTCCGGTCTACTTGAATACTTCTCTGTCTTCAAAATAAGTCAGGCTCGTTCTCTCTTGGTATTTTTGCTTGGCTATCTCACAGACCAGGAGGCTTTTATTCCCTCCACCAATCTAAACCAAAACATTTTCTTCAAAGCATAGCTCATACCCAACTTCGCTAATTAAGCCTTTTCCCCCAGTTCGAGCCCACATGTTCTTTCCTTTTTCTCTTCTTATAGCACTGAAACAATCATTCCATGTAATATTTGATTCTACAAGAACTATTTCTGTCATTATTCCATTATTTCCTAACCGTAAATTTTATCTCCCAAATTAGATTGCAAACCAAAACTGTGTTCTTATTTCCTTTTACACTCCAAGCAGCAGCAAAACTAGCATAGATTTCAGTAGGAGCTACTATGTTGACTTGATTTACACAGTCCTAAAGATGAATCCCTTCAACTACAAACAACCATTTTGGATGGCCTGTAATTCCTAAACGGGCTTCCCAGGTTGTTCAGTGGTAAAGAATCGGCCTGCAATGCAGCGGGTGCAGGTTCGATCCCTGGGTGAGAAAGATTCCCCTAGAGGAGGAAATGGAAACCCACCCCAGTACTTCTGCCTGGGAAATCCCATGGACAAAGGAGTCTGGTGGGCTACAGTCCATAGTGCTGAAAAAGAATTGGACACGACTGAGCAACTCAACAACAGTTCCTGAACAGATCATACTCTCTGTTACCCCTAATCTTTCCCACATGAACCCCCGATGCCTACAAAGCTCTCATTTTATTAATGCCTTTAATTACCTGAAGTGAAGTTTTAGTTATTCAGTTGTGTCCAACTCTTTGTGACCCCATGGACTGTAGCCTGCCAGGCTCCTCTGTCCCTGGAATTCTCCAGGCAAGAACACTGGTAGGTTGCCATTTCTTTTTCCAGGGAATCTTCCCAGTACATTTGCATTAAATGCTCTTAAGCCATAGCACCTGGCAGGCCACATGGTAAATGACAATTTGCCTACTGATCTCCCTGACTGGTCTGTGTGCCACTTGGTCCCAAATAATTTACCTCTTATCTTTACAGTGGCAGACAAATCATGTTTTATTATTTACTGAATAAATAAATGAACAAAAATGTTAGTAACCTGTTTAAGGAATTAAGAATTTAGTGTAATAAGTTATCAATTTAATGTTGTGTAATTTCCAACAAGCTGTATTTCAACTCATTTAGAATCTACATCTGTTTTTTAATTCCAAAAATAATTATTAAGTATCCACTATGTGTCTGCCTGGAGAATCCCAGGGACCGGGGAGCGTGGCTGGCTGCCGTCTATGGGGTCGCACAGAGTCGGACACAACTGAAGCGACTTAGCAGCAGTAGCCACTTACAGAAAAGACTCAAATATACAAAAATCCCAGAACGTGCATCTTACTAGATGACCTAAGCAATGGAGAACAGTATTTACTCTGAATTAGTTGGAATCCAGAGAGTATTTCTGGGCCGAAGGTTTCTCTATACAGGGATGCTGGCACTGAGATGCTGCTGGCTTGGGCCAAAAATGGTGGCAGTTTGAATGGGGAGCAGTAGTTAAATTCTAGATCTCCTTTAAAGGCATAGCCAGCAGGATTGACTGATGAACTGGGAGTAAGGAATGAGAGAAAAAGAATAGTCAACGATGTACGTTAGTCTGTGCCACTGTGAAATGGAATTTGTGAAGGGTTTGGAAGGGTATGGTTTTGGAAGGAGCATGTAGATATATGAAGAGGTTAAATTAGACCTTAAATGTTAACATTCTATTTTGTATAACTGAATTTCTCTTGGGCATATTTGTAATGAATAGTAAGGGTCACTTTGACATCTTAGATAAATTGTCTACACTGAGCAGAAAAATCTGGGACAGTGTCAGCCAATGCAGCTACATGAAACACTGCCCATATCAGGCACCCTACAAGAAGCCACTGAAACAGATTCTCCCAGACTGTCTCAAGTTTATTGTTTAAACAACTAATGCAATGCAGCTTAGAGCTAGAGGTTACAATTTCCTCAATTTCTAAAAACCACTTCAAAGGTCAGACCATTATTATCATTAGCAATATTAATAATTACACTGAATTTTATTAAATAATGACTTGGATGTCAAATGGAGAGTTATGAAAAAGGCCAAACTTTTACCTTGCCCTAGACATAAAACTAGTCTAAGATCAGAGGAGACTGCCTTGACCTTACAGTAGAAGACCATGGAGTAAATGTCAGTGACCTAGAATGACTTAATCAGCCTAAGATTAAAGCTGGAGGTAGAACAGTAAGAGATGTGGGCTGTCAGGGAGCTACCTAAACAACCTAAATAATCAGCTACTGTGCTTAATGGCTATAATTTGGGGTAAGGCTGGTAATAATGGTTTATTTTTTTTCATGTGTTGAAGTATATGTCTGCAAAACTTACTGAATTTGGGATTCAAAAAATGAGACTGTTTATAAACATAGGATGCAACGGTAAGTCTGTATAATGACTAAGTCTCTTGGAGAATAATTTAGTGGTGGTCACGATGACTTTTTGAGTTTTCCCTGGGCAGAAACAAACCATTCTCACTCTGTCTGTGAGCTTTTTTTTCCTTCCAGACTCTAAGTAGTTTACCCAATAAACAGTTATTTCCATAGTAGAAATGGCCAAGCCGTCTAAGCTCCACAGTTAACCTATTATTATGGTTAGAAATCAAGGTTGCCATTCTTCCAGATTTTCACAGCCACACAACTTTTGACCTAGCTGATGGAAACGTAAGAGCAAACAGAGTTCTCTGACCTCTGAACGAAGGCAAACATCAACATGCTAAGGGACTGATTTCACTGGCAAGTGATTCAGCACAAAAAGGCATTACAGTGGATCCGCATGGACACGACAAATCCCTCTCAAAGGAAAATTTAAGCAAGAGTTCATCCATAAACTGTCCATGTTCTCTTATTCAGGACTTTGATAGAAGGGCTCATGTGAAAACTGTAGGCACTTCATAATCTACCAACGACAAACAATAAAATTAAAGCCTTTAGAAAATTAATTCACATGCCCAAATCAGAGGCCAGGCTCATGAGAGGAAATCTCATCACAAGCATATGTGCAAGAGAATTCCTTTTGCACACATATTTTCTATATAACTGTGATGGGTCCATTTTCTTCCCTTTGTTGAAAATTATTTTTAAACCTACCTCTTTCCACGAAATAAGATAGCTGTAACCCCTCCCAATTCTCACAGCATGGCAAGCATAGCTTTCACTATGGGGTCTGTGTTTATATCCTTGGAATATTTCTTGGGCACTGAAGAATAACAGAAGAGAAGGTGCCTACATGTACCCATTCTGCTGCCTACGGGGTGCTGAGTGGATGTAGTCAGTCCCAAAAAAGAGACCATGTTCCACTTTCAAACACTATGACATCCAACGTGATGAAAAGATAAAAGGCTTAAAGTTTCATTCTTTCTGTAACCCTCATATTTCACTGTTAATTTTTTACAGATTTGTGTTACGTGAAAAACATAATGCATAAAAAGGTCTGAAGCAATCATAATAGACAACCACACAAGAATAGAACAATCTGCTAAAATGTAGAATTAAATTTTATAAGTTGAAGAAAGTGATATCCAATAAGAACTTCATGAAAAGAATGTCAAAACTGTACTCAAATCATTTCTTTCTGTACTAAAGAATCAAAGATGCAGGAACTTTTTAAACTACTTGTCCCCTCTACCAAAATCATCATTTCAAGCCATTTCTTGATGTTCTTGTCCATTAGTCAAAGGACTCAACTGCTCCCAAGTTTTGGGTGGATTTTAAACAACTCAGTATTCTGAATCAGTAGTTCATTTTCATCATTCCTTTGTTAAAACTTTTAAACTCTCTTTTCAAAATCAATTTACTAGACTCTAGTTTTCTACCTTGAGAAGACCATTTTGACCAACTGCAAAAAAATTCAAACAAATGAATTTTAACTCACAAGCTGTACCAAAATTAAACAACAAAATAAGTTGTCTCCTACCTATGGTTGTAATAACAGTGCCAGCAAAGAAGAAGGAACTTCCCAAATCCCAGTGACTGATTTGATTGGAGGTGTTTCCTAAAGGTATAATCCCTGCATTTATTGCTGCCACTATTTGCTGCAAGTTTAAAAAGAAATTTATCAGTACACATGAATCACATGGAGGCATCAAACAACACATATTCCCCCCGCCAGACAACCAATTAGTCAAAAAGCATCAATTCTAAGGTCTACTCTTCTATTTAAAGTATACACTATAGATTAAAACTTTATACTAAAATACATTAAATTATAAGAAAAGTATATTTGATATCAAGAGAATGGATCTGCATAAAGTTTATCATATAGTGTTATGATATGTATTCATGTCATCCAGTACCATTTTAGCAATTTATTTGAATTAACAACTAAATATAGCAATAATTTTAATAAGTACCACCGAGTTAAAAATATCAGATTGCCAACTACAATTTAAATAGTATATAATAATTGCATAAAAAAAAATAAGTTTTTCCAAAATGCTAGTCATTTTGAATGGTAAATATAAGTATCCAATCCTGGATTGTGTACAACAGTATAGAGTATAAAATCAGTTGTTGTTGTTCAATTGCTAAGTCGTGTCTGACACTGTGACCTCAGGGACTACAGTGTGCCAGGCTTCCCTGTCCTTCACCCCCTCCCGGAGTTTGCTCAAACTCATGATAAAATCAGTAAGGTCCAACAATACAGGCTAAGATGACAAGGAACAGGCAATTGCCCTTCACCATCAAGCTTAAATCAATCCACTGAGATCAAAATTCACAGAATCTCTACAGATTTTTATAAATTCTATGACAGTGTACATCACCGATGACTTGTCAATGACAGTCAACAATATTCATACAAGAACACTAGAATCTAGATGCTGCCTTGAGTAGTAATACTGGGAGACAGACAGAAAGATGATATTATAATCCCTTCTCAATCCCCAGATGTTAGGGAGGGAAGACGGAGCTCCAGAAACACAACCACAGACAGGAATAAGGAGAAAACGTATAGTGAGAGAGATACACATAGATTGTGGCAAAAGACGTTTCTGTTGGAAATATAGTTTTTAAATATTTATCACATAATTTCCAGATTTTAAAATTGGAAGGAACTTCACTTGATAGGCAAGGAAATTAAAGACCTAGAGAAGTAAAGTGACTAAGTCATACAGTTTATTTGCAAATGGACAAAAGCTACATGGGGAAAATGGACGTACTACCCAAAGAACTTACTGTCAGATGTAAAAGAGCAGGTAATCTCAAGCTGAAATGCAATATAAAATTTCATTTGTCTGACTTGTCTTAATCTATAGGTTGAAACTTCAATAGTTAATTGAATTGTAAGCTTCTATTTTGGAGAAGGAAATGGCAATCCACTCCAGTATTCTTGCCTGGAGAATTTCATGGACGGAGAAGCCTAGTAGGTTACAGTCCACGGGGTCGCAAAGAGTCGGACACGACTGAGCGACTTCACCTTACCTTAAGCTTCTATTTACTTTAACTCACAATTCAATTAACTATTGAAGTTTCAACCTATAGATTAACAACAGTATATATTCATTGTTTAAAAAGTTCAGGAAAATACAGAAAGGAATAAAGAAGATAATACAAATTATTCACAATTCCAGAATTGAGAGACAACTGCAGTTAATGTATTAAGGTGTCTATTCCAGGCATTCTGTTACACATTTTACATAGCCAGACTTATGCACTATATGAAATGTATTCTCTATTTTTATTTTATATTATTCTACATGTGGTTTTTCTTGCAATTACCACATTTACTTAATCACTGCCATATATGTAGACATACATGCTGTTCTAAAATTTGTCTTATTATAAAAACTGCTGTTATGAACATATTTGTGTATAAATATTTTTTCATTTCTGAATATTTTTGTGGAAGAGATTACTAGAAATAAATTTGCCACATTGAAGATTATGAATATTTTAAAGCACTTGATATATAGTAGCAAGTAGCTATCCAAGAGGCAGTTACAATTTATAATTGCCCCCACAGCAATTTACAAATGCAGTTTACCTCTAATATTAATAATCTATCTTAACCAAACTGATAGGAATTGTTTACATTTATAAATCCTTTATTGTGAGCGAAGTTGAATGCTAATGTTTCCTTTAACATATACTAAATGCACAGGAATATATATGTGTACACATATATGCATAGCACATAATGAAGCTAGTTTTGAGATCACTGATTTTGTTTATCTGACTCTCTACTATAAATATAATATCAGATAAACAGGTCTCCTTAAAAATATTGAAAAATATTTTTTGCAGCTACTAACCTATTATTCTCACATAAACTTTAGAATTATTTAGTTAAATTTTATAGAAATTTTCATTTTCACAGGTTTAAAATATTTTTGCTGTTTAGATATATGTGTAATCTATAAGGAAAATGAATACCACTATGATAGGGAAACTTCCCATCAAATAACATGCTGTGAATCTTCAATTACTCAACCTTCTTTAATATTCTGAAATAGAACATTTTTTATTATACTTCACATAGACCTGTAAGGCTATTTTTAGATATTTTACTTTTTTATATATTTTAAATTACAATTGGTTATTGCTATTGTACACACAAATATGGGCTTCCCAGGTGGTTCAGTGGTAAAGAAACTGCCTCCGAATGCAGGAGACATGGGTTCAATCCCTTTGTCGGGAAGATCCCCAGAGAAGGACATGGCCACCCACTCCAGTATTCTTGCCTGGGACAGAGGGGCCTGGTGGGCTACTGTCATAGGGTCACAAAGAGTGGGCAACCTGAGTGACTGAGCCGCATACAGACACAAATATATATTTCCCTTCTCTGAGCCAGCAACTCTTCGATTTTTTATCTCCAAAACAGTTTACAGTCACAAAAAATATTGCAGACATCCAGGAACATCGGAATGTGAGTTATAGCTATTGATACTTGCATTTTTGGTTGGATTTCTAACTTTCAAATGTTTTGATTAATTCACATAAAAATAACAATAAGTGTTAACACATTTTTATGAAAAAGAATTATGTTTTCCAGAACAAAGATTTAGTGAGAAGACAGGCATTGTTTTAGGATTTTATAAATCTCTGAAATGCCAGGCTTAATATAAAACAGTTACACTCTAATATATGCTTCTGCATCCAATCTGGAAAACAATATGGCAATTCCTCAAAAAATTAAAAACAGAACTACCATACAATCCAGCAGTTCTACTTCTTGGTATTTATTCAAAAAACATGAAAAACACTAATTCAAAAAGATATATGAATTTCTGTGTTCAATTCAACATTATTTACAATAGTCAAGATATAAGATATGGAAGCAACCTAAGGGCCCACCAATAGACAAATGGATACATGTACAATGGAATATTACTCAGCCATAAAAAGAGTGAAATCTTGCCATGAATGGACCTAGACGGTATTATGCTAAGTGAAATTAGAAAGAAAGAAAAATACCATATGATTTCACTTATATATGAAATCTAAAAACTAAACAAAGCAAAACATAAAAGCATAGATACAAAGGACAAACTAGTGATTGTTAGAGGGGGAAGGGCAGGGAGCTGAGTGAAATAAATGAAGGGGACTAAGAGTACAAACTTCCTTATAAAATAAATAAGTCACCAGGGTGTAATATATAGCAAAAACTTCCTTATAAAATAAACGTCACAAGGATGCAATATATAGCAAAAGGAATATAGTCAGTAATACTTTAATAATTTTGTATAGAACAGGAGGTTACTAGATTTATCAGGATGATTATTCTGTAATATATTTAAATGTTGAATCATTACGATTTACAACTGAAACGAATATTATATGTTAACTGTAATAAAAAAGTATATCTTCAACATATTCATTTATTCAAAAATATTTACCAATTGTTTATGGTGCTAGGCAATGGGGAGACAACAGAGAAGTAAAAACATGGGTGACATAATTGAGAAAAGATAAGACATGTCTGTAGATTCCACTTAATTAAGTAAAATTAATTATTTTATTCCCTAGAAGCCAGCTAAGTCCTCCAACAACCAACAATATAACATTCATAGCCAGCATCATCATTTTATTTTATTCTTTTGCTTGTTGATGACAAGGTTCACAGCATTACCCAGACAATTGGATAAGTTCCACAAATTATTTAAATCCAAAAGAAGCACACTTAGAGACAGTAATGTCTGGCAACGTGTGGGTTGTAAACAGTTATCACAGAGCTGTGATTATTGCAACAGAGGCTTTAGATGGAACCAGGAACATGTCAAATCACTGTGAGAATGAGTCTACCATGAGGTCTTTTCTCTGAAATATTCTTATAAATTCATTTTATCTATTTGTACAAGGTCCCTTGGTCAACATCCAAAGGATATCAGATGCCCTTGGCAAGGGCACTGACACAGACCTAAGAGACTCTGTAATTTCCATGGCAGCTCGGGCCATCGGAGCACTTAACAAGTGCCTTCCTAAGAAGTGTTCCTGTATGTGCCATATTGTGTGATTAAAGCAACAATCACCTCATGTACAATAAAGACTCACTTTTCCACTAAAGACAACTCTTGTGAACAACCATATTGACAATTTATGAATAATCTGTATTTTTTAGGTTAGGGTAAAGGAAATATAGGATCTTCTGCATTTAATCCTAACATATTATTACCTGAAGTATTGATTAAGAGAGGACTTCCAAACATAAAACCTACAATAGAAATAGTATAAAATAATTTTCAATGGCTTCATACTCAATTTTGCTTTTCAGCTCATCTACAATCATAGAACGTACATTAAGGAAAGGCAGTTGCATTAAATATATATATACATATATACAGATATAGATATACCCATAAAGTTACAAAAAAATTGTACAAATCTAACAAAGTAAATATATATATATATATAGTGAAAAAAAGGAAATGAAAGGCAGTTGCATACATGATTCTATTCAAGAATAGGAACTTAAGAAACAGAGCTCTGAGAGGCTTATACTCCTAGAGTTGATAAAGGTAACTGCTCTTAAAAATAATTATTAAAAAAATCTTGGTTTCCATGACAATGGTGGCTTTAGAATCAAAGTTCACTGAGTTCTAATGGGAATTTGTGCATTTTTGAATTGTACTGTTTATGTCTCAATGTCATTGGCATTTTGGAACTGTATCGAGCTTTAACACCAAACCATGCTAAGACACACTTATTTGTAGGAGACTAGTATAGGCTTGGAACTCAAGGCAATCAATGACAATCATAAAGATGTTCCTGGGAGTCCAATGCCTAGGGATAATTTTCACATGTGTATTAAAGTACTTGACTAGTTTTAAGGAATAGCTTATTAGAAAGTAAGCAACCCCAGGGAAGGCCTGAAGAACACATTGTTTTCAGAGTAGGTTATATTGTGAATCTTAAAATATAGTTTCTGATTTCACGTTTTTTCCTCCTTTGCTCAGATGCTCAGATGTTCATGTTTACCAGAACAATACAGATTGTCCTGAAAGCCTACTACAGATTCCTCTCCTGTTAATATTATAATCAAGATGTCACTAAAATACGCTATTACACCTATAATCCTAAAAGTAGGGTCACGCTAGTAATCTGAAAATTTGAAGTGATACAAGAATTTCAAACTGCAGGTACAAGGCACTGGCATCTAATTGGGCTTCAACAACGATGTGCAGGGCTTCCCCAGAGCCTCAGCAGTAAAGAATCTATTTGCAATGCAGGAGATGCAGATTCAACCCCTGGGTTGGGAAGATGCCCTAGAGGAGGGCATGGCAACCCACTCCAGTATTCTTGCCTGGAAAATTCCACAAACAGAGGAGCCTGACAGGCTGCAGTCTATAGAGTTACAAAGAGTCAGACGTGACTGAAGCAACGGAGCACACAGGCACAATGATGTACAGGTAACTGTTCAGTGACAGCTTCTTTTAACTGGATATATAAGACTGATCTCACATTTTCTCCTCTGAAAAAGAACATTATTTCTACTAAACTGATATAATAGCTAAATCCAACTAGAGTGATACTGACATCTGTATAATTACAAAGTTCCTCAAAGAGGAACAAATATTCTCTTGACAAATTTCTGTAAGACACAATTTTATACCTTTTTGGTCATTATATCCTTGTGTGGGAACTAATTTCATCCTGAGGAGGCTCTTCTTTAGGAAAGAAGTCAAATCACACATCTGACCATTTCACACAGGTCTGACCACTTCAACCATGTAAACAAGACTATTTTGAAAGACTTGAAGATGCATAACGAGGAAAGCAAAATAATTATGCTCTCGTTGCCAAATGACTTTGTGGGAAGATATTATGTAGGTATCACTGCTATTTATTGTTTCGCTACAAAAAACAATCATCATCCATCAATAATATACAGCAATGCTTGAGAACTTTTGCCAAAGGCTACAGGATCCTTACGCTTATCCTTAACCTTCTGGCTATGTACCAATATACCGTGATTACCTAATATCAGATGATGTGAGCTGCTTTGGAACCAGAAAGTGAAAGTGAAAGTCGCTCAGTCGTGTCCGATTCTTTGCCATCCCATGGACTATACAGTCCATAGAGTTCTCCAGCAATAATACTGGAGTGGGTAGCCTTTCCCTTCTGCAGGGGATCTTCCCAACCCAGGGATCAAACCCAGGGATCAAATCTCCCACATTGCAGGCAGATGCTTTACCAGCTGAGCCACAAGGGAAGCCCAAGAATACTGGAGTGGGTAGCCTATCCCTACTCCAGAGGATCTCCCTGACCCAGGAATTAAACTGGGGTCTCCTGCATTGCAGGTGGATTCTTTACCAACTGAGGTATCAGAGAAGCCCCAGATAGAACCAGAGAGTATCTCAAAATGGCCTTTACTCTTACAGACTCAGCATTCAGGTGCAACACTGGGAGATCCTAGGTAACCTCAATCGGCATTTTTTAATCAATGAGTAATAACATTTGTTTATCCATTTCCTAGGTGCTTTTTGGAAAATCTTTATTAGCCATACACATCTGTCTTAAATGTTATTTATAGACAACTGTTGCATAAGAAGCTTCTATTCTAATGTCAGTGATAGGTTGTAGTCTTAATCACTGGGGCTGCTTCCCAGTCCATTCTACAAACGAAATCAGGTTCAGCCAAGAAGTAACATTCTAGGGTTTCATTGCAAGTTTACATACAAAGGCAACCCATGATATCCTTTGTACCACTGGAAAAATCCCCAGAAACCAAACTCATCTTCTTCAACTTGGGTTCTTTCTTGGTCTTCTAGAAAGTTAAACAGTGCCACAGGCTTCCTCGCATGAGATATTTCTGTCAGAATGTCCATTGAGATAGTTGACAATCCAACAAGGAATCAAACAACTTTCTGAAAACCATATAGTATCAGCACACAGCTCCACAAAAACATTCCAGCAGTAGCTCTCAGCTAATGACGATACTGATTGAACTATGCCAAATGGCCAATATCCAAGCACTTTTTGATCTATCAAATGACAATTTCATAATAGCATACAACGGAATGGTACATATGTTTTCACTAAGAGTTTATAACATGATAAATTTCATTGAGCCTAACACTTGTGTTGAGTGTTTAGTTGCTAAGTCATGTCCAACTCTTTGCCACTCTTTGGACTGTAGCTCCCCAGGCTCCTCCGTCCATGGGATTTTCCAGGCAAGAATACTGGAGTGGGTTGTCATTTCCTTCTCCAGAGGATCATCCTGACCCAGAGATCAAACTCACGTCTCCTGAGTCTCCTGCACTGCAGGCGGATTGTTTACCCACTGAGCCATCATACTGCAGAATTTCGCTAGGAGTCGGACTCGACTGAGCGACTTCACTTTCACTTTTCACTTTCATGCATTGGAGAAGGAAATGGCAACCCACTCCAGTGTTCTTGTCTAGAGAATCCCAGGGACGGGGGAGCCTCGTGGGCTGCCGTCTATGGGGTCGCACAGAGTCGGACACAACTGAAGCGACTTAGCAGCAGCAAAGCTAACTCTAATAAGCAGGAAACTATTAACAGCAAATTAATCTAGTATGGTCTTGCATACAGTCCTACTGTGAAGGATATGTATGTGTTAGCTTAAGAATTCTATATGGTTGAGAATGCTATTCTGAGAAAATATGGGCTAACCGTTGCATCCTTATTGGAAATTCACATTATGTCCAACTTTTGCACACATCTCAGAAATCAGGTGATATTATCTACTATTAAAGATGATAACATTTGCTATCAGTAAATGTGTATATTCATCTTTTGATCAAATATTTCATACTACTGTACATTCTAACCTCCGGTTTGATAAATGAATCTGAAACACATTATGTAACTTATTTCCTGACAAAAATCAGTCAAGATAAAAAAAATTCTATAGTTACATAAAGATGACATTTTTTTCTTTTTTTTTCCTATCTAGGAAAATTAGAGGCACCTACATAAATTCAAAAAAGAAAGATACATCCCAAAATTATATATCTCAATTAAATGAACTGTTTTAAGTATTGGCAAAGGTCAGATTTCTAAGTCTAACATCAATATTCTTATTTTTTTTTAAGATATATTTCTGATTTTATATGCAGAAAAAAGATGGAGTAGAACATTTGTATATTTCATACAGAACACAGGTGATTATATAAAATTCTATATTTAGAGTCTGGTAAAGGAGGAAGTTTAAAAGGTCTTCCCAGAGTATATCTTTTAAGTCAGAAAGGTAATATGCAGTAATGTTTTTAATCTCTTGTCTTTGTTGGACACAATTAGAGTCAAAACACATTTCCTATTATCTTAAAAAGGCTTTCAAAGCCCTTAGAATGTGTTTCCACACAATGCATGACCTAAGTTTAACCACACATTAATTAGAAACTTCTTGTAAAGAAGAGTCCTTTCTGTAAAAAACGCAAAAAGCTTAATTCTTAATGCTTAGAAAGGATAGTATTACCTACAGAAAGCAATTTCCACATACCAGATTTTAGAAAGCACCTCTAAAAGTAAACATCTTGCTTACCTTCCCAAGACTTTCTTTCTATTTAAGGATTATGCCATTGCATGTCAAAGCTATTTTTATACAGACTAATGAAATGTACAGCTTTTTTCTCGTTCTTTTGTAAGTGTAAATTTATTTCCTATTAGTGGAAACAAAAGCTTAAAGTTCAAAGTAGGAAACAGCAGAAAGCTGGAGGTGGATGTTATCAACAGGGCCAGAAGCAAGAGGCACATTACAGGGTATGAGGGTCACCTTCCCTGTTTTATCCACTCTGGAAGCTGTTTTTAAATCATACAAGTTATAGATATATATATATATATGTGTATATACAATATTGAACATTTGGAAAAATAAGAATTAAAATGTTCACTCACTGTCCCTGAAAATGTTTTTTATTTACCACATGCATATATTCAATTTTTGGTTTTAATAGTTGTCATAATTAACGTGCTTTCAAGTTTTCATCTAGTATAAGCATGTTCCAAGGCATTTTGAAGTCATCAAAATCTCACTGAGTAGCTACATACTACTCTTCTATCATTAAATGAATTTGTATAACAGAATGCAAGTTCAGGTGATCATTTGAAAGATGATTATAGAGATGATTTATACATCAGACAAGGATCAAACTGGAAACACTGAAATTCTGTTATTCTTTTAATCCTGCATGAAATAACACTGTGATGTAGAAACAATAAAACATGGCCAAGATCTGAGTCCTTGTAACTCTCAAAGAGCCAGAAAAAATACATGTACAAGCAAGCAGACAAACCTGCATTTCCCCAGCTGTGCATTTTTCCATGAACTATCCTACATTCCATATTATGGCCCATTAATATTCTATCAGAATATTAATCTCTGTCTATCTGTCCCTTTCCACCTCATCTCAGCATAAATCAGGGCGGGGAGGTTAATGGAAGAAAAGGAAAATTTGGAGAGAGGAGACAGAACAAGAAGTCAGAAAGAAGCAAAAGAACAAGTAGAAAAGGAAAAGATAAAGGCTGTTTAGTTAATAAAAAGACAGGTCTAGAAGAATAAGATAGGAACTTAATACAAGTTATCGTCACATTCTGTCTAGGAAGTTCTTTTGAAACAGGTTCTCCTTAAAATAGGATTTGGGTAGGTGGAAGAGTGAGTTCAAGGAGACAGCACGAGGCAATATTTTTACACCAGTTTGCCCAAGGCACACCACCAACCAGCGTTCATTCATGCTCTGTTTTTAAAGCCTGAACTTCTAAACTGATGAGAAAAAAAAATAGTTCAAAATGGAACAAAGGCAGTTTTACTCCGTTAATTACATACATCCATACAATTCCCAAATTTGGAGATTCTGTTGGCCTTTTCCACAGAATGTCACATTCCACTTATTTGATTTTCCATCACACTTTAAGCATATATTTCCATAATAGATACCAGTTTAAACCAAAAAGTGCTTAACACCTATACAAAATTGATCCCAGGGGAAATGGGGAAGCTATTCAGGTTTTCACAGAAAGGCAATCTCTTTTTCATAACATATTTTAAAAACAAATGAATTTTTCCTGCCCTTCCTGAATACATAAGTAAAACATCATGACAAGGATTGAAAATCTTAAGGTCTATGTACACCTGCAGAGCCAACAAAGTAAGTAGCTAACCCAGTTTGTGTTAAAGTAAACCAAAATTCCCACACCACAAAATAGTCATCTGTAAAGGCAAAATATCACAATACTAAAACATTCCAATAATATTCTGATAAACAGTCCCTCTGTTTCAAGCAGCACAAAGTTTATGTATTTCTCACTTCAACTGAACTGACTCATTGCCATTAATAAGCCTACAAGAAATGTCTATGCTTTCAAGATCCAGGTAAAACTTCTTAACACATCACAGAGTAAATTTACCAATGACTTGCTAACATTATGCAGAGAATAGGAAGTTTTGTAAAACTGCTTAATATGTTAATATTTCTGGGCTCTTAATGTCACAAAATCAAGTCAGAAAAAAAATAATATATGAATAACTTCCCAAAATATAGTGATTCATACTTACTCTGTCTTCACTTCTTAGCTTTTCTCAAAATTTCCCCCATCTTTCTCAATTACACACTCATACACTCCCCAGTTATAGCAAACGTGAATTGCTGGAAATCCATTTTGTCGAAAATGGGAACCTGATAGGATTTCTTACACTTTTTCAAGCCAGGTGGAATGATGGAGCTACCCTTTGACACCTGTCCAGTAGTTACTGCACAAAAATGCAATTAAACTCTTCCCTCGGGCACCTCTCAGCCTGACTTAGGAATGTCACACCACCCATCTGCACTGAAAACGAGCCTGGCATTCTCTCCTCATGTTTTTTCTGTTAGTCACTCACATATGCAGTATTGTTCATCTTCATTCACACAAGGATACCAATCCCAAGACCATTTCAGAGCACAGCAACCTAGGAAAGGGTCACTGTTGTTTAGTTGCTAAGTTCTGTCTGACTCTTGTGACCCCATTGACTGCAGCCCACCAGGCTCCTCTGCCCATGGGATTTTCCAGGCAAGAATACTGAAATGAGTTGCCATTTCCTTCTTCAGGGAAATCTTCCCAGCCCAGGGACCTACGAAAGGGAAGATGCCCTAAAATCCATGTGATAAGCATGAGGCTAGAGGGTCCCCTATGCTCAGAAGCCCGAAATATGAAGACACCATTACCAGGGCAGTCTGTGCTGGAGACTGGGTCTACTGCCTGGAGAGGTACCAAGATGGGCTAAACATACTTTGTGATCTTCACTTCTCCTGCCCCTCAAACTCCTTCACAACAAGAACGTGTTTATGCTAGTGGGATGATCAGGATAGACTATGTTTAAACTGGGCAGAAAGAAAGAGGAATGAAAAGTCACAGTAAAGCAACACTTACTCACTTTTTTCATTTTTAGTCCCCTGCTATGTGCAACTATTGTGTGTGTTCCAGACAGCTATCTCTCCTTAAGTAACTATTGGGAACCAACAGTGCAAGACCTGAGATGCTTCATTATCTTATAAAAATAACCCTCTGACCACTATCAAGAATGGTATCATTTCACAGGAATTAGATGTCTCAAATGTATTTTCCACAAAAGCTGAGGTATAGAGAGACTAAATGGATCACGAGTTTCAAAGTAAGTAAACAAACAATAAAATAACCAGAAAAATCAATCACTGGTCTCGATGTTACAGTTTAGCTGTATTATAGCTTTGGGTTGGAGAAGGCAATGGCACCCCACTCCAGTACTCTTGCCTGGAAAATCCCACAGATGGAAGACTCTGGTGGGCTGCAGTCCTTGGGGTCACTAAGAGTCGGACACGACTGAGCAACTTCACTTTCACTTTTTACTTTCATGCATTTGTAGAAGGAAATGGCAACCCACTCCAGTGTTTTTGCCTGGAGAATCCCAGGGATGGGGGAGCCTGGTGGGCTGCCGTCTATGAGGTTGCACAGAGTCGGACACGACTGAAGCGACTTAGCAGCAGCAGCAGCAGCAGCATAGCTTTGGGTACCTAGCTTTAGAGATAACTATTATTTATATGTGATAATACTTCGAAAGTTCCAAGTAGGAATTACATTTATAAATGAATTATTTTACAGTAATAGTCCCATTCATAAGTTTGAAGCTGGGTGAACATCCTGTTTATTTTGTCTACCTGTGTATAATATACCCCAAATGCTCATCAGGCTTTGTCTTGTATCTTTGTGTCACACATGGCCTGTATGCCTAGCATAATTTTGATTGCTCAAGGATTATTTGTGGCAAAGGCTGTGCTTACTGATTTCTAAGTACATATAAAATCACTAACATGAGCTGATAAGAGTTCTAATTACGTATTATAGGTCATGGGAAAGAGAGTAAGACTTTGCAGTAGCATTTGACACAGCTAATCTCTCCCACCTGGCAACGTGTCTGGCTCACAGAACACCACAGTCTAGCCTTCCTCAAATCTCCCTGACTTCTGTCTCATCCCCCTCATCTTTGAGCCCACGATTCTGTTCTCTATCTATTCACACACTCCTAAGTGATTTCACTTAAACTCAAGGCTTTCAATATCGTCAATATGACGATAACTCCCAGAGGTATTCTTCATCCTGGACCATTCCCTGCATAGATGTCTGAAAGGCAACTTAAACCAACCACATGCCAAGTCGAACTTCTAAGCTCCTTCCTGAACCTGCTCCATATGAGTTTTTCCCATCTTAACAGTTGGCAACTCTATTTTTCCAGTTTTTTAAGTCCAAAACCTATGAATCATTCTTGACTCCTTTCTCTCACACCTCACATCAAAATCTGCTAGTTTTACCCTCAAAAGATCCCAGTGTGAAATTTCATCACATTCACTGCTTCCCTGCTCATCCAGGCCACCACTATCTCCCCCTGGGCTCTTGCAGTGGATTTCCAACTTCATCCACTACATTCTACTCCTCACAGGGCAACCACAGTGATCCCTTTAAGCTAT